>CM046839.1:3212207-3812207 GCA_025618425.1 Heliocidaris tuberculata
GAAACATAACATTTTAGCACAATAATGTATCAAATCATACATCTACACCAATACAGAGGCAACATAATAACGTTCATGTAAATAAACAATATATTCTTTATTTCGTGTCTATAAGGACATACACATCATTTCTAAAAGGCATGTGCTTTATACACTGTTTTGAGAAATGATTCTCTCCTAATTGTGTGAGTGATAGGTTGAAGAGCATAACCATTCATCATGGATTTTACCATATGGTATACCACAAGAATTCCATATTTTCAATTTCACTTCAAGGCAACATTATTAAATACAGATACAGTTACATGTATGTCACATGAAAAACAAGGTATATATATTCATCAGGTCCCTGGAAAATGCATTCATCTGTATTAAAATAGTAATCCTAGCATCACTGTTTTTCATATTGTCAAAGCAGTCCTTGATAATAATAATAATACTAGTTTTGTATAGCACATAGCACATTTTGATACAATGTCTCTATGCACTTCCAAAGTATGTTGGAAATTATCATCTTGACATTGATGTAGATGATACTAACCATTGGTGGGTTGTTGTAGAGTGCATGACCCTCTGGAACCATGGGAAGACTGAATGGCACACTGCTCCTAATGGTAGGCACTGGTAGACGGTTCTTTGGGAAACACTTCCTCAGGATGATACAGATGAGGTTTACTATCGTCTCAACATCCTTGCCTGAAGGAGAAAAAAAACAGATGTTAACAGTTTAAACCCTCTTGTTACCAAATACCCGAAGCATCATGGACTTTATACATCATATGTCATGTATCATCCTGGCAGGGTTAATGCTCATGGTAAAACAAGCCCATAGCATTCACAGAAATTTCTTCATGAAATGTACCAAGTATCCTTCGACTACACTTGGGTCAAAAGAGACAATTGTAACTGTATTTTACCTAACACTGGACCAAGTTGTTATACCTTGGCTATGTGATTTGATTTTTGTGTAAAATGTATCCTGTCTTTAATTATATTTCACTTGTACAGCACATAGAGGAACTAATATTTATTATGCACTTAATAAATGAGGTATTATCCTATTCATACATATTAAAAACAAGTACTTACTTGAGCTATTTGCCATGGAGAGGGCAGCATTAAAGAGTACCTTAATACCATCACAATCTGAAAACGTCTTCTTTCCCGATTCTGAAATAGAGTGTAAAAACAAAAAGTTTTGAATAATAAAGCATGCGGGTAAATTCAAAATAGTTTGACATCAATTCATGTCTGACATACACAAATGTAGAAGACTCTTAAATTCATGAAATATTGTTATATGGTAAAGACTTGAAATCTGTCATGCTAACAGAGGACCTAGCCACCTGAAAGTACATGAATTCACATTGAAGAACGAAACTGAAATAACTCGAGTGGTGTGAATGAAAGAACGCAGATGGTGAAATGAACGAACATAGTACTCACTGTGTAGTGATGTTCTTGATGACATTGAGAATACCTTACGTATACTGGTATGTCTGTTTCTTACATCCCCTTTCTGCCACTCACAGAAAGCATGCACCAAGATTGGCATCCCTCCCTGACCAATTGCACGAGCTGAGTTGCTTTCTAAAGGGAATATACGCAAGGAAAACATGTACTAGTAATTCACATGAGCTGAGTTGCTTTCTACAGATACCAACAAGAAGAGATACTAATAATGATGATTATAAGTACCACACAGTAAAGCACTGCCCACAGAAGTCATCATCTATTCCATTAACTTTTTTCAAAGTAAATGAAATATGTAATTTCTGTGAAACATAAAGCACCGAATTATGATCTTCAAAACTTAGCATCAGGCTTATCCTTGGAATCCAAATATGACTCTTCTTCAATCGCTTGTACAACATATAAATAGGCATGTATGCTCTGGTGATGATAGCTCTGCAGTCAATTTCTCACACTAGTCAAAATCTGACCTTCAACCCCTGGACCAAACACTATACCTCACCATATCAATTACCAAACATGAAACCTAATCAAAACCCAAGCCCTAACCTTATATCTTTATAACAAATAAAACCACCAAAAAAATTGTTACAAAAGCAAATCTCATATCACCCTGCAATCACAAGATACCTTTATAAATGGAGGAGAACTTACTTGATTTCACAAGAAGACTTAGGGCTTCAAGAGCACTCCTGCACAAATAAAAATACAAGAAAAAATATCTAGTGGTTGTGTAGAGTAAAAGCACAAACTGTTTCAAAATTTAAAATTTTACATGACTGAATGACTGAAAGAACTAACTTTAATGCCTAAAAAAAGATTTAGTATGCCTTCAAAGGCAATTCTAGATTTTTTTTTCCAAATAGAATTGAAATTGGTATTAACACAAAATAGTTATTTCTAAACAATATTTGTCTTTCTTCCACCTTTAACTACATGTAGGTCTCCATACATTGCCATTCCATTGCTCTCCTCACACTGGCCTTCTCGCCAGTACATAACAGTTCTTGGTGTTGATACCAAGGGTGAGGAACTTCAGAAAATAAAAACCATGTGTAGATTCCCAGAACAAGGGTATTGACAAGGATAATAACTCAGTCAATGCCTACTTTTAATCTCCAAAGGTGTTTTGGTCCTCCCAAACCACCTCCCTGTTTATATCATAAGGCCATATTTCACTCAGTGTGGAACAATAAATGTGTCAGTGCATACTTTCAAAGTTGCTTTGGTCCTCTCAGATCGGCCCATGGGATTCGGTTAAGCCATATTTCTGTCAATTTGAACCATGCATAAACTTTCTTTATGCCAAGAAGCCTACCTTACACATTTTCTTTCTTTCCATATCCATACAGACTAAATACTATAAAATAACTTATCACCAAAAGTCTGTAAGGGAGAATCAAATTTACAATTTCTAGAACAGGTTAATTTCCTTAGTTATGAATAAAAATCACTGATAATGAAACTCAAATGATCAAGGTTGATGGAGTTCAATTTTGGTTAACACAGTTGTAAATTTAACTGGGAAACTGTACATGCAGAGAGAGGCGTACTGGTAATACCTTAGCGCTGGGTGATGTCTTTTTCCACAAACAGAGATGATCTTGAGAAGAGAGCTGACTGCACCTGCTTTACCCAGATGGGATGAATTTACAGCTAAATAAAGGCAGAATAGATAGAGAGTATTACAAGGGGGAGCAGGGACCATCTGCTTTAAAAAGATAGATATATTTACAGCTAATAAAAGAAGAATACATGTTGGTGACAAGTATTACAAGGGGGAGGTGACTGTACCCAATTTACCCAGATGAGAAGAGTTCAGAGCTAAATGAAGGAAGAATGGATATAGAGTATCATATGGAGGATCTAATAATTCTAAATGCCCCTGTTTTACCAAGATGGGATGAATTTACAGCTCATGAAGGAAGAATAGATAGAGTATAATAAGGGGGAGCTGACTGCACCCTCTTTACCGGGAAAGAAAACATGTACATTTACATGCAATAAAGATATACTGTTAATAGATGTAGGGTACTACAATGGGAGCTAACAGGAGCTGGCTGCACCTGTTTTACCAAGATGAAATGAGTTTACAGCTGATGTGAGAAGAATATATTTTTATAGAATTTTACAACTAAATGAATAATGAATAGATGTAAGCATTATAAGGGGAAGCTGACTGAAACTGCTCGACTGAGATGGATTGCCTTTACAGCTGATTAGCGAAGAATAGAAAGTAGACTGTGATTTTTAGGGTGTCATGCATTGTTTCACTGAAAATTTGTATTCACAAATAACTTATAATATTTAAGAGGCTATCAGTTATAATACCACTAATAACATTTTCCATGACATGATACAGAATCAGTCCAATAGTTTGTGGGTAATATGACAACTGAGATGACAAACACAAAGGAAAAAAATGAATAATTACGTGTCTATGGAATTTTACATCATGCTGTGGGGGGCTGCCATTTTGATCAGTAATGAAGGCAATGGACAATATTATAAGCACCCAAGCTGTATCACACACAAAATATCTGTGTGTTTTAAGATGCAAGAGAAAATAGTGTTGACTAGAACTCCTTTTTGAAAATGCAATTATGACATCAATGAGCATGTATCAAGATGACATGAAACTCTATAACATAAATCTGAAGGAATAAGCTCTTTAAATAAGATTGCAGAGTAAATTTTGTGAATTTGAACAATACATGTAAGCTGTACTCACAGTTTGTAGAGTATATCTTGAGGACTTGGACCATAGGCTGGACCAGGTCTAAGTTGCCTGTGTTGACTCTCACAATGGCCAGTGTAATGGGGAGAGCTCCACTCAACCGGGCCTTCACACCAAACTTACGATCTATCAAGAGAAAGGATGAAAGAGAGAAAGGAAAAGAGAGAGAGAGAGAGAGAGGGAAAGAGAGAGAAAAAGAGAAAGAGAGACAGAGAGAAAGAGGTGGAGGGAGGTGCAGTGTGGTTATGAAAGAAGAACATGTTAATACAATTGTGGGATCTCTTGCTGTCACTGCAACATTTTATGGCATCAATCCTGCCTTTGTGACAACCTCTATTAAACAACAAACAAACTGTTTTTTTCTGTTGCCTCTCATGAAGATATGTACATATTTAGAAGGCTACAACAGAAAGGCAAAATCTTCATCGTGTTATGTAATCATTTTCATCTTAAAGTTAAAGAAAGAAATTTTTTTTTTCTCTGATTACTATCAATCTTTGTTCCTTTGAGTCACACAAATAATTGTTCCAATCCAGTTCTTAAAAAAAATCATAAAGTTCATGAATGGCAAAATAAATATCCATCTTGATGGATCACTATCTAAATGTGCCCTACATAGAAAGATCATACCTTTCTACAAGACTTAGGCCATCCTCCGTGTTTAGCCTCATTTAATTTTAGTCTGACTGTTGCAATATGCAAATTTTGAACCTGTAATTCTGATAGTGCTTTATATATTGATAAAATTGCTTACCTTTAGGACCAACTTTTGCCATGACCTGATGCAGTCCAACGATGAGTTCTTCACAGGTGGGTTGCTGCTTGGATGCTGTACCAAGGGCTGTCAGAAGCACCTGGGTCGCTCCCCTATTTACCATACTCTGAGCTCTCTTTATGGATTGCAGGAGCTCTAGAAGACTGTATGTCACATTCAGAGATACTTGGCTGTCTTTGGAACTCTGTATGAAGCATTAAAAAAAAAAGAGGAATAAGTAAAATAATTCATAAATAAAAAAAGATTAAAAAAAACAACAAAGAAACTTGGGAGGCACAAGAATATTTAGATAGTAAACAATGATTGGTGTATGGAGGACCTCTTGCAACCATACTCGTTGCTCTCTTTAGGGATTGCAGGAGCTGTAGAAGACTGTATGTCACATTCAGAGAAACTTGACTGTCTTTGGAACTCTGTAAGCATGGAAACATTGAAAGAGTGAAGTTATACTAATAATCATGAGATGGACAGTGCATGCAGACAATTTTTGCTTTTTCTTCTCATGCATCTGGTATGTTTTCAGGGATCAGAATAAAAAGTTAGCCAAACTGCAAAATGTAGGCAATTGTCACTAAGGGTTTCACATATTAGAAACTGAGCAAGAAAATATGTAGGGGCAAGAATCAAATCAAAGAGAAGGTTAAGTTCTGGTAAAGGTGAAAATGGGTGAATTCAAGTTCGGTGTTGATAGCTGGTGTTGGTGTTGGGCAAAACTAGCACCAGCCACAACACCGAACCTGAATCGAAGCTGGTGCTGGGACTGACTTCACTAGGTGCTGAGCTATCAATAATGTGCTTGGTGTTATTTTTATAAACCTGAATTTGGTGCTGGGGCTAGAATCAGCAGCCAAATTCATGCTCTCAACACCAACACCAACACCAACACCGAACTTGAAATCCCCCATTGATTTCTCATTCTTTTCATGTCAGTTCAGAAGAACATCACAACAGAAATGTCCCATGAAAAAGATTGCTCTTCAAATGCCCTCATCTTTGAAATATGACAAGAAATAGCTGGAGTGTTCAGTCGAACCGAACATTCATGCCACATGTGTGAGCAGTCCCCACATACCTGCTTCTGTGTGCGGTGCATTTGCCTTCCAGTGAGATTGAGTCTAATTCTCATCATTTTGATGATCCCAAACCTTATAGTATACACCAAGTTCTATATCATCAACTTTTCCCAACTACTTCCAGGCAGTTCCTTTCTGTTTCCCAGTGTAATTGCATGACCAGAACTCAACTTCATCTTAAGAATCCATGTTATTTCAGTGTATAATATTATCAAAAAAGAACCATGTTTGTTTGACCTACCAGTACAGACTTACAATACAATATCAGATATATTGTGTGATAGTTGTTTAATTACATTTTACTTAGCTTACCTCTAATGTTGAGAAGAGTATTTCAAGGCCATTGGTTGCTTTGGACATGACCTCTTTCCTGACCTTCTCTGTGAAATGTAAACAAGATGCTAGAATGTAAACATGCTAAGTATCCATTACAACTCTGTGAATAATAAATGTACATGTATACAGAGTTTCAGTGTACAGACCAATACAGTGCATGTAAATGGAGAATTTAAGTTTCTCTTTCAGGTACAGTCTACTCTTTACCTTTAAGATAAAGAACATTGTACATGTATATTAAAAAGTGAGAATAAAACACTGGTCACTAAAAGCAAGCTAATATACATAATTCAGGAATGGCAGGTGTTATTACAGGTGACCTGCATATATAAGAAATATGGTAGAGTGTGTATAGGGTGTCATATTCATAAAATATTCATTGTCAGTGTTCCAGTTGGGTGGATGGGTGTCTGTCAGGCAATCAAGAAAATTGCTTGGTGGTCAAATTTCACATTTGGTGGTTATTTTACAGTGAATTGTGAAAACAATTACTTTAAATAATGGAATTATTTATTCACAAAAATAAGGGCAGGACTTTTAAGTCAACAGAAAAGATGTAGGTGATTAATGGCACCAGGGAAAATGCTAATTCTGAGCACTGATAGCATATACTGATGTGTCCCTACTGATTTCATAATATGCTTTTTCATTCATTTATTGCAACCATCTAGGTTGGATCTGTAAGTGTATTCTTACCATGATCTTTCAGGCAGTGTTGTATCTTTGCTGTGATATAACGTAACTGATCCACATCATCAGAGCTTGTACTATTCAGTTTGTCCAGAGAGTACAGCATTGTAGCCATTCTGGACCTGTAACATCAAATTAAACAAGAAATTTAAAGGGTACCACTTACCAAAAAATATTTTTGCTCTTTATGTTAAAGGTTTCATATCACCATACTATATTCAAAATATGGGTTTCAAATTTTACTTCTAGAAAGAGATATCAATAAATGTAAAAGTGACCTGTCAGTAGACTAATCAACACTTGTACATGCTTGCAAAGTATAGGGCCCACATGGAACCCAATTCAGAGTTGGGTTCCGTACATATATTCTTGTTCTCCTTTATAAATTTCCTTAACACTCCATAAATGTTGACCTACAGAATGCGAGGTAAAGTTCTCTGAGGTCAATTTGATACTTTCTACTTTCTGCAAAGATTTTTTTTTTTTTAGGAGATTGATATACTCTAAGAATAACCAAGTTGAACTATTATTTGTGCTAACAAGGGCATAAATAGCAGAGTGGTTTTGAATTGAATCATTCTATTCATAAACTTAAATACAAGAAATCTGGCAAACGTATTTCAGGGGGTTACACGATGTACACAAGCTCTTTTAAATAGTCAGCACTATGTTTTTGCTCATTTTCCACACGCAAATTGCATCCTACTGATAAACCTGACAGGAAGGATATGACAGCATGACACATCTTGATTTGATTATCAGGTAAAATACAATGTATTAACAACAATTGTCGTTGCATGGTCTGAAATATCTCTGCCTAATTCAAAGTATGATGCATGGAGCGAAATTCTAATCAGCGCTCAAATATTCATTTCAAGGACAGCGGAAAAGAGAACAGTAGCAGTACACAATCCAAAGCTCCCATCCCCCAACACAAATCAATAACTTTCTTTAGAAAGCTTCGCCCCATTATCCCTCTCTCATTGAAGTACAAACACACCCCTTTTGTAGTATTCCCCTTCTCTCTCATTCTTTCTTAAGGGCAATAGGCTTTATATACATGTAGGCTAACGGTTGAGTTGGGAAGCAGGAACAATAGGGATCTTGGCAACTGAGAGTGTACTATCGGGTCCACCTGCAGCTATAAATGGTACTCATCCTTTGATAATTTGATGGTATCTCACTCTTACAGCAGGGGGTTCTTCAAATATTGTGCTTGTTGACTTTGTCTACAAAAACAACTTTTACATGTATGATATTCAAAAGGTTTCACTCAGCCACTCTTCAATTGAAAATGGTTTGTTGAACAAAAATGAAGTTTGTAAAGTATGCAGTAGACCATTTGAAACTGCTCCTAAACAGAATGTATGCATATAAAATTAAATGTAATTAATTCAAGGCAGGATTCAAGACTGTCTATATTCCATGTAGATATCAACAGATTTGTTGATGTGTTCAAGAAAGCAAATATAAATAACCATACATGGAGATGCATGTACTTGTACAACATGTAGATATAGTCCTGTCAAAGATTGAGGCTAAGTAGTTTAAGTACCCTACATAACACTAAATGGATCTAGCACAATGACTACGGTACTTGGTTTTGAGCCTTAGACCTCCCAGACCACTGCTCTATGAGTGAGCCATAAATTCTTGAACATACATTTATGTGTACTTGTACTTTGTATGAAATTGAAATACTAACACTGAAATTAGCATGTACATGTACAACATTTGAAGACAAAAAAAAATGGGGATTTAGTGCAATTTACATTTTGCCCTAAGAACTGTTAAAAAAAAGAAGAAGAATGAATGAAAATAAATAAATAATAAATTATCTGAAATGGAAAGAGAGATGGAAAAGAGAGCCACAGTAAAAACAATTTTTATGAACATGTTCTGATAAAAGCTCATGATACAATAAAGGTGAAATCAGTTTGGTTAGCCCTACAAAAAAAATTCATACATGTACCTTTTACCCTGGCTATGTATATAATATGTGACCCGGCACCACAAAACCACCAAAAAGTCGCACCCGTGATTTTGTGTAAACAGCTGAAATGAAAATTTGGGTTGGAAAATTTTATTTTTGGGATTTTTGGTTTTTCTGAAAGATCGTTCTTTTCTGTACCTTACATCAAAATCTGGAAGCTTAAAACACTGTAGAAAATGAATTTTTAACAGTTTTTCTAGACCAGTTTTTTTTTCGCACAGCTTCGGTTTCTTCCTAATTCTTCGCCTTCCCGTATGATCTTTTTTTAATCGGTACCGCGCTCACCCTCGTAAAATCACTGCAATCTCACGGGCCTTAAATTACCTTTTCCCTAATAATTTTTATACTGATGGAAAGAATAAACTCTCAGCAATCTCATCATACTGATGTTACAGTTCACCAATAGTCGCGAAAGCAAATTACAGAGCAGTTTTAAGTTCGATTTCGATGACGAAACAGAGTCTGAAAAAGGATGAACGATCAAGTTTATTCATGTGAGCAAGGAACGAGTATGTAAGTTCTATGTAAAACAAATTGCATAGGTTAATCAATGTGAACAAGAAAAAGAGTAGGTCCTATTCAAGTTAATTATAGGCTAAATTACAAGTTCAATGTATGATAACAGAAGGACTACACAGGTAAAAAACCAGTATTATGTAACAGGGAACAAAGAAAGGCACCCAAAGCAAAGGAGTGAATAGGCATTGTCTAGTGCAGGTGTCAGGCCACCGAGGTGCGCTTAATCTCCCATTAGAACACTCTCATTTGCATCATAATAACTTTCGAACAACTAAAGTTCACAATTTGAAGTCTTGGCAATAGAATGAATAAACTATGTTTAACACTCCTACCAAATATCAACCTAATCCGACAATTCATTCACAGTGGGTGCTATGGCCTTTTGATTCACTCTCCATTGATTTTCTCTCTTGTTTTCTTACTCCGCACGTTTGAATAGGCCTCAACTTTAGAGCTCATTTCCTCCCTATTTAATACCAGCAAACCTTTCTTACAAGCTCCTTTCATTCGCTGAATTAAAAGGGTTAGAAATTTTCGATTATAATGAGTCATATATCATTTTAAAGCTGAGACTTTGTTCTATCCAAATATGATAAAATCAGAAAAATTATTTTTTGCGACTTTTTGGTGGTTTTGTGGTGCCGGGTCACATATATAACAAAATGAGAGATTTCAACGGAAATAGGAAAGGTACCCTGCCTATACTATAGCCAGTGGTAGCCACAAAAAATTACAAATAAGTCCATCTGTCATAAATATTGCAATTACATTTTTGTCCATACATACATGTACATGTACGAGCAGGAAATTGCTTGAATTAACATTTAGAGGGGTAGCAACAATTTTAGTCACATCACCTGCCACTCTTTCCTTTCATCATAATATATATCAAATATACAAAAAAAAAATAATTACAGAAATAAAATCGAAGTGATGCAATTCAATATTTTGTACATACATCACATGTTCTATTGATTTCCATTGAGTACTAAATCACTGATCTATTTATATCCTCCAGATGGACCTACATTTATTGTACAATTCGTGAACTACTGAATCTATACTTCATGTAGTTATCTCATGTACCTAGTACATACTTAACATTTGACACACATCAAAGAGTATGCTCTGCCTCAAGTGCACTAGACCCAAGCTACATGTATGCCACCAAAAGGCACCAATGCTGTACATGGAGTGATATATGGCAAGTAATGTGAGGCTACACCCGGTGAACATTCCAAATGATTGTTACACAATTCAAACTGGCATTTATTTACTAAAATTGCACAACAAGAACAAAAAGAAAAAAAAAAAGAAACCTCAGCAGAAATGAAAGTAAAAATATTTCACACATCACTGCCTTCACTGATAAGGAACAAAGTAATAATGTACAGTTACGTATTCATCAAGTTTTGTTCAAATTCATTTTTCACTACCAGAACTCAACTTTACCTTTTAGCTGCAGTGCAACATCTTTATAACCTACATGTAGGAAAGCATTTCTAAAAGTATGTACTTAAAGTTAAGTTCATTAATTTCATTAACTTCATTAAACAAAGATAACTTAAAGGTATCGTACAGTAGTGGGAAAGGTGGTGCTTTGGATATTTTTAACTACTTTGTCAGCTGGAATGGAAATTATTACATATACTGTTGTGAAATGATTAATTTCGAACATAGGTGACGTTTGTTTGAAGAAAAATGGTTTAGAAATGGCTAAAATGTCAAAAAAAATAAACATCGAATTACAAGCGCGGTACCGCGCTTGTAATTTAATGTGAAAACAGTGTGTGTAACAAATGTGTGCGAACCGCTATGCGCCGTTGAGCCGGGAGCGTCGGGGTAGGTGGTCCTTAGCGAGGGTATAAGGTAACCGTTGATATTCGATCATTTGAATTATTTTACTGAAAATCACCGGAAATCATGAATAGAATACCGGATTATCTCACTCATGTATCTTTTTATTGAAGCTGAACAATATGAGACTATATTTGAGCAGTTTCATGCCAACTTTCATTTAGCTACCACTACTGTTTATTACCTTTAAACAAAGATGACTTTCATCTACTGAAATTAACTTATTCTTGCAAAATAAATCTAAACACGATAAAAACTATTTTTCGAAAAATCAACTCAAGGCAATTTCAATAGCCCTGTCTGTCACCTTTAGAAATGTGCGAACATTACAATGGCATATTACGTAATCCGAACCTGATTTCTATGGGCAGTACAAGAGGTCTTTGAAATTGCCCTTGAGTTCATTTTTCGAAAGTAGTTTTTATCGTGTTTCTATTAGATATCAAGGACCTCTACAATGGAACTCTACAAATAATCATTTGAAGGGTGATCAGAGTTATAACGCATTTAAAATGAAACTGAAAACAAATACTTGCCACTTATTGATTTGATACAGTGAAGTTTTATTGAAATATATAATTGCTTCATACTAATTGCTTCATACTATTCTAATATTTTTTATTATTGATCTGTTAAAATCTTGTATTTTTCTATTCATATATATATATAATATATATAAAGTAAAATAATTAGTCCTGCGTCGGTTGATGAAAAATAACAAAAGTTCACAATAAATGAAAACAACCGTAGAGATGATAAAAGAAGTCAAATTTTCGGCCATAGGCCTTCATCAGGAATGATGAAATTTTATTTAACATCCAAGGAGCATGACGCGCATAAAAACACAAAATCTCCAAGGATACATGCGCAACCAATGAGAAGAAGGAAAGGAAAGGAGAGGAGAGAGAGAGAGAGAGAGAGAGAGATAAAAACGTCACAAAGAAAAAAAAACGTCACAAAGAAAAAAAAAAAAAAAAAAAAAAAACGTCACAAAGAAAAGAGAAGAGGAAGAAGCGCAAAAAAAGGAAAAAGTATCATGGAAACTAGCGTATCCAATGACAAAAAACGCTAAGAGGAGAGAGAGAGAGAGAGAGAGAGTGACGTAAAAAACGTCACAAAGAAAAGAAAGAAAGAAAGAAAGAAAAGGAAAGGAAGCGCAAAGCAAAAAGGAAAAGGAGGGAGAAAGGGGAGGAAATAAGAAAGAGAGAAACAGAAAAAAAAAAGAAAAGGAAAGAGAGAATGAGAGAAAGAGAGAGAGAAGTAGAAATTACACGACAGGAAAGGAGTAAAAAGATACATTAATTCCACCAGGTTGGAGAGAGCCGAGGTAGTGGATGAGACGTTCCTCTCTCTCCTTCCTGGCCGCATCAGAATGAAAGTCACTTTGCAGGATACTAACTCGGAAGTGTCCGATGTTATGGTCAGGCTGGTTGAAGTGCTGTGCTACTGGGAGGCCAGCCGACTTGATCCTAATAGAACGTAGATGTTCAGTCACTCTGTCGGCAAGCCTCCTCTTAGTTTCGCCTACGTATATCTGCTGGCAATTGGTACAGTTAATAGCATATATACAGTCCTTAGTGACACATGTGAAACTGCCATTGATCTTCCAAGTGCCCTTAGGTCCTTGAACTTCAGCTGCAGAAGAAATAACTTTGCAAGTGTTGCAGCGGGGCCTCCTACAGGGTCTACATCCGGTCCAGGACAAGGGAGAAGTTAGCTTGGAACTCACAAGCAGTTGGCGGAGATTGCGGTCCTTTCGGTATGACGTCAGAGGAGGTTCGGAGAAAATTTCCTTTGTTGCTGGGTTGTCTCGTAAGATATGAAAATTCTCTCTTACCGACTTGGCAAGACGTTCGCTCGTAGGTATGATGTACGTTACAACCAACGGAACCCTCCGCAAAGTGTTACCCTTCTTCTTTGACTGAAGTGCATCAGCTCGGGTTGCTGACATAACTCTGTGCGTTGCCTTGGCAAGGATCTCATCTGGGTATCCTCGTTGTTTAAAGAACCCTCTCATTTCATCAGCTCGATGGATGAAGTCATCTTCCTCCGAGCAAAGGCGACGGATGCGAGAAAGTTGCGAGAAGGGTATGGAATTCTTACAGGCAGGCGGATGCGAAGAATCGTAGTTGAGATAAGCATGAGAATCTGTAGGCTTGTAATGCACCGATGTGGTAACACCAGTACCTTTATCTTACGAGACAACCCAGCAACAAAGGAAATTTTCTCCGAACCTCCTCTGACGTCATACCGAAAGGACCGCAATCTCCGCCAACTGCTTGTGAGTTCCAAGCTAACTTCTCCCTTGTCCTGGACCGGATGTAGACCCTGTAGGAGGCCCCGCTGCAACACTTGCAAAGTTATTTCTTCTGCAGCTGAAGTTCAAGGACCTAAGGGCACTTGGAAGATCAATGGCAGTTTCACATGTGTCACTAAGGACTGTATATATGCTATTAACTGTACCAATTGCCAGCAGATATACGTAGGCGAAACTAAGAGGAGGCTTGCCGACAGAGTGACTGAACATCTACGTTCTATTAGGATCAAGTCGGCTGGCCTCCCAGTAGCACAGCACTTCAACCAGCCTGACCATAACATCGGACACTTCCGAGTTAGTATCCTGCAAAGTGACTTTCATTCTGATGCGGCCAGGAAGGAGAGAGAGGAACGTCTCATCCACTACCTCGGCTCTCTCCAACCTGGTGGAATTAATGTATCTTTTTACTCCTTTCCTGTCGTGTAATTTCTACTTCTCTCTCTCTTTCTCTCATTCTCTCTTTCCTTTTCTTTTTCTTTTCTGTTTCTCTCTTTCTTATTTCCTCCCCCTTTCTCCCTCCTTTTCCTTTTTGCTTTGCGCTTCCTTTCCTTTTCTTTCTTTCTTTCTTTCTTTTCTTTGTGACGTTTTTTACGTCACTCTCTCTCTCTCTCTCTCTCCTCTTAGCGTTTTTTGTCATTGGATACGCTAGTTTCCATGATACTTTTTCCCTTTTTTGCGCTTCTTCCTCTTCTCTTTTCTTTGTGACGTTTTTTTTTTTTTTTTTTTTTTTTTTCTTTGTGACGTTTTTTTCTTTGTGACGTTTTTATCTCCTCTCTCTCTCTCTCTCTCTCCTCTCCTTTCCTTTCCTTCTTCTCATTGGTTGCGCATGTATCCTTGGAGATTTTGTGTTTTTATGCGCGTCATGCTCCTTGGATGTTAAATAAAATTTCATCATTCCTGATGAAGGCCTATGGCCGAAAATTTGACTTCTTTTATCATCTCTACGGTTGTTTTCATTTATTGTGAACTTTTGTTATATATATATAATATATATATAATATATATATATATATATAATATATATATAATATATATATATATTTATATATATATTAAATATAATATATATATATATAATATATATATATATATATATATAATATATATATATATATATATATATATATATATATATATATATATATATATATATTTATTTTTTTTTAGTATTAATTATTTATTGGTACATGTACTGTATTGTATAGTATCTGCATTGGTAATTTTTAGGGTTGCTTGTTAACAAGTTTTTATCTTTTTTTAGCAATCCCAGCATGTAATTCAATATACTATATTTCTAATCATTTCATTCTGATCTTATCTTTTGCCAAAACAAACACCAAAAAGGAATGAAGCAGGTCAGAGTAAGTGTATGAGAAATTAGGGAGAGAAGATAAAAAGCTATGAACTTAACTTTTTAGTTCTTGAGGATCACTACATAAATTTGCAATTGTATCATTTTCTGAATGAGCTACTCTTCCCTAGTTTGTATATTTTTTCTTCAAAATGTCTTTTTTTTGGGGGGGGGCAGATATTGATGAAAAGATGGGGACATAAAAGAACATGTATCGACTACATATTTCAGGAACACATTGTTTTTTCTTCGCAGAAAAACTTTGTATATAATTTATGAAATCATGAAAACAAAAGAAATAGTGAGAAAATGTTGCTTGCACAGGATGTCGCAGAGTTACGAATTTGTGTTTCAAGAATTTCAAGAGTGCAATCATTCCTAACTTTCTCATCCTTTATCTCATTTTCTCTAACTTTCAATGATTTCTTTCTTTCTGCTTTTATTCAAATCAACTTTATAATAGGGTGAACCTCTAACTTGAGTGATAGGAAACAGGCATGGCTACAGTGGAGTTTGTGCATTAATATTTCGCGAGAGGCATTGTGGCCAGTTAAGATATACATGTACACGTATATTCATAGCACATTGATGTGTTGGTAATTCAAGACCTGTAACAGAAGCTGAAGGTTTCATCTTCCACATACTACACAGATCTTTGCCATGTCACACTTTGCACATAGACCAGCATGAAAAAAATAGTCTACCATATGTAAATATCATCTATATGTAAGGACACTCTCCATGAAGGTACATTTCTCTTTCAAACATTATATAAACTCTTGAATTAAATGACTACTACATGTATAAAATGTTTACATAATTACATGTGCCCACCAAAGAATATTTTTCATTATTAGGTGGTCTGTCATAGACAGACCACCTCTTAATTTCGTCAGAATTTTCTTTCTTTATTTATTTTTATTTTTCTCCCACTTTCTTGTGCAGACGATTTTTCAAAATCGGCATAATCAATTTTCATCAAATTTCAGTCAGTCATCAGGCCTGTCAAGGTCAAGTTCCACAAATTTTTTCAAGGTCATCAGATCATCGTGACGTCATCCAGGCGCCATTTTGTGAAATCACATTATCAATCATATTTTCATAACAATTCATCGAAAATGAGCCATATTTGATACATATAAACTTCAGGTCAAGGTCAACATAAAATGTCATCAAAATTTGCGTGCGCATCATGACGCGCACGTACGCGCGCGTCAAAATTTAAAAATGCTCAAAATCACTTTTTAATCAAAGGAGAGTACGGTTCAGGACATTTTAAGCATTTCAAATTTTTCCGTCCGTGCGCGTCCGCGCGCGCGCTATTCGCGCGCGCAGCGCGTACAGCACCTAAAAACGCTGTTTTTTTTCGCATGTTTTGTATTCCTTACACTATTCTTGACAATTTCCAACTATTTACAGTCATTCTCGACCTTCCATAAAGCCACACGCGCGCGTCAAACTTTCAAATTCGTGCGCGCGTCAATGGGCAATATAATGTAAAAAGTGCTAAAAACATGCCTATCTAGAATAAGCCATATCTCGTCAGAATGAACCGGTACCCCCCATTTTTTTTACATTTTCTGAAAGCCTATGAGTTGCAGATGTCGATTCATGCAAAATTTTGGCCGATCGGATTTTGTGACGTCATCATATTTGCCTATGAACTCAAAAATTCAATTTTGAAAAAATTATATCATAATTTTTGTATTAGTTTGACAATATTTCAGTAATAGATTGTCGATTTTCTTCCAAATTTTGATATGTTATAGCTGAGACAATTCTCTACAAGATCAGTCACCACGATTTTTCATTTTGACAAAGGCATCATGGCGTATTTTTGCGATTAAAGGAGGTATGTCAATTTTTCACATTTTGCGTGTATTCTCTATGGGACATGACTTTTTCTCAAATCTTGATTTTACATTCCCGTCTTCTTTGAGCTGTATCTTTGTTATTTCTGCTCGATTTTCTTCCAAATTTTAGTATGTTATAGCTGAGACTATAAGCTTTTACAAGTGTGCCCTCCAATTTTTGATCAGATGTCGGGATCATGCCCATTTTTTAAGTACAAAATGTCATTTGAGAATCCCGTTTTTCGTCTACGTGTTATCTCTATTGGAAAACTTTTGGTCCATTGGTAAAGCACTTGCCTCCCATCCCGCCGACCCAGGTTCGAATCCCGGTGGGTCCATTTTTTTTTTAATTTTTTTTTTTTCTTTTTGCCTCATATTTTACCATTTGCTTCGACTACTGGAACATATAAAATCACAAACAATGTAATAAACTTTTTTATTTTGCGTGTTATGCCTAATTGAATGTAGTTTGTGTACAACCCTATGCAAAATCTGATTGCCTGTCGTGTTTTAAACCAATGGGTTAATATCCCATGTATAATGCAATATGAAATTGCCCGATTTTCTTTGACGCAAGTCTCCATCCATTTTCAACATAATCAGGAATATTATCTTGCACAAATATTATCACATCTTAGCAATTTTACCATCGGGTAGACAGACCACCTAATTCGTCTTCAGTGACGAATTAAAGTTCTAGTTGAAAATTAAATTCAGAAGGTTGTAATTATTTGAGCTCCGAGAAATCGATTTAATTCTGTTCTGGCAAGCATTAAATGGCCATTCTCAGTCACGTGTGTGACCAAAATCCTGAAAAATAGTTCATTTAAACCTAATTTTTCAGTATTTATCTTGTAGCAGAAGTCTCTCATTCTGGATTTTCAAATAACACTCTTACCCCAATAGACAGAGGGTAATTATTTTAAATGAGAGTACATCATTTTCTTTTAGAAGTCAAAATTAGGTCAGTCACGTGTATGAACTTGCACAAAAAAGGGTCTGACTTGTTACCATTCAAACCTACTTTTCTCATATATCCCTCAGAGTACAAGGTTCCACTTTTCATTGCTGTATGATGGGATTGCTCTGAACAGTTTGAAAGCAATTTTCCATGAATGAGTGAACATTCTTTTCTTTTAGAAGTGGAAATTGGGTCAGTCACGTGTGTGACCAATTAAAAAAAGGCATTTTTAAATAAGAGCTCTGTAAAAAAAATTACAGGTGCGAAATTATTTTTTCTTATCAAAGAAAGGAAAATTTTTCATGTTAGAAACTGGTAATATAAAACAAGGGAAACGCTCAGGGCAGTCTTGCCTGCACTGCGCATTTTTCGGGGCAAAAATTTCACTCGGTGAAAAATCAAAGGTTGGGGCACTAAAAGGGTGCTGACCCTGAGCCCCCCCCCCCCCAATATGTGGGCCAGGTACCCCATTTGTATAACTTAAATCCCCTTCAAGTAAGATTTATTGGATGGTGAAGTTCATTTGAAATCAAGCTGTGTGTTTTAAAGAAGGAGAATATGTGTACATGTACATGAAATAATTGCCATTGGGACACTTTTGGGGTGGTGCCCCTCCATCAGACCCCGTGAAAATAATGATCTACTATACTTGAACAACTTGAAGTCTCCTTCCCCTAAGAATGATTCCTACCTAGTTTGGTTACAATCTACATGTGGCAATACGTTTTCCAGAAGAAGGAAAAATGTCAATTTGGTGTCACAGCCTCTTGGGGGGGGGGGGCTTTTGCCCCCTCTCCCCCCCCCCCCCCACTCCATCCCCTCCTTGAAGGGATAGGTACCCTACATGTATTTGCATTAATTAGGTGGTCTGTCGTAGACAGATCACCTCTTAATTTCGTCAGAATTTTCTTTATTATTATTATTATTCTTTATTTACGCCACTTTTTTGTGACAGTGATTTCTCAAATTCGGCTCACTCACTTTTCATCAAATTTCAGTCAGTTATCAGGCCTATCATGGTCAAGTGCCACGAAGTATTTCAAGGTCATCAGGTCATCGTGACGTCATCCAGACGCCATTTTGTGAAATCACATTAACGATCATATCTTCATAACGAGTCATCAAAAATAAACCATATTTAACACACATAAACTTCCGGTCAAGGGTCAATGTAACATGTTAGCAAAATATGCGCGCGCATTATGACGTGCACGTACGCGCGCGTCAAAATTTAAAAATGCTCAAAATCATCTCAAATTCATTTTGCACACGTTTGAGGCCATTGTAAGCATTTCAAAATTTTCCGTGCGTGCACGCCCGCGCGTGCGTTATGCGCGCGCACAGCGCGTACGGAATGTAAAAACGCCGTTTTTTGGTATGGTTTGGATTCCTGACACTATTCTTGACAATTTCCAACTATTTCCAGTCATTCTCGACCTTCCACAATGCCACACGCGCGCATCAAAGTTTAAAATTCGTGCGCGCGTCAATGGGCAATATAATGTAAAAAGTGGTAAAAACATGTCTATATAAAATCCGCCATAGCTCGTCAGAATGTGTGACTACCCCCCATTTTTTTTACATTTTCTGAAAGCCTATGAGTTGTAGATTGTAATTCATGAAAAAAATTTGGGGGTCAATCGATCGGAACGTCGTCACATTTGCATATGAACTCAAAAATTCGATTTTGAAAAAATGACGTTATAAATTTTGTATTCATTTGACAATATTTCACTCATAGTTAGTCAATTTTCATCCAATTTTCGATATGTTGTAGCTGAGACAATTCTCTACAAAATCAGTCACCACGATTTTTCATTTTGACAAAGGCATCATGGCGTATTTTTGCGATTAAAGGAGGCATGTCAATTTTTCTCATTTTGCGTGTATTCTCTATGGGACATGACTTTTTCTCAAATCTTGATTCTACATTCCCGTCTTCTTTGAGCAGTATCTTTGTAATTTCTGCTCGATTTTCTTCCAAATTTTAGTATGTTATAGCTGAGACTATAAGCTTTTACAAATGTGCCCTCCAATTTTTGATCAGATGTCGGGATCATGCCCGTTTTTTAAGTACAAAATGTCATTTGAGAATCCCGTTTTTCGTCTACGTGTTATCTCTATTGGAAAACTTTTGGTCCATTGGTAAAGCACTTGCCTCCCATCCCGCCGACCCAGGTTCGAATCCCGGTGGGTCCATTTTTTTTTTGAAATTTTTTTTTCTTCTTTTTGCCTCATATTTTACCATTTGCTTCGACTACTGTAACATATATAATCACAAACAATGTAATAAACTTTTTTATTTTGCGTGTTATGCCTAATTGAATGTAGTTTGTGTACAACCCTATGCAAAATCTGATTGCCTGTCGTGTATTAAACCTATGGGTTTAATATCCCATGTATAATGCAATATGAAATTGCCCGATTTTCTTTGACGCAAGTCTCCATCAATTTTCAACATAATCAGGAATATTATCTTGCACAAATATTATGACATCTTAGCAATTTTACCAACGGGTAGACAGACCACCTAATTCGTCTTCAGTGACGAATTAAAGTTCTAGTTTATATTCTCTTTGCCTAAGGATGATTCTTACCTAGTTTGGTTAGAACCCAGCCGTGCATTTAAAAAATATCTCATTTTCACAATAGGAGCACTTAAGGGGTGCTGCCCCTGAGTCCCCTTGGAGGCAAGGTACCCTGTTTCAGAAATTGAGGCCTCCTTCTTCTAAGGATGATACCTGCCAACTTTGCTAACAATCTTGTAACAGGGCTTAAAGAAGAAGAAGCAAATATGAATCTAATTACTGCCATTATTAGTGCTCTTGGGGTGGTGCCCCCAAGACCCCCCCCCTAAATTGGTAGGTATCCCCTTCTGTCTTAATTTAGATCCTCCTTGCTAATGATAATCCCTGCCAATTTTGATTAAAATCCACCACCAGCAAAGTTTTAAGAAGAAGTCAAATGCATGTGTACAATGTAGAGACAAAGCTGAATTTTACCAAAAACTTAAAGTTAAACAAGTTAAACTGTCAGTAGGTGACCTTAAATGTGATGAAAATGTAAGATTTGGGTATTCATTTGAAAGAGGGTGACATGAAGACAATCCCTACCAAGAATGATACCAAGTTTCAAAGAATTTGAACCAATACTTTGAAATAAAGTAAAATTCAAAAACTTAACCTCAGGTTAAGTTTTTGGAACACAATTTAACTCAATTGACCTTACTTGATCTTTAACCTTGATTTTTGACCTAAAATTTGTATCACATTATTTGTGATACTCTACAGCCCTTGTGTTCAAGTTTCATAAAAATCAAACATACACTTCTGAAATGAGAGCATTTCCAAAATTGTTGATGCTGCCGTCGTCGGAAAAGCGGCGCCTACGTCTCGCTTTTTGCTTACGCATGTGAGACAAAAATCAGAACCATATAATCTTATTTTTCAGCAATGAGGCAAAAGCAGATGGTAACATGTGTGACCATTTATTCACTTTTTAAAGAATGGTCGAAAAGAGCTCTGATACATGTATTTACGTAAAACTTCTTTATGGGAGATCTTTTTTAAATTATGAAATTTTCTTTGAAGTTTCTGAGACATGTCAATTTTTATTGTTGCCCAGTATGAAGAAGTACGGTAAGACAGACTAGTATAAAATAACATGATATGTAAACTGTAAGAATGAACTGAATATATCTACAGTAACTCAGTAACAATTAAGTGTTTAAATAACTACAGTGTATGTCATACTCTTATAATGAGCTCAATCCTCTTTAATACATACCCTGGTACAGTATAGACCGTCTTTTCAACTTTAGCTTTGCTCATGATGGCAGTCTCCGGGGTAGATCACACAAGATAAGAGTTCACTCTTGTCTTTGCAGATGAATGTAATAACAAGTTACCATTCTGCTTCCATTCAAAAGCAAACACTTGTTGTCTTCACAATAGATTCTGTGCATAGGAAAACAGATAAAAAGAAGAGTTGGAATTACAAACAGTGTATGTTTAGCTGGAAGGTGACATGACAATTTTAGTTTTTCTAAGAGCACTATTTAGTTGTGACAGCAAGGGTAAAGAATTCCAAAGTTCAGTTTTAATTGCTTGGTCATTATGAGAAAAGTTTTGTACAACTAGCATAAGTCTTGGGCCATCCTACAATAAATAAAATGAATGTTCTGTATATACTACAGCTAAAATAATCTCCCTCATGGCTTGGGGTTGTTCCAACTTTATTTTGGGAATGTGCATGGTTGTGGATTTTACATGGTTGTGGATTGGCATCTCTCTGCAGAACCTCCTACACAAAAAATATGCATGTTTTGGGGCACAGCATGCTTTATTGAGTCTTACACTGCTGCGACTCAACATTGGTTCTCTGTTGAGTCATCACCAAGGAAATGCATAATTCTTCAGGCCATTTCATGCGATTTATACACATTTTTGTCAGCTCTGCTTTGTGGATTTGAAAAGGGACAGATGAACATGTATACTATGGTCATATTTCATTACTAAGTTAGATAACGTTTGTGGTGAGAACTTGAGAATAATTTCTGAGGCAGATTGATATGTTCTGCCATTGCATGTAGGTGGTGACTCAATGAGTTAGTAAAAGGCAAAATTGTTTTTTTTCCTCTCTGATTATTGCCTATTATGCTGGTGCAATTTCTACTGCAACTGTGAGGTTGACACAGCCTTCATTGACACTGACACAGCTCCATATCTAAAGAAAGTTTTGCGAGACTATCAAGAGAGATAGTTGTGACACGGGTACAAGTGCACGCTTGAAGGTCAATTTATGGAGCTCCGATCCAGGGCTCCATGAATTTGACGTATGAAGTTATGAACGAGCGCGAGTACATACCTCACAACTGCTTCTCTCAAGTACATGTAGCTACATGTACATGTATGTCATGAGTTGTGTTTTTATTTCTTTTAATCATTTTTTTCCGCAAGCATTTTTGCACTGTCAATTTTTGCCATCTGCTATCATATTTTGATTTAGTTCCACAAACGTGGATTTTTTTACTTTGTTTAAAAAAAAAAATGATCAAGACATACATGTAACATTGCATTATTTTGGGGTACATGTGGTCAATTTTGAATTATATCTTATTCGTATTTATTTTAGTAAAAATCACTTTCAAATACAAGCGACTGAATGTAGACTAGTCCCTGATACATAAGATGACGCTACTCGTCCATGTAAAACCGGTGGGTTTTTACCTTTTTATAAAAAATTATGGGAGGAAAACTGGGGGTAATTTGGGGAACGTTCAAAGAGTCGTCAAGAAGTCTCTTCATCTGAAATCGTCACTTAAGAGTTGTTACCTTGTGCACAGTATGGGGAGGAGTCATGAAATCTCAAATTTCATGACTTATTCCACCAATTTTTATCTTTAAGACAATACATCTTTTGAACATGTTGAATTTTATCTGTTGTGGTTATTTGCAATAGATCTACATCTTCAGTCTATCTACAGTGTACAACAATAACCTCGCATTATAAGTATTATAAGCATTATATTACTTATACATGTACAAGCTTATCTGAAGATAAGCTTGTACTCCACAATAGTTTTTACGGGTGAATAGGCTTCAATAGGTTTTGTGTGTATTAATTAGCAAGAATCGGTCCATTCTAGATCATTCATACTTAAAAATTTCACTTTCAACTCTGAAACATCAAATTTGTAGCATACATGAAATGAGAGTTGAAGAGTCCCTGAATCAGGTAATCTAGCAATTTAAGAAAATTAAATCTTGCTTAGAGCAATTTTATTGTCTGTTTTTGACTACTGTAATAGTGAATGTCTGACACAGTCCCACACAGACATGGGCCCACTCATACATGTTGTACACAGACATGTACCAGTAGGCCCTTACCTATGTGGGACTGTGTCAAACATTCACTGTTGCAAGTCAAAAACAGACAACAAAATTGCTTGTACATGTATAAGTGTCATGGGCCTGTGAGTGCGCGAAGCCAGACATAGTCTCAGCCACTCATCAAATTTACTAGGTTATAATTATATCCTCGTACTGCTCTTTCATTACGGGTACGCTGAAACTGAGTTTCAGGTCACTAACACTTCGCACTCAGTACCTTCATACCATGAGCAATTGCCTCCCACAGGCAAGTGTGTGATATCTTGCCCATATGTGTGCAGGAGGAGAGCAAGATCACTGACCAAAAACAGCCTGAAAATTTCACTTGATCAAGATGATAAAGATCCTATCGAAGGATCTGGCATGAAATTATAGATATTCTATCATTCTAAAATGTAGAAGGAAGTATTTTCTCCAAATTTTGATGATTATACTGGTGTTTTTACCTCTTCAACATAGAGGTTGTGACAGGCCGAAATTGACACAGCCCCATACAGTGATGGTCCCGTGCGTGGTTTCAGGAACTAATTTCTTGTTTGTTTCAATATGCAGTAGAAATTTCAACATTTTACACTTCCAATGGACTCGAATGGAAATATTGATTTTAATAAATATTTTATACAAATAATAGTACAAGAACAAAACTCACTGTCCCTGTGCCAATATAGATCTACAGGAAAATTTAGATATACTTCCAGATGCACTGTCGAAACTATGGTGTCAGTGCATCATGTGACGGAAAAATTTAAAGCAATTTTTAACATGGTAGAGATCGATATAGAACATCACATTGAGATCGATGGCTTTTGCCTATACATCCCAGGCATTTTAGGCAATGCGACTAGATCTATCATACCTCATTTCAATTATTTTCTGCCATCGAACGACGGAAAAAAGAGACTACACTTAAATTGATGTTTGAAAGGGTTCAGGACTTCAGGTTGTCACTAAGCAAAAGATGCGGAACAAGAACATTTGACCCAGAAGCACTTATCCAATGAACAAGGTTATAATATAACCAGAAGTATATCTGTGCAGCGAGCACAAGAGGGAAGCAAAATGCGTAAAAATGGTGCTAACAGCTATCAACTGGTTGCTTAACTCTGTTATCTGTGTGGTCTCTCTCACTCTCAGCGGAGCATATCCTGGTCCTCGAGTCGAATGAAATCAAATAGACTGATTTTTCAGTCTATCTTCAGGTTAGACCGAAAATTCTGTCCCTCGTTCGTTAGCTCTTCACTTAAGAGACAGAAACGGTCATATCACTCTGCTGTGCAAACCAACTACATGTACATGCCGATGTGTAGTTGGAAAAATCACAATAATTTGATTTTTCCTCATATACATGTATCTAGATCTAGACTTCTATATTTATTATTGAATTGGTGAGGCCTAGGCTCTACTATTTAAGGAATCGGTTCAACTTCCCAATTTGACTGAATAATTCGTTTAAAGCTCCTTTTTCAGGTAATTCAGGGTCTAAGGTATTCTCCGTTTGAAAATCTTGCAGCCGTATTCACACTGTTATGGTGGTAGATCCAGTGTCCGAACACTTTTCAGAAAATCAACGATAGCAAATAAAATATCTAGGCCTAACCAATATCTGTCAAACTTACATAATGAATGCTCAAAGTCCCACAGAAAAAGAAGGTGATGGAATTTTAAAAAGACAACGTAGATTTAATACGATATTCCCTTCCGTGTGAACCCCTTCCCAACGATGCGGCGTTTTGGTCCCTTGAAAAAGGTACTGTATTTCCGAACGTGTGAAACCTATGGGAAAAAGACACAACCTTTGTTTCAATAGTGTGGTTTTCATACATATGCGTGGGATTACGCGTATGAAAACCCATTTTAGGCGCTTAACTGTACACGTTTGGTAATACAATCTGTTCGGAAATACAATCCTTGACTATATTAGTGTCAATGCGTATTCGGTTTGCCCAGCAGAGTGACACGACCGTTTCTGTCTCTTACTAGACTTAGTGAATGGTGAAGAGCTAACGAACGAGAGACAAAATTTTCGGTCTAGATCTATATCTTCAGCCTCAGGTAAGCTATTCCAGTATTAAATTAATCCAATGAGCCGTGGATTATTTCACGATGGCTAATAGTTTCATGGCATGAAACTTTCGCGAGCCTGAACCACTTGAACATGTTGAAAAACTCGCGAACATTATGCACGCGAAAGTTTCGGGTTTTTACCGTTGCTGCCGGAGCTGAGCAGCCACCATGGCCACGGCCCCGGCAGCCGCCGTGATACTGTGATACGGTAGCCTGCATGCAACAAATGCCGATTCCATGCAAACAATCACACATGACAACCACATTTCGGACCGTTTTTGGCGAAAAATACAATATTCAAAACTAACAAAGGTACTTAATGTGCATTTCAAAATTCAAGCTTGGAATAATTACATAAAACAAGAAATTTTCTTACCTAGATTTAAAAATTGCGAAAGGTGGACTCTCAGCTCAGCTGTGCGATCGCAACACCAACGCACTGCATTGCAATTAGGATCCGGGATATCATACGGTATACTCGACTCGACTCAATAAGATGACAGCCTGTCAAAACAGTATCCGAAAAAGCCTCGCTCTAAATGTTGGGGTGGGGGGGGGGGGGGGGGGGGGGGCGCTCGGGGGCGACGGAGGGTGATCCCTTTCCCGAATTTAGAAAATCACAAGAAATTTCTTAATGATGACTTAACGCTACCTGAGGCTTACCCCAGTATGATAAACGAGAAAAAGTTGTGCCTAATAAGACTTTGATTTACCTGTGATATGAGAAAGTACTCGTAAGTTTTATAACTGCAAAATGCAAAACTTACTCATTCGGTCGCGAAATTAAAAAAAATGTTTCACAATGCATGGGTACTGCTAAACATTTTTTTTTCTTTCCCCCCCCCCCAAAAAAAAAAATGAGGAGCATTACGTAGCATTCTATCTCGCCTTGGGAAATTTCAAATCTAAAAATTCTCGAGATGACCAGCTCCTCTCCCCCCCCCCCCCCCCCCCATGCAGTGTCTTATTTTTAAAAATAAAAACTGTTGTACATCATCATCATGCCTTGGGAAATTCCAACTCATAAAATTATTTAGGGTGGGACTCGGGGGAACTTGGGGTAGTACAAGTCTCAACATTTTCTCAGGGTTCGAAGGGGAATCCCTTTTCCTCACCAACCGCCGGGTATTACTGCGTAGTCTCTTATCCCTCAATTTTTCTTTAAATTACAAAAACATTTCTTTAAACTATAGGAAACCTGAACTCACTCTTTAACCCCTTCTCCCATGCAGCCCTCCAGTTACAATAATGTTTTCACACAGTGTAGTAAGATATTGAACTTACTCAATTTTCAAATCACCCCCGCCCCCCCCCCCCCCCATTCGAAAATCCTGGATCCACTCGTGAACAGTCAAATTGTTTGTTTGTTTTATAGCAGAGACGTAAAATGGATAGTAAGTAAATATGATCAACAAAAGAAAACGAGGAGGAAAATAGACCAAATAAAAGAAAATAATAATTAGCAGCAGAATATTATATTCCATGAATTTTACACTTCAATGTTTGAATTGAAATTATTTTATTCATGAACATGTTATCATAGTACAATGACAATAGTGTTATAATAAAAACATGAATACAAGAAGGTCTAATGAAATGGAATGTGCATGACTTGTTCAAGGGACCGATTATCATGTCAGCATCATTATTGCTATCATGAAATTAATATCATTTTCCCCTTCTTCTTTCCATCATCTTTCTACCTTTGTATTCTTTCTGATGAAAACAAATAAAGATTTGTCACATTTTTAAAACACAAAATTTCATGTAACACGGGTTAAAACTGGAATACTATATATAAAAATAAAAGCCCCCTAATCCAATTATATGCTATAAATACGTACGAGATATTTAAAAGCCTGGTGTAAACATGGAATGATTCGTGAAAGTTTTCACGTTTCATGAGCGACATAATTATTATAGACCATGCCTTTAATTTCATCTTTTGCTCCTCGCTTAGAACTAGAGCTTTGGTTCATTTCTTCGTGAACTAAAAGTCGTAAATTCAAATCATGCCTTAAAAACTCATATTATGAGACTGATGTATAAATACTGACTTAATTGGAAAAGCCTGCGACTATATTGTTTCATTGTATTGCCAAATGCTGTGAATCATCATCATCATCATAACTGAGTCAAAATGAATAAAATCATATTTGAAAAAGACAATAGTGCAAAACAGAGACAATATTCTTAAAAAGTTCACATTCTACTTCTCCTCCTCCTCCTCCGTTTCCGTATTATTTTTCGTTTTCTTGTTCTTTTTTTGTTTATTCTTCCACTGTGAAATATCTTACCCTTCTCCCCCCCCCCCCTCTCTCCCTCTCCCCCCCCCCCCTCTCTCTCTCTCTCTCTCTCTCTCTCTTTTTTCTCTCTCTCTCTCTCTCTCTTTTCTCTCTCTATCTTTTCTCTCTCTCTCTTCATAATAATCTTTCTTGTTTTTTCGTCGTCATATCGATATATTTCACTAAGTACTCTTGGCTGTCCTAGTCGGTGTGCCGGGCAGGCTTATTTCTTCTTCTTCAATCACTAACGGTGTATCTGACGAGTTCGAAAGCACATCTTCACTTTTTATCAATCTCGCCTGCAATCCACTTGATGCTGAGGGCTCAACATCATTTTTCTCTTCTTTTTTCCTCATCTCCTCTTTTTCTTTCTTCATTGAAGCTGGAGATTGTGTTATCTGGAAACTTTCTGGAATGCTGACCGTAGACCAAGTCTTTGCAGTTGATCCCGAACGAGAATGTGATGTCGAATCAGGCTGTGACGCTTCCGAGCTTGGTCCGTAATCAGATGTCGTAATAAAATTCGTTTCACGCTCATCGTCGATCACGGCCGTCGATGATGTAATGGGCTTGGACTCTGCTTTGAAACCCTGCATTTTTGACAGAAGGAAACAGAATAAAATCAATTCATATTTTGTTTATTTGTATTTTCATTGTTTGCTTTGCTTGTAGTTTTTGCTGTTGCTCCCCCCCCCCCCCCCTCCCTCCCCCCCCCCCCTCCCTCCCCCCTTCCACCACCAAAATTAAATTTCATGTTACTGTGCACCCGGACCCACAAAGGAAAGGGGAGGGCCATCCCTGGAAGCCGAGGAGCTATATTATCCTCCCAAGAATATACTTTTTTCCAGATAGCCCGTTTGAGAAGACTGGATTGCATTCTCAGGCGCTACAGCTATACTGTGTATTTACTTTGATAATGATTTTTTTTCTTCAAAATAAATGTATTAATATCCTCGTCTTGTAAATTTTTTTCCCTGTTCTTGTGGTTGTCTATGATCATCTCAAATTTAAAACTGCTTGACAGAAAGTGAAAACTTTGATTTAATTGAGTCATCATAATTGCCCCCCCCCCAAAAAAAGTAAGCATAATAGTATGAACGCATAACACATGAACCAGTAGCGTAGGTCAAGCGGCGGAGGGGGAAGGGGGGAGGTAGAGGGGTACTAGTCTTAACTAGCGTGACTAGAGTAGGGTTGACAATAAATAATTGCCGTGTATTCATAGACAGTGAATTTACCGTACCATCTTCATCTCACATTTTCATCCATTCTCTCTCTTTCTCTCTCTCTCTCTGTGTACAGTGGCGGATCCAGGATTTTGTAAAAGAGGGGGCACAGAACCAGAAAAGTACTCAATTAAGGAGGCAATTTTTGTATTATGTACTTAAGGTATGCCAGTTTGGTTTCAAAGGGGGGGGGGGGGGTCGCGGCCGATTCGGCCTCCCCCTGAATCCGCCCCTGCTGTATATGTCTGTCTCTGTCTCTCTTTCTCTCTTTCTCTCTCTCTCTCTCTCTCTCTCTCTCACTTCGATTCTCTCCGGGCACATTGGTCGGTCTTGACCAAACATTTTCTAATATATAAATGGGGCATGCAGCAGATATTGCAACAAGAAATTAATTTTGCAGCTGAGTGATTCATTAGATTATATAGCGCCTTTAATGACCATGTAGCATGAATCAACACATAATAGAAAGGTGTGGTAATGAATAATTATCAAGATGACACTCAAGAGTACTATCACAAAACGTGAGAAATGTACACATTAAAGGTAAACATGATGATCTTTTTAAATTCGTTTTAGTGCAAACATAAGTATGTGTTGATTGGCAATTCAATAAGATATTCATTTATCTAACGGGGTGCTGTGGTGGAAGAAATATAAGCCTATACCATATCTGTTATTCCCTTCTTACACGTATTGTAGAAAAATATTGATTATTAATTTCAAGTGTTAATGTGGTTATGATAGTTCAAAACAAATTATGATAACGATGATAATAAATCATAACTACAATGAAGATACTAATCATAACTTATCAAGAACATTTTCCATTAAATAAATAAATCAGAATGCTTAAAGAATCCAAAGTCTAGGATAAAGTCATTTTTTTCTCTGGAACCCCAAAGGGTCTTATATGCAGATTATGAATTGTTCGCAACAAGAAAAGTACATTTGTATTATGAAAATCTATATTCTTAGCATGTGGAAACAAACCAATATCAAGACACAGTGCACATTATTGACTGAGAGTTCCTTTCCTGAGATTGCGCTTAAAGAAATATGATTCTACATCAATCGAATTAGAATAAATTCTGTAAAGATTTTTATTTCTACCAGCACCCCCTTCCCCCTTTATAACATTTATTTACTCTCTTGATATTTCATTTCATAATTATTATAAAAACATTAATTCATAACATTTAAATCAGATATTTTGGCCCTCGATGTTGTTAATTTTGAAGTCAAAGAGAGCGAGAATATTTCGAATTCGAAAACATAAATCAAAATGATACTGTGCAATTTCATAATAATTTCAAAACACGCAAATGGCAAGCCAGATTCGAGGCAAATGCTAAATTTCCAGAAATGCTCAAGGATAAATAGAATTACATGTTTGTCTCTGTTTGTACTGATGTTTTTTTCTTTTTAACCTTAAGTGGGGGCTTAAACTCCACCACACATTTTCTCATCTACACTCTGTGTTGAAAAATAATTAAGAGTTATACAGACATAAAACAAAAGTGTACAAATTCAAGGAAAGTGTATTTTCATTGTTTTTGGTTTGAAAAAGCATTATACCTGTGTCAAATCCAAAAACCCAGAAGCAAGAATAACCAAATTTTACTAAGTTAATTGTGACACACGACAAATTCCATCGAATTTTGAGGTATATATTTCAAATTCATGGTAAGCTAGTAGAATTAACATGATTAATATGATTCAAGTCGAGTGAATTACATGAAGATGACAACAACATAGACCCAGGTGGCGAGGGGGGGGGGGGCATCTGGGGGCATACATGGAGGGACCCGAGATTTGAATTGTATAATACATGTTACAGTATGATCAACAAATATTCAATCACTTCTGAAAAGAAAAGGATTGATAAGAAGCCGCACAATACACTAGTCATGCCAGTTGTTGGGTGTGGAGCCCATCTTGAGAACATTTTGAGATTTGAAAATGTAAAAATTATGTTAAAGAAAAAGTCCTCAGATTTTAAACATTGCCGACCAGAGTTAGGAAAATTCTTTACTCAAAAGGTAAGATTATAATGTTCCTGATATCTGAATATCTTACAGAATAAAAGAGTACAAAAATAGACCCTCAAATTGACAAAATTTGCAGACAACAATGACAGATAATATTCTGAGTTTGGGCGTCACACCCCTCTCCTCTCTATAGTGACGCCGCGCCCCTGCAAACAGAACTATAATTATAACAAACATATCGAATACTTCACATTATATCCTACATCATAAAATTCTTGTGCAAGGATTGGCCAGGAATGTCTCACGTGACATAAAATACTTTCACCATGAAGAAAACATGGATATCGTGTGACGTCAGACCTTTTTTTTTTTTTTCTCTATACCGATATTTTGACGTCACTTTTTCGTTATTCTGGATATTTCGAAACTATCGATATCTCGACAATGTACGGCGATAATGTTTGTGCGTGACGAGCCTCTCAGTTTACATGTATGTAGGTCTACTCTGATTCTACATTTATTTTACTATTTTTTTTAAAATCTATCTAGGCTTACTCATGTAGGATATAAATCAAATATACCATGCACTCTTTTCGAGGCATCAGCTGAAATTATTGATTCTTCGGTGACTGGCATAGTTACTATTTTCTTTGGGGCTGCGCCCTCAGAAAATAGTGCTATGCCAGTAACCTCAGGGAATCCATAATTTCAAGTGGAGCCTCTTTGTGCAAGGTATATTTGATTAATGTATACATATAGCTGGTGAAGGTACAGTTTAGGCCTCTTGCATAAAACGTTGCGTTTAGCGCAACCAAGAAAAAAAATCGATTTCATTCAATCAGTATCGAGTATTAGAGACTTGCGTTTAATTTTGAGCTGCGTTACTCAAAAAATTAAACGCCACTTGACTTTCAACCAATCAGGATAGCGTACTTGGGACTTGAGTTCATTTTTATTTTTTAGTCGGGATTAAAGCAACTTCATTATGCAAGACGACCCAGATCATGTAACAGCATCAGCGAAAAGACATAGGAACAAAATGTATGATGTATACAATTTACTTGTAAATGGATACCAACAATACAATATGAACATCATGGTCATGGATGATGAGTATCTGAGCGCGTTGTAGTCATGGTAGTTGTGAATGAGTTGCCAAAGCAGATCTATTATGTAATCTTCAAGTTAGTGAAACACACCTATTCTATACCTTTAGCTTTGGATGTATTGCATTATAGCTAGTCCTTGTATTCTTGGGTGTATTGGCTAAAAGTACCTGTCGTTCATCATCTTTACTATCCAAATGCTGTAACTTGGAGTTTGATGATTGCACGCTAGCGGCTTCTATGGCAACGCCATTGTCATCATCTCCGCTAGTGTTCTTTCTCACCTCTTCCACTCCGCCGTTTTCAATGACGTCATCATTGACGAAGGTTTTCACGGCATCTTTCACGAATTTTTCATCCTTCTTTTGTTTTTCTTCTTCAAGTTGTCTCTTGACTTCATCCCTCTTGGCGTTGAGTATAGCATCAAAGCGTTCTGCCAGTAGACGGTTATTTCGGACAAGGGTGTAAATGAGGTACCAACGGTTTCGCGCTCTTACGTTGACTGTCTTCGGAAGAGGGATGTCAACTGAAAGACGAAGAAGTGAAATTGAAGAGTGTATTTTTTTTTTTTTTTTTCGTTGTGAAATAGTTTTAATCATGTATGAAAATGAAACAATAGGAAGCACGAGTTGTAACTCTCTTGTCCCTATTGTAAAAAGTAAATTGAGGGGTGGGGATGAAATGGTCTTCGTCATATAAATATACCCGCACAATTTCTCTCGCCCATCTTCCAGGTTTACTCTTCTTTAATGAAATCAAATAATTATAATCTTTTCAACCGAAAAGTAAGCTTCTACTTATTCTGACCATGGAACTAATGAAATTGAATTTGTTTTTTTCAAAATACATACTTATTTCGATGGTCATTAAATCGCATTAGGCAAATTGAATTAAATTTTAGACTAGAGTTGTTCATGAAACCAGACCAAAGATATAATGATGCCAAAGAGTAAACTGAAGAACGCAGACCTCATCAAAAACGGAGGAGGGGCACCCCGTTCGCCTCCTTTTAAAAAAATCTAGGATTGGCCATCCGTTAATCAGTTTACTTAACATTTTATACGACTGGTTGTTAGATTGCTCCTTAAAACAACTGTAACCTTGGCAAAAATCTAGAAATTACCTTCTTCATCTTCGCTGAATTCAAAGACTTTGTCTTTCTTATCCCTCTGAGTTTTGAGAAGATAATGGCAGAATGTAATGACTACTGGATGCGTATGGACCACCTCTAACTGAAGAAAACCCAGATACGCCTTGTAACCTGAAGATAAAAAAAGAAAATCAAAGTGATAATTAAAAGTAGAATAAAGGAATATTGAACATTTGAAATTTGAATTATTCTATCTATAAAAAAAGACATCATGGTTTTTAAAACAACGGCTTTAATGTTTGAGCAATCCAGATACTAGATATAGGCCATTATTATACCGAATGGTGCAGTCAACAATCAATTAACAGAACCGATGTAATCACACCTTGACAAGTGAGAGCGTTATGTATAGCAATTCATTTATTATTAATATATAGGTATTTTCAGTATCTCCTTTCGAAGAAATTGCCATTAAACGACTTTGTGTTCGCATTTCTAACGAAGATGAAAATACTTAATTAACATGAAAATATTAATACAAAATTAATCAGAAAATATTAGTTGCATCAGATATAATATATGTCAAAAGTTTTTCTTTGAAACAGTAAAAATACTGTGTCATTCAAAAACGAAAATATTTAAAGAAAATGTAAGAGAACATAATTGTAAAATGCTAATAAAACCTATAAACGAATACCTGAATCATACAACTCGAACCCCCTCATCAATAAACATCGGTCTATCCGACCAACCAGCAACAAACCAAAGAGAACCGATTTGAATATCCGAAGAAGGCAGGATGCTAGACCGATGATGACGTTGACAAAGAAGAAGAAGTAGACTTCAACGTGAAAGAGTCGTCTGCAAATTTAAAAATAATATATATATATATATATATATATATATATATAAATATATGTTTAGCTGATTGTATCGGAATTAATTGTGTTTTCTGACACGCTTTGCAAACGCTGAGATAGGAAATGCATTTTAAGTGAATATACACTATATGGTTTATTTAAAACGAATATAACAAGAGACTTATAAGACAATGTGTAGCAAGCAGGAGTGACAGGCTCTTATTCTTCTTTTTCTTGTAATCTTCAAAGGCTATACAGCCCATCATCATGATCACGAAGGCTCATACATGTATGTAAAGACTAAACTAGAGTCCCTTCATTTACAGAATTACGACATGGACTTTCTTTTTTTTTTTAAACAAAATTGAGTTCGAATTCTTCCTATTTAGAAGACTTAGGTGCTCATCGGAATTGAATAGAAATAGTGGAAACAAAATGGCCTGGACTCTATTAAACCTGTAGAAAGCGCCCCTTGCGTGAATGAAGTCCATTTTTATGAAAAATGCATCCTAATTACAAGTTTACCTGTTGTCTATACTGAGCTCTTTTCCTCGCTGTTGAAGAAATAGAAATTTCGCTGTAATAACCTGACTATAGTAGACAACCAGGTAGACAATTACGGATAACCTGGAAGAGGGGAGATGTGAATATAAAACAAATTAAAACGTCATAGTAATAAGGAAACCAACAGCCATGGTCTTACGGACACATTTTTCTTTTTTTTTTTTTTTTTTGCCGGGGGGGGGGGGGGGGCTAACGCTTCTTGCATGAACATCGACTTCTCAGCTTCTAAATTTAGGGGGCGAGCGAAGCAAGTAAAACTTTATTTCGTCTTCAAAGTAGATAAAATATAAAACTTACATTTTGGGGCACCTCTTTGCCCGAATATGAGGATACTCGGGCACCTCGAATGAGGTGACGGTGGCCCGAATACTGGTATTTTCAAACTTCTAGGGGGTGCAGCCCCTCTGCCTCGTACACCTCTGCCAAGAGCAATGCATTTATTTTGTTTTTTTAAATTTCACGTAAGATACAGTTAAAACATTAAGGCATATAATAATGTTTTAAAAGCCGAATGCAACCTAAAATATCTCAGCATGGTCATTTTACATTTATATCTTAAACAAAGTGTACCAATCACCAAAATATATTTTGTTCTCTGTGCTTGGGGTTCCCAGTGGCTATAATATATCAAAAGAATGAGCTTCAGATGATAATGCTATAAAGAGATACTGCAAAGGTTAATACACTCTAAGTAAACATTACGGCGACTTGAGAGTAGACAAATCGACGCATCCATACATCCGTACTGGGCGTTGTGGCGTGCGCCTGTAATCCAGCTAACAGTGGAAGTTATAAACTGATTCAGCGGACCCAGGTTCGAGACTGAGTCACGTCTTTCGGATGGTGACGTTAAAGGTTGGTCCCAGACGTAAATAATCATATCTGATTGATACACGTCTGTAAAAACCCAATTACACACACACACACACACACACATCAAGGCCCTCGCGGAACCTAACCCCGACTTCGGTTCCGCGCGGGCCCTTGTGTGGGGGCTTTTATGTTTTCCTTTAATTTCTTCATACTCCTCAACCATTAAACCATAGTGGGTCAGGTTAAGTGTTTTTAGGTTAATTTTGTAGTTCCTAGCTGTACCCATATTATTTTTCAGGTGATTGGTACACCTTAACTGTTAATGAAGGTCTGCATATTCTTACCATTGATTCTTGATCAGTGTCCATACCCAGTTTTCTTCTTTGTTGATGATGGGGAGAATGAGGAGGTAAATGACGAGGAAGGTAAGAAGCCACAATGTCAACTGAAGTAGGATGAAACCTGAAAGATTAACAGTAATTTCTAAGAACATAATATGGTGTGAATTATTGATGGGCTTTCTATTGTTCAATTTTCTTTTTTGTTTTTAAATGTTTTTCATTACAATCATTATCATTCCACAGAGAACTATTCACATGACCTCGGCATTAAACAGTTAAACTGTATACTGATTATGATTTGAACACAAGCCCTAGAAATAATTTACCATTAACTTGAACGAAATGTCCTAAATACTGAAGACGCATATATGATATTCTGATGATTATGTACAAACTAAGAGCAAGAATCAATACAAATATGTGCTTACCCCAAAGAATAAATGCAATATGATATCCGGAATACTTGAGACTTGAGACCTATTGGAAAAATAGAATGGATACAGGAAAATAGCATTTTTTTTATAGTATAAGAAACAATCTCAAGTTTGTAAAACAACAATAAAGAAAGAGTGTACCCTTGTATACCCTCATAACTAACCCCTCCCCTCCCCCTCTCTATCTATCCCTCCCTCTCTCTCTTTTTCTTTGTTAATTTTTGTGTTATCTTTCCTCATCATTTAATCATTTTTGTAATTTGGAATATTCACTCATAGCGAGGGGCGTTAATAAAAAAAAAAAACAACCTGCAAGTATCTTAATAACTGGCTTACCACTAAAGTTGTGTTCGAGAAATTTTCTTTTGGGCAAAATGTTTTATCCCCTCGCCATAACCGAAGCGTGTTTCTCCTGCGGGAAGATGAAAAACATTACGTAAAGTTATTTTCTTTCGAAACTAGGTTTCAAATTTGGCATCATGCAACTGAGCGGCTTTGCCGCTTCAGAGCCATCCATACACAGAGTTTGGCCAACTCGGTTTCAGTTGAGCACAACATGGCGTATATTCTTTGTTGCATGCTTGCCTAACAAAGCAACGTGCGCCATATTGTTTGTTACCCACTGGGGCCGAACTGATGATGATGATGATGATGATGATGAAGATGATGATGATGATTCACAACATTTGTATGGCTCCTTATTTCTGTTAACAACATTCAAAGGCTCAGGCTCCTCCAATAAAGTCATTATTTACACACCTGCTGAATAGGTATATGTTTTGAGGCAAGATTTGAAGTGTTCTAGACTGTCAATTTCACGAAGAGAGGATGGGAGTGAGTTCCACAGGCGAGGAGCAGTGGATGAAAATGCATGATCTCCATATCCCTTAAGATGTGTTATGGGTACCTTGAGAGTGAGACCAGGTGCGCGCAAGCCAGGACGAAGACAGCGCTGTTCAATGAACTAGGGAATTCATATATCCAGGGACTAGATCACGGACGGTCTTGAACGTCAGTAGCAAGATTTTGAATTCAATTCTGTACTAAACTGGGAGCCAGTGCAATCCAGTCAGTACAGGAGTGATGTGGTCATACTTCTTCAACCCAATAAGCAAGCGTGCAGCTGCGTTTTGTACTGCTTGAAGTCTGTTCAAAGTTGCAGAAGGGAGTCCAGCTAGGAGACTGTTACAGAAGTCAAGTCTTGACGTAATGAGTGAATGAATGAAACTGGCCAAACTCTGTGTATGGATGTCTCTGTGCCGCTTTCTCCTCTGCTGCCCCTACACAATTCAAACAGAGTTTGAAGACATATCTATTCTGAAATATCACTGATAATTATCTTGTATATTATGTTTTTACTCCAACTGACATGAAATCACATGAAATCACAAACTGCTCTGTGTCCAGCAGAAAAGGCGGTAAATTGAAACTATAATACCATTATTTTACCTGTTCATAGCAGTTTTTTTTTTAATTAGTGATTCCCTCTCACCTATATGCGATGAACGTGACCATATTGTAGCAGATCATTACTGTCATAGCAGCAAATGTTGTCGGTGAAAATGTGTCTGTATCATGAAAAAGAGAGAAAAGATAAAAAGACACGCTATTTATTGAATATGGAAAACTTTAAAGAATAGCCGACTTCCACTGTTCTAATGCTCTACACTGGATCCAACAGGCACAGAAATCAAACTAGTAGATTTCATTTCCCCAAACTTCATAACAGTATATATTTACGTATACATATTATAATCATAATTTTGTACAACCCTCCAACTCTCATGGATTAATCATTTGATATGGTGATATCAATCTATGTATCATCCACAACTTCTGATTATCAGTGATATATTGATAAGGATATGATAAAGTAAAACATTATTCAGTGGTTAATTTTTTTCAGAAGTGGGTGTCCGCAGTTAGAATGACATGAGTTTTCTAAAATGGGAGTCAATTGATTTGTGCCAAAATGTACGGGTACTCGAGCCCTTGAGCACCCCCCCCCCCCCCTTCACGAACCCTGATGAATAAAGTCACATACCTTGTCGCACCAAAGACGTTAAAATCAAGTAGCAAGGGTGGATCCAGGATTGTCAGAAAGATGAAGGGGGGGGGGGGTGGGCGCTGAAACTTTTTTTTCGGGAATGGGATTTCACGAATCCCTCTGACCCTGCCAGACTAGCTGGGGAGGGGGGGGGGGGTGAAATATAAATGGCAATGTCATTTTTCCCGCTTCCTTTTCGTCTCTCTTCATCCAATTTTTTTTTCTGGCGTATTACAGGTGGTCGCGACCATTTCGCTCCCCCAACCCCGATCCGCATATGAGTTACACTTAATCATGATAATAAACTTACAAGCAAAGGTATCACCAATATCTTTTAATGAGTCGAATGTATCGGTGCTGTTGCTCTCTGCGAGGTATCTGTAGAGTGATCCATTTACAGCAAACGCTTCAGCAGCCCATCTTTCCAGATATATTCCACTGGCTTCGTAAATAATTCCCACCTACATTCATAATGAGAAATTAATGGGTCAAATGAATGTGACTAATGATTCTCGCCTTGTCACATAGATAAGTCAAAATAAAGCAAAATCTTTTTTAAAAGATCGGACAAAAATTGAGAGGTTCTCGCCGCAAGAAATATTTGCAGTCTGACATTAGCATTAAGGTGAAATATGAACAATAAATTATGGTAATTATTCAAATTTTCTAGGTACTATACCGAACTGAAAACAATTTCGATAAAGCAATTTCTTTTCATTATCTTCAGTTTTATTCATTTTCGAATATGGATTGGAATTTTCAATTTGTCTTCCCTCCTTAACACAATGAACCTACTTTTCAGATAATCTGTATAATATACATCAAAAATTCAAACAACAGAGATGAGGTTAGATGTTCTCTGTAGGTTTCCATGGTGAGTGAGTATTCACAATTGAAGGTTTTCGGTAACACCATGTGGGAGCCTCTGTGAAAAGGCTGTTGATATATTCTTTCGTGAAAAAATAACCCACTTATGGGGCGTTTAGAGGAATTTAGGAGAAGTGAAAGGAAAGGAAAGAGATGGAAATGAAATGAAATTAAATTAAACACTTACACAAGACTATTTTTGGTTTTGGTTTTCGGTGTTTGTACACCAAAAATGAAGTGAAATGGAAAGAGGAAAGAAGAAAAAGGAAGAAAGAGTGATCGAGATCAGGAAATTTCTGAGTAGGTCACAGAAGTTTGGAGAGAGTAGTTCTGAAAAGAACTGTTTGTATTCCTCTGTAGAGTAGTTCTGAAAGAGAGTTTCCGAACTATGGTATTCTTTCGGTAAAGGAGTATATCTGTCTCGACGCCTTTCGAACAGTGTGCTCTGTTCATCGTCAGGAGATTAACTCGAGATGAGGTTTCAAGATATTGTGTAACACTGCTGAATTATACCATATTACATACTTCTCCTGAATGTGAATTATATATAAAATTTCAAAATGCAATGAAAGAATAAAATGAAATTTTACATCGAATTCTATATCTGTTCACCTTCTCTGGTTTCTTTATGCTCTTTAATGGCACACTTTCCCTTCCTAGTGCAAAGACAGCTTAACTTGTCTACAAATTCTACTATATTTCCCGGAGATTTATTTCACCTAGTATGTCACCTGAATGTTAAAATACACCTTAAAACGTGATATAATACTTCTAGTTAGCATAAAGGAAATATAATTGGAGGTCTTCTTACACAGTATAAACACAGTCCACTCAACCCTATGGTACAGATGATACGACGAGAAAATAGAAATCCTGGGGGAAAAAGGGAAAATTTATTTGCATGTTATTGGAAAGCTGTAGACATATATCACGGTATCTCCTGCCGGCTCGAAGCTTAAACTGGCATTAAACTGGCAGAACTTGAACTTCAACAGCGCCATCTAACAGTGACTGCTAAATTAAGAATATAAATTGAAAATTAAATGCCATTTTATTTTGAATTTTGACAAACAGCTTGTTTGGATAATAGGCACATTTTATATTTCCTATAAAGGTAAGCTTCTACAAACTAGAATAGGGCATGATGGGAAAATGCGACAGACACTTTTCAAATTCTGTTAAAAGAGGGCGCCATTAGGAGCTTCGGTTTACTGTCCCTTTAATTGCAACATTTTTCCACATATCTCTGTTATCTGCCGTTCTAGTACACTCTTGCAGCATTATTCCACTCCGGGGCCCCGTCTTATAAAGAGTTGCGAATTTGCGATCGATTCGAATCGATCGCAAGTCCTCCAATCAATCGCAAATTTCCAATCACCTGTTGCGATTGATATCAATTGCAATTATTATTTGCAATTAATCGCAACTCTTTATAAGAAGGGACCCAGGTCTTAATACGAATGAAATTAAGGAAGAAATAAGAACAACTAAGAGATAATAATAAATAACAGGAGGATTGGAATAAGTAAGAGATAAGAGTAGGGGTCATTTTCCAAAGTACCTTTCAAATGTCATACATATAACTATACTTCTTCTACTACTACTACTACTACTACTACCTCTACTACTACTAACTACTACTACTACTACTACTACTACTACTACTACTACTACTACTACTACTACTACTACTACTACTACTACTATTATTATTACTACTGCTGCTTCTACTATATTTGTTAGAGTATTTGTATTTTTATGAAGTCTTTACTTATATCACATTTACATAATTTGTCAGGGAACCACATATTCATTAGCCATTCCAGCTATTTCCTGGTCTCCCATACCATTTACATTTGTAAATTCCTTGTAAATAAGTTTCATATTGTTTCATTACTGGTAATAAATTCATTAATTCATTATTTCATTAATACTACTTTATACTACTACTGCGACTATCACTACTACTACTACTACTACTACTACTACTACTACTACTACTACTACTACTACTACTAATGTATACTACTACTACTACTACTACTACTACTACTACTACTACTACTACGGCACGACTACTAATGAATACCACTCTTTTTTTTTCTTTCTTACTTTTTAAAATTCTTATTTTGCTTTCAATTTATGCACGTCCCTTTTGGGATGGGGTGCGTAGAAAAATTGTGTGGATGTATTCCAGGTTCTTTTAATTAGTAAGGCGATTTGCATAGGAAATTATTACAAACCTGTACTTCTGCCTTTGCGTTTGCTATGATAATCAAACACATATCTTAACCTTTAAATTCATTAGACAACTGAACCATATTTAGAGATTCATGATCTACTTACCCGGTTCGTCTTTATAAAATTTGTTCCAAAACCTTCTGCACTTCCCTGGTTCTTTCTTATCTCTAAAATGAATTCATCAGATCAAAAGAAAAATATCACAATTACAGAACAAATCCAAATGCATAACATTAAGTGATGATTTGAGGGACAGGTTAGACATTGTATGTCATTTAATTTAAATCATGATGTAATTTCATTACTGATAACATTTACCATTTCTGAGTGGAAATCAATGTGTTCGAATTCATAAATCTCAAAATTATTTCATTAAATTGATCATCATTTGATATCAGAATATGAATTTTCCTTTTCTCTCTCTCTCTCTCTCTCTATCCATCTATCTCTCCATTGTCTTATTTACAGATATATTATTCAACTATCTGTGTTTAAAAAAAAAGTTGCATACTTTTCCCACTCCTCCTTCGGTGTCAATAGATATTTGACCCTTAGATAGAAGTGCGTCTTTACAAAATCTTCTTCGTAGTCGTGTATCTCCACTTCAAGACCCTGCAATATAACGATGTAAAAATAGTCTCATTCTAAACAGTTGTATACAAAGTCAATGGAGTAATCATCATTAACAGCATCCATATTCTCGTAATTACCATTATGAAGACCGTCCTTGAAATTATTATTTTCTTCCTCCTCGTCCTTCTTGTTATCATCAGTCATCATCATCATTATCATCGTCGTCGTCATCATTATCGTTACCACTGTCATCATCATTTTCATCATCGTCATCAATCCAGTATGATCATCATCATTATCATCATCATTATCATCATCATCATCATCATCATCATCATCATCATCATTATCTCCTGCTCCTCCTGCTCTCCTCCTCCTCCTCATCATAATTATATCCTCCTCCTCCTCATCATCATCACCATCATTACCACCGCCATCATCATCCTCATCATCTCCATCATCATCCCCATCGTCGTCATCATTGTGATCCCGAGCATCATCTCCTTCTCCATCACCAGCACCAATGAAAGCATCTTCACCATCATCATTATGAAAGAATATCACAGTTTTGTGGAAGACCTGTCGTACACACCTCTCTCTGCTTTTTCCTGAACATGTAATTTTTGTACATTCTTTTTATGAAGAGCACCAGTAGAATGAGGTAACACAGGTAGACTGGTATCAGAATCAGGCTGTTCACATCACCCTCTTCAGATTCCTAATCAGGGAGTGAAATTGGTATACAGAAATAAAAGTAATACTGACAATTTAATATTGTTTGTATAGCGCATGTCTACGCGTTTCTGAAGTTCTAAGAATGAATGAATGATTTTCCCCTGTTTATCGTTTTATCATTCTCTCCTTCCCACTCTCATACGAGGTACGAATTTTGGATTTCAAATGGTTTCATTTTCTACGAGAGAAAGAAGATGATATATGAGGAAAAGAGAACCATTAATATGAGTATGATGTAATCATGTGGAAAAGAGAACCATTAATTCCCATTTTAAAGTGAAACAAACTTCATGACTTTTATAACGTCCACATTAATAATTGCCAAGTCCCATCCTGCCCCGCCTCCCGTTAAATTCATATCGAATTCGAATGAACAATCTACAATTACTATAGCTTTATGTACTCCAGTGCGCAGATAAAATACGAGGGTACATTATCGAAATTACACAACCGTTAATTTCCCATCGAAACAAGAGAGTCATTGGAACTAATATAGTTTGTAGCTAAAGAGAGATTGAATACTCACACCCCATGGACACTCAGCCAACGAGTAGTAATAAAAAAACGCCCTGTAAATAAAACCAAAGAAATATCCCCTTGGTAAATCAAATGTGCTTGGCGCTTATTGCGAAACTGAAGCAGGAGACTATAATGCATGATGCTCAAGTTCTCTTTCATCGAAAAATGGATTTTAGAGTCGCTATTGATGATGAAGATGGTACAAAAAAGTGCCAGTGATGGAAATCTTTCCATCGCGAAATAAAATTACGCACATCAGAGCCAAAAGGCGTAGTTAGGGGGCCCAGGGGGCCATGCCCCCCCCCCCCATTCAGCAAAAAAAAAAAAAAAAAAAAAAAAAGCGAGAGCAAAAAGGCAGGGGAAGTGAAAGAAAAAAGCCTAAAAAAGCGCTACAAGCCGTTATCTTTCTCTCAGAATTTGCTAAAACGTCAAAGTTTTCGCGCTTCGCGCGGGACGGGGGGGGGGAAACTCCCCCTCCCTGCACCCACCCGTTATATACAGTGCAGTATTGCGTCCAAATAATTGAAAAGCAGCGCTTCAAACTAACTTTCCGCCTAAAAAAGGGTGCTACGAGCCGTTAACTTTCTCTCAAATTTGCTATAAAACGTAAGAGCTTTCGCGCTTCGCGCGGGAAAGGGGAAACTCCCCCCTCCCTCCACCCACCCCTGTATACAATGCAGTTTTGCGTCCAAATAATTGAAAAGCAGCCTGGGCGTCAAACTAACTTTCCGCCTAAAAGAAGGTGCTACGAGCCGTTATCTTTCTCTCAAATTTGCTATAAAACGTCAGAGGTTTCGCGCTTCGTGTGGGAGGGGAAAAACTTCCCCCTCCCTGCACTCCCCCCCCCCCCCCCCTCCCTGGGGAGCACGCTTCGCATGCCCATTACCTATTTCGCACGCTTCGCGTGCTCACAACCGCCACCCCTAAAATGAAATCCTGGCTACGTATAAGCGGTTGGATCCTTTACGTCTTGCCCCCCCCCCCCCCCCCTATTGAAAAATCCTGGCTAAGTCTGTGTCAGAGCCAGATACAACTGATGGCTATATTGATGGCTACATACATTAAATATTTTGGCCTTGATTTTGATAATTTCTCCCATATAAATCTACATTTTCGCATGACACCCTTCAATGTTCTCAGGACGTTATATCCGAGCTTGGCTAAAAACAAATGTAAACGGGTCATTGTTTGAATTTAATCATTGAGCTTCTTGATGCAACCATCACTTCAAATCAAATTGTGAATTTTACTCAATTCATCATCATTCATTTAATCTTCACGCCTGTCCAAACTACAGATCTTTTTAGTGAAATCACTGTTAAAAAGGAAATAAAAAGCATGAAATACTTTTGATCATTATATACACAAACTAAATGCAAAAGAATGACATCAAAGTTATTGTGGAAATAACGTGATTCTTTCATATCTCATACTCTTACCATTCCAATGTATAGAGTATTCCTATGACGTCACTCACTACCCATTCTTGTACAGTAAGGCAGATCATGATTGGATAATGAGCTAGTCCAATGGCAAACACGTTTACATAAGCCATACAGCTACGAACAGCGCCTGTCGAAGGTAAAGGTAGATGAATAAATCAGATGCAAGGTACCACAAAATTTGACTCATTCTACGAAGATTATAGTTTTATGTATGATCACTGACAAGCAAAAATCGCAAGGTACTATTAACTTTTAAAAATGAAAAGTTGAAAAATCATATTTATCATGTTCGTGGCGATAACGGTAATGAATTCCTCTAAAATGACTTCTCTGTTTATGATAATATCTCTGATTTTAGGGTTATTCGATATAAATTAAATTCTCACTATTAAGATTGGAAAATAATGTTAATGTACTCTCCCCACGTTTCTCCCAACCCATTGTTTCGTTAAGTTATTTATCATGAGTGCGATGGTCGAAGTTTACCTCTGACCATCTCAGGCAGGTCATCGTGGTTTGGTTTGACGTATAGCAATTACCGGTAAAAATGTTAACGTAGTAATTACCGGTAAAAAGATGCTTACCGGTAAAAATATGCTTAAGTAGTAATTACCGGTATAAAAATGATTGCGTATATAGTACTAACCGGTATATGCTTACGTAGTAATTTACCGGTAAAACGATGCTTACCTCTAACCATCTCGGGTAGGTCATCGTAGTTGGGTTGGACGTAGTAATTACCGGTAAAAATATGCTTACGTAATAAGCACCTGTAAAAAAAATATGCTTGCGTAGTAATTTACCGGTAGAACGATGCTTACCTCTAACCATCTCGGGTAGGTCATCGTAGTTGGGTTGGACGTAGTAATTACCGGTAAAAATATGCTTACGTAATAAGCACCTGTAAAAAAAATATGCTTGCGTAGTAATTTACCGGTAAAACGATGCTTACCTCTAACCATCTCGGGTAGGTCATCGTAGTTGGGTTGGACGTAGTAATTACCGGTAAAAATATGCTTACGTAATAAGCACCTGTAAAAAAAAATATGCTTGCGTAGTAATTTACCGGTAAAACGATGCTTACCTCTAACCATCTCGGGTAGGTCATCGTAGTTGGGTTCGACGTAGTAATTACCGGTAAAAAGATCGAGAATACCAATACATGTAATCCCAAATGCACAAACAAAGGCTAGTCGATCTGAGTAGGAGTCGAGTAAGTTGACAGGACTGTAGAAAAGACAAATGTAATTGAGCGATGGCCCGAAATGTCGCTTAAAGATGGAGTTGTTGCTTACAAACTGCGAGGAATTCAACTACCCTGATAGAAGTAGGTCCATGTTATATATAATATACAATAGAAATGATGATATAAAACTTGTTTACTTCTTGTTTAAATCAGCACTTCACTTTTACAGGACAGATTTATGCTAAGTTTCGACATCTTTATAGACCCACTCTTTTTTTCATATCATAACAAAAACAAACGTAGTAAAATAATAATATAGTTACGCCAATTACACTTATGAAGATATATATTTTTTTTTTAATGTAGTGTTGGATTAAGTTCATGTTCTGAAAATAGTTATAAATATATTTCACAAAATGTTAGAACACAATATGTTTATATATTTTCTATCACACCCTTTCTCTTTTAGTAAGAAATGAGGAATGGTTGCCATAGCAACAGTCTCTGACTTACTAAGCGACGCTTGGTCGTCCTCCACAGCAGGCAGGCCATAGCCGTGTACGAGGTTGAAAGAATCCAAAGAAAAGGATTATCAAAGCCTATATAGTTTGTGAAAGGCAATATTAACAACTATATGATATATCATTTTGATGTATATCATGTCGTGATAACTCATTTTCAGCATCCCATAAAAACATGTTCTTTCAATTCTTTCATATTAAGTCGGGGTCTAATAAAAAAAAAATTTTTGTAGAGCAGTCAAAAATCATAATTCATAAAGCATGATTCTCACCCTCGCTCTGTTCTCTCATCTATTTTCGGTAATCTTTGCATTTGCATGAAAATATCTTTTCTGCAACATTAGTGCTTAATTTTCATCAAGAAATTTCGTTAAAGAGACTAAACGATATAATCTCGAAACTATGTTCAATGCTAATCAGAATTATATGCATTGGTATTTTAGACTCCATGGCGCCTTCCCTGTCCCTCACAATCTCTATCCATCATCCTGCAAGCCGCTATAGACAGGTGAATATTACCCGGTCCTTCACGTCAACTTACTATATTTTACACTGACCGCTATTAAAAGACAGGTTCAAGTTCAAGTTCAAGTTTATTTGTCTTTCTTCCAAATGGATGTAATACAATTTTAACAAATTAATAACATGTGACAGAGTACATAAAAGGAACAATAGTAAGGAACAAGTTCATATAAAATGCATTTAAGTGAAATAGCAAGACGAGGAGACCTTAATTAAGAAAAACTTAGCTTGTAAAATCAGGTCCCTCAAAGCAACATTTTATAGTAGAAAACGACTATAGCCTGTTTATATATAGTAGATAAAATTAATACAAGAAATGTAATGTACAGGTGTAATGTCCCCTCATCAGTGGCGGCACCAGGATTTTTAAAGTGGGGGGAGGGGGAAAATGGGGGGCAAAAGAAAATGTTGGGGGGGGCAAGGGCGGACAAATTTTTTTTTTACACTTTTGGTAGTGAAAATGTACAGAATATTCGGCTATAAACCTACCCAGATATGAGGACATTTTGAGCATCTAGCTGAACTGCCCGATTATAAAGAGGTGTTAGTTACATACTGCGAGCGAGCGAAGCGAGCGAGCAAAATTTTTGACATTTTTCGTAGTAAAAATGTACAGAAATTACATATTCGGCTATAAAACTACCCCAATATGCATGAGGACATTTGAGCATCTTGCTGCCCGATTATGAGGTGGTAGTTATTTATTGCGAACACTTTTTGTCGTGAAAATGTACAGAAATTATGTTCGGCTATGAAACTACCCAGATATGAGGACATTTGAGCATCTTGCTGCCCGATAATAAGGTGGTAGTTATACATTGCGAACAGGCAAAAATTTTGAAACTTTTTGTGGTGAAAATGTACAGAAATGATTATTTGGCTATAAAACTACCCCAATATGAGGACATTTGATCATCTCGCGGCCTGATTATGTGGTGGGAGTTATAGGCCTGTATTGCGAGCGAGCGAAGCGAGCGAGCAAAAATTTTGACACTATTATAGTGGAAATGTACAGAAATTATTCGGCTATAAAACTACCCAAATATGAGGATATTTACACGAGCTGAGCGAACAAATTTGCCCCATGCCCCCCCCACCTTGATGCCGCCACTGCTTTCCAAGTTTCCGTTTTCTTTCTTTTTCCTTCTTTTCTCCATTCCTTTTTCACTTTTTTCTTTCCTTTTCTTTTCTTTTTCATTTTCCACCCTTTTATTTTTTTCACTCCGAAAATTATTGGGGGGGCAACTGGGGGGGGGGGCAAAGCTTCTGACTGGGGGGGGGGGGGGAAATGCCCCCCCCCCCTTGGTGCCGCCACTGCCCCTCATATATTTTACTTTATAATACCCTGATACTAACCGCTACAGGCAGGTTGACCATGGTCCATTCCTGTATGGTGAACCTTGCGTTTCCACAGCCATACTCCGTCTCATTGACGATGTCTTCAGTCCAGTTCATGAGGTCAGACGGTCGAGTCCCGTTGACTATCACACTCATATTGAACGTGTTCGGTTCAACGGTCGATAGAGAAGCTGAGAAATACACATAGCCGAAGATGCACACACAGATTAATACAAACAGGATAGATATACGAATTGCAAGTTCAGAGCAATGATCCTGTGATTTGAAAACCATGTTCTATCTCTGCATTGAACTGATTACGAATATTCTAGCGATGGAGAGGGATCCCGTATACATGTATCTATAAATGATAAAGTAGGCTAAACTAAACTGTTCTGGCTAGATTATGAAGAAATAAAGTTGAAAGCGACCAGCACAAAACAATTTTTCCAGAGTAGAAAGTACTTATATCCGACAGTCATTTAAAAAAAAAAAAATACTTCATCTGATTTTACACTCAAATACTGCGTTGTTGTGTAGATGATCGAGATTTCAGTACTGTAACTACACATGATAAGAAATGGCGCTGAATATTTAAGAAAACAGAGCTGAAGAAAGGACTTTGCATGGCAGAATAATTAAGAAGCGAAAGCAAGTTCAAGTTAATAGTAGTAGAAGTTTGTGAAGGCTGCATAATAAATCAAACATGGACTTTGCTCTCCCACCTACGCATGGGTAGAAAGAGCACTCGGAGTTTCAATTTATGGTTCTACGTCATCACATTATCTGCTGAACTTTGGAACCAAGTACGAATCCTTGAGTGTGTGTATTTTAGGAACACGTAATAATAACTACGCGCTTGAGTCTTGTGGTAGATTAGTGAAAACTATTTGAATTGACATGATAAATCTGCTTAGAACTACTAAATTAATAATTTTGAAGTCGACAGACTGAGGTGCAATACAAGTATTGATTTGTCCATTTACATAACGATGTAAACATGTTACGGTCATTGACGCCTTTGTGGAAGTATTCAAACGAAATGGCGTAGTTGCTAAGCAACTTCCACTGTACGTCACGATGGTAATAAAGTCGCAGTGTTTGGAGCGTTAACATGTCGCTAAATAGCATAACAATATATAATTATTCATTAAGTAATTTATTACTTACCTTTTCACAGCAATAAAACAAGGGTAATTTAGACATCGGTGTAATATATTTTCAAGATGTTTAGGGTGCTGTAGATAAAAGTAGGGGAAGGAAATTGGCCTATTCCACAGTGCGCCCCAGAAAAAAGTTAACAGTTGGGAAAAGTATACCCAAATAAATATTTCAAACTATTTTAAGGAAATGTTCATACCTGTGGATAGCTTATGGTCTCTTCTATCAAATGACACCAAAATATCAACCAATATTCTACGCTTGAGTGAGCAAAAGCCAATTTTGTGAAAGGGTACAAAATCCAGACTTGACAAGAATTGATATTGGCTCTGGCTGGTATCAGCCACGCTGAGTCATGAAAGGGCTTAGAAATTTCCATATTCTGGTCAATAAAAGGCAGTTTATGAAATAACAGGCTTTGTTCTATGTATGTTTTTACACATTCCATCAATATTCTATGCTTGAGTGAGCAATGAACGACTTTGTTAAGTGTTTCAAAATGCTACTTTTGGTGAGTATTTTAATTTCACCTGAAGATTGCTCAAAAAAACCAACAAAAAAAAAAAACGCATTGAAACTTGTATCTCTGAAATAAAATTGTGGTTGAACAATAATAATTTGAATCTGAACGATGCAAAGACAGAAGTCAGAACTAATTACTTTTACATCTAAAAGCAATCAATCAAAAGTTTATGTTGATCAAATACAAGTCGCTGATTCAGTTATTTCCTCTTCTTTATCTGTGCGAAATTTGGGTGTCATCTTCGATAGCATGATGAAAATGGATATTCAAGTGAAAAGAATTTGTCAGAGTGTGTATTCCCAGATAAGAAATGTCTGGAGTATCAGGAAGGTTCTTTCCGATAAGGCAGCTGCTGTAATTGTACATGCATTAATAACATTACGTTTAGATGTATAAAGTTGATGTATAATCAAATCTAATTTTGATATAATAAAATATCATCTAATATTTCCCGGCCTCTAAAATCGGAAAAATGCTTTAGGTGCCCATTTTACAAATAAAGGGCCATCCTGTGTATCAAAATATTATAAAGTCACTGATTTGTTGAATATAAGTAAAATGCTTCTAATTGTGATCAGTCAACATTACGTCTTTGAAATCAACAACATACATGTAGGTGCGACAGGTGTCCATTATAACAAATAAAGGCCCATAAAGGCCCCCCCAAAAAAAAAAAAAAAAAAAAAATTATCTGCAAAATAAGATTTGTAAAAAATATCTGTTTTAATTTTTAAAATGGTAGACATTAATCTGGAAATCAAGGTCATATAAAATCCCACTTTAGGAATCACATGGGCCCATTGAGGGCCCATTGATGGCCCATCAAAGGCAATTCTTTCCCTCACAAGAGGGTTGCCGAATTCAACACAGCCCCCAAAGTGTTTGAATATGCATTCTTTAAAGTATTGGCAAAGCAGTATGTTCTATAAGCACTTCACCTCATTAAGATAGCCATCATATTCAAAATGACCACTGGTCTGTTTCAAGATGTGGTTATTTGCATTAAGTTTATATGCTGTGTCTTGAAGCTTATATCGGTAGGGAGAAAGTTATGGATGTTGCAACTTTTTGCCTAAAAATAGACATAAGCATGTTGCAATGGTGTATTTGGTTGAGACAAAATGAAACCAAGTTTATATCTTATAATGCCGAATAATTCAAATAGTGGAGAATTTCATTTCCAAAATTGCCATCAAATTGAAAAATACTGCATAAGTTTTGAAATGTAATTTGCATCTGATAATTTTGCATTGAGGCATAAAGCACCAAAATGCAAAATGGTTAATATGCTAAAGAATTATGTATTCAGGCCCTCTTTCTTTAAAGGGACATCTAATCGTAATGGCAAGTTGCTCTGAAAGAAAGCAGAAAAACCAGAGAAGCAGATTGTTAAAAGTTTGAACGAAATAGGACAAGCAATATGAAAGTTGTAATCCCTATACATTTGAATTTCAAATTGGCCCAACCGGTATAATGTCACTGTGATGTAGCGGCGGACAACTCTCCCATTTGTTCCAACACACAGAATGACTAAAATGTCAATTTTTCAAAAAGTATTACTAAAATATGTATTTTAGTATTGGGGCTTATGAGAAATGGGAAAATTAATGATGGTGTACTACAAAATCTAGAATTGACCGAGAATACCTCACAATCGACTGACCCGACTGCCAATTTAAGATTCACATAGATTTAGTGATCTCATTTCTCAAACAGTGATAACTTTCTTATTTTTGGTCCGATTTCTTTCAGACTTTCATCATTATGCTTATCTTTTTTTTTCTGATTGTACACAAATCAACATATTAAAAAGTATGGATTGCCCTTCAATAGGTGTTGCCGATGTTTAAGAATACAGCTATTGATTGACATCTTTATAAATCTTACGATGTTTATCATAAGTTGTTTCTTATGGACATATCAGTTTTGTCTTTTTTTAATATGACCACGAAGATGAAAAAGAGGAAAGTGCTGTTTTATCTCTTAGTTGTTTTGCATCTGATTATGGTTTATTTTGGCATAATAACATTTATTTGCAGAAGAAGAGTATTTTTTCTTCATCGGGATATTAATGTATATTGTTCATGAATAACTTTTTAGTAAGAAGAGAAACATGCTATAAATGTTAGACTGATATTTTCTGTTTATAGAAATTTCCAGCATATCAGTACTAAATTCCACACTTTTATACCAAGTGATAAGATTCCAGATATAACATAAACTTTAAAATGCCAGTAGTCACATCTTAAATCACAATGGAGGCCATTTTGAATGTGACGGCCATCTTGATGAAATGGGGTGACCCAACGATTCTGCCTATATTAACCACTTGCAAATAGATTTGCTTTAAAGCCCAAACTCAAGTTACTTGCAAGTAGGCATTTTAACATTTTGGCAGCTATCTTGAATTTGGCCAACCTCTGTGAGGGAATTAATCAAATTTGATTGTCTCGAATGGGCCATTGATGGGCCAGTGTGGCCTGCCAAAGTGGGTTTTTTATATAACCTTGATTTCAAAATTGTTGTCCATACCATTGGAAATTAGAAACAAAGATTTTTAACAAATTATGTTACAGATGGATTATTTGGGCCTTTTGGGGCCCTTTTTAGTCATAATGGGCACCAGCGCCACATATCTCATTGATTTCAAAGACGTAATGTCAACTGATCATAATTAGAAGCATTTTACTTATATTCAACAAATCAGTGACTTTATAATATTTTGATACATAGGATGGCCCTTTATTTGAAAAATGGGCACCTAAAGCATTTGTCGGATTTTAGAGGCCAGGAAATATTAGATGATATTTCATATATATCAAGCTAGATTTGATTACATCAACTTTGGAGTGAAAAGACCCTGAGAGGGCCATTTTTTTTAAAAAAATGGGCACAACGGGCCCCAGGGCCCGAATTTTAGGTGGCCCCATATCAAGAATTATTCGGCATCAAAAACTCGATTATACGTGCTAAATTTCATGCTTTTGTGAAAAAGTGCACAATTATTTCACCAATCTGCCGGACTATTTGACCACATAACCCCTTCATTTATTGCACTGCACTGGCTTCCTGTAAAACAGAGAATCGAATACAAAATTATTTTGTTAACATGGAAGGCAATGCATGGATCTGCCCCTGTGTACATTTCAGACTTGCTGACCCCTTATAACCCTCCGACTAATTTGCGATCTGCAGGTAAATATCTGCTTGAGAGTCCTCGAACACGCTCTCTTCTAGGTGATCGATCATTTACTGCTTGTGCATCGAGGTTGTGGAATGGTCTTCCTCAAATTCTTCGCCCCTGTGACCAGCTGTCCACTTTCAGAACTCAACTCAAGACACACCTATTTCAGATTGCTTACAACTAGTCGTATATTCTCGTCTTTCCCAGTTAGAATCATGAACAGACATTTGCTAGTTTTTCAGTCTCAACAGCGCCTTTGATTAGGCAACTAGATATTGGCGCTTTATAAATACCCTGATTGGATTGAATTGCTCACTCAACCATAAATTTTTGATGTGATATATCAGGACATACAGTGAACAAAGTCTGTTCTTTCATAAATTGTTTTTTAATGATCAGAATATAAAAATTTTAAGCCTTTTCATAACTCTCAACTTTGCTGATACCAGCCAGAACATAAACAAACATTTGTGAAGTATGGATTTTGCACCTTTTCACAATAATTGGGTTTTGCTCACTCAAGCGTAAAATATTGTGAGATATTTTGGTGTCATATGATAGAAGACACCCTAAGCTTTCCACAGGTAGGAACATTTCCTGAAAATATTTAGAAATATTTAAATGAGGAGACCTTTTTCAACTGTCAATTTTAAACGGTTCTTAACTTCGTTCATACAAGCCAGGACAAATACCAATTTTTGTCAAGTCTGAATTTTGCACCTTTTCCTAAAAGTGGTCTTTGATCACTCAAGCTTAATAACAAGTCAGATTTTTTGTGGGTGTTATTGCATAGGAAAGATCCTAAGCTATCAACAGGAATACAAATTTATGGAAAATATTCTGAAATATTGATTTGGGGAGACTTTTTCCAACTGCTAACTTTTTTTTGGACGCACTGTATATTGTGTATAAATGGCATCACATATTGCACATATCAATGGCCATATATGAAACAAAAATCCGTCATAAGTGGCTTTGCATGATGCCCACAGCATATATTTCATCAATTTTATCCACTGTATTCGATTTTAAAGTTTATGCGTAAATGTAAGTGCCCACCATAATGTTACCTACAACTGTGGGAAATTTTATGCCCAAGTGATAACGTTTTGTCCAATTCTGATCACTTCTTTGATCATTAAATTTAATAATGAAGTTTCTAATACAGCAAAAATATTATAGAACATATATGCCTGTAAATAATAATCATACGAAAACAAATAAAAAATACACCTCGGTTTGTACTTTGTTCTGCAAGTGCGATGCATATCACTATGAAACATGAATGTATTTAGTTAAAAACGGAGGAACTTACTGTTTTCTTAAAAATGACGAATAGAAGTTCCACTAATTCATCCTCGACAACCTGCTGTACTGGCGTTATTTCTATAGCACCGAAGGGCTAAAACTGGCAGGAGGATTAGCTTATTAAGCTACATTGCTTATTGTACAGGCCTATAATAAGCAAGGGCATTGTGTCCATTTTTCCAGAGGACGGACGTAATGATCCGTTAAGCAGGTTAATGAATAACTAAAACAAAGACAAACAGTGGCGCCATTTTGTTTTGTTTTTCAGTTGTTATTTTTAATGTGTTTTGCACGCGTGCTGGCATCTTTGAGTTTTGTACATATACCGATGCACAGTGGCGCAAATCCATTTTGAAATTTGAGGGGACATTCGCCTGCAAAATTTTCTGATAAGCAAAAAAAGAAGAAGAAGAAAAAAAAGTTATTCAAAAAGGTGGGGGGGGGGGACATTCGCCTATCTTCCCCCTGTCCCCCCTGGATTGCGCCCATGTACATGCATCTAAACCAGTTCCTTCGAAAATATGGGCTGCATTATATTTGTTTGTCCTATACGTCTCGAGTATTAAAGAAGTGAACATTTAAAACAAAAATAAAGAAATCATGAACTTGATTATTAAAGCTCAATCAACCGAGTGCTCAAAAATACGGTAGGCGAGTGCATTGGACTAGAACCCCTGTTCTTAAAGTGCGGCCCACGGGCCACTTGTGGCCCGCGAAACGATTTCATGCGGCCCGCCAAAAATATCTGAGTAAGAAGAAAAAAAAATCTTGTTTTAAGAACTATGTTGATACATAATATATCATCCTAACTATTGATAAGAATAAAAGTATCAAATTTTTTGCTCGCTCGCAAATAGCGTATCATATTTATCTCTTCCCTGCCCTACCACATATTATTATAGTTTGGTTTTTTTTTTAATCAAACAAAGAAAAAATAAGGAGGGTGTATTCTAAAATCGTTTAACCGTCCTTAGATGAGCCATTCGGGTATGTATGCATTAACGTCTGTGGCGGGGGATGGGGCCAGGAGCCCTTTCCCCCGAGAATATCAAAAATTTTCCTGCATTCGGGCACCCACCATTTCATTTTTGGGCAGTGAAATGGTCTCTCTGTAATTTTTTATATCTAATCTAAATTAGCACATTTTGACGACGAAATTACAATTTCACAATTCTAACGTGTCAATTTTTTATGATAATAATAATAATAATAAAAAAACAAAAATAAACAAACAAACAAACAAAAAAACAGAAAGCTAATACACAATGTATTCGGGCAAGAGTCGTGAGTTCCATGCGTCTTTGTATGTACTCTGTGGCCCGCGACGTAATTTCAAGAATATTTCTGGCCCTCGTAACAAAATAATTAAGAACCCAGGGACTAGAATATTTACTTAATAATAAACGCAATATCAAACCATGAGGAGAAGATATGAAGAAAATCAAATACAGGGAATCAGAAAATATGTTCAGAGAAAGAAAAGATGGGCTGAAAGCAAAATTTCAATCATGGGCTCTCCCCCCCCCCCAAAAAAAACGTAAAGCAATGCGGTCAAAAACGAATCATTCACAATATAAAGTAATGAGGCCTATACAAAACAACAACGACAAAAACCCGTTCCATTGCCTTTTGTTTAAAATATGACGTGAGCACTGTTGATTAACACTACGGTAGCTATAACTAAATGGCATGATAGATCTAATTGAAGTGAGATCAGCGGCGTCGCTAGAGGGGGGGGGGGGTGCCCCCTCCGCTCAAAATTGATGTTGGCAATTGCGCAACCTATGTCCTAAAAGAAAGAGAGGGGATAAAAGGGGAAGAGAAGAGAAAAGGAAAAGGAGATAAGAGAAACAAGAAGGAAAAAAGAAAAAGAAAAGAAAAAAGAAAAGGGAAAGGAAAGAAGAAAATAACAGAAAGGAAAGAAGGAAAGGAAAGGGACGGAAAGTAAAATGAAGGGAAAATGATCATATTTTGATCGCTCGTCGGAAAGTTAATATTCTGGCAAAAGGCGTCCCCCTGAGGCAATGGGCTGCAACCCCCCCCCCCCCCCCCCCCCCCGGATTTTCAAAGTTCCGATATATTCGGGCAACCACCACTTCATAATCGGGCAGCGAGGTACCAGGATATCCAAATATTTGGGTAACAAGGTTTCCGTATAATTATGCACTTTCTGTATGTAACTTCTGTACATTTTTCACTACGAAAAGTTAAGGTTAAACAAAGTTTGAAATTGAAAAGTTGGTATTCGGGCAAAAGGCGTCAGCCCCCCCCCCCTCCCCCCCCCCCCCCCCCACTTTGGCCTGTATGATCAAGATCTCTACATCTGCGATTTTCCTTTATCATTATCTGTGGGGGGAGATTAGGGTGCAGCATTTTTGTCGGCAAATTTGGATGTCACACCCCCTCCCCATTCAAAATGTTCTAGCGACGCCCCTGAATCAGTAGCCTCTTGTCGAGGCCCTGGCGCTGTTGAAATCCTTGGCGATATGGAGGCAAAATTTCTGGCGAGCGAAGCGAGCCAGAAAAATCGAGGCGCTTGCGCCGAGGGCCTCTTGACACCCGATCTGAATTTCTTTTGTATTTCATTGTTTTGACGAATATTCCGACCAAATTTTGGTCGGTGAAAATCATCCAATAAGCGCGAGCTACCATGACGTAATGTTAAATATTCATGACTCGACTGCACTGCACTGCACGCTATTTCTTACATGGCGTTCAACGTTTCTTCCACGACGAGTGATGACGATATTTGTAAGAGCTTAGAATATGCCGCTAGAATGTTGAAGATTGACAGATTCAAAGATTTGCAAGTTGATGCAATCAAATCTGCACTTAAAGGACAAGATGTTTTTGTGAATCTGCCTACTGGCTATGGAAAAAGTGTTATTTTTCACGCGCTACCGCTCTCTGCTGATTACCTCCGTGGGCCAGGGATGGAGAGTGAGACTGCTGCTTCGCGAGGGCCAGGCGGATCCCCCGGGGCCTTGCCGGGCAGTGAAGTTGCTGGTAACTCCTTGGTTACATCATCTTCTAGGATATCATCTTCACGAAGCATTTTGTTGATTATTTCCCCTTTGGTGTCTCTGATGAGAGACCAGGTGAAGTCGCTCAAGAAACGTGGACTTCAAGCCATCTATCTTGGGGACGCTTCGTCACAAGATGTGACTTTAGAAGGTATAATTTTGAATTTGACTCGGTCAAGATCTAAAAACTAACTGTGTTAGTGTTATTTGTTAATAACACTGTAACACAGTGTTATGTTAGACTTGATGGAGATGCATCTATTGTTGAACGGTGACTTTTATTGCCCATTCTTCATTATTTGTAAATATATGATGATCTCTTGAGAAATATGTACATTTGTCTTATTTCAAATGACCATGGTTTGTAAGCTAGAGATCGAATTCTTCATAATGTGCTTGTCTGTGAATGTATTTTGAGCAAGAGATTTACGTAATCCCCCCCCCCCCCCAAAAAAAATAATAGACTAGTCCAGAACTGAAGTAAGAAATCCTTGAGATTTCATTGGCCAATTTGCTGGGCGATCGCCGCGGTAATCTAACTGTTCACGTTTTCATGCATAATTCAGTAGGAAATCGTGCCTCATGAATATATAATTCAGGTCGGGTGTCAAGAGGCCCTCGGCGCAAGCGCCTCGGTTTTTCTGGCTCGCTTCGCTCGCCACCAGAAATTTTGCCTCCATATCGCCAAGGATTCCAACAGCGCCAGGGCCTCGACAAGAGGCTACTGAATCAGTTGATCTCATTGAAGTGATGTTAATTGACTTGCAGATATATTGACAGAGTTGAAGTGAAGTTGATCGAGTTGAAATTCCGTTGATCTAGTTGAAGTGAGGCTGATCCAGTTAGAGTGAGGTTAATTTGGTTGAAGTGAGGTTGACCTAGTTATTAGTTGAGCATGGTTTATCTAGCTGTGGTGGGACTGATCTAGCTGAAGTGAGATTAATTTGGTTAAAGTGAGGTGATGTAGTTTAAGTGAAGTTGATCTAGCTGAAGTGAGGTTAATCGAGTTTTATTGACAGATCGAGATTTCTTGATAAATTTGAAGTGAAATTGTCTTTTTTGATAAGGTGAAATGATATTGATCTAGTTGAAGTGAGGCTGATCTAGCTGATGAAGTGAGGTTAATTGTGGTTGAAGTGAGGTTGACCTAATTAAGTTCACCATGGTTGATCTAGCTGAGGTGGGATTGATCTAGATGAAGTGAGATCACTTCGGTTGAAGTGAGGTTATCTAGTTAAGGTGGGATTGATCTAGTTGAAGTGAGATTAATTTGGTTGAAGTTATGTGTTCAAGTCATGTAGACAACAACTTTATACCAGGTGTAAAAAAATACGACATTTGCCATGTTTGCGACAAAAATTGCTATCAAGCAGAAGTTTACACATTTTTTTTTGGGGGGGGGGGGGCGGAGCGTATTTTTGTGGTAAGTTGTAAAGTTGTATACTCTATATTTCATGTGGTTGTTTTTCATTTCTTAAACCGATATTCAAAAATTATATTTGAATCTTAATTAGGCCTATAGATTATCACTATTTGACAAATAATGGCCATAAAAAAATGGCCATAAAATCTGTGTGTGAGCGTGTTAGTAATCTATTCAAACCATGGTCAACAATGCCATCGTGCAACGCGTCGATTATCGCACACTACAGCCTTCAGGCTACAGCATCATGAATAGACCTGTTCACAAAGTTATTCAAATTTATGGATGTTTCTTTCCTGGAGACCTAGTAACGAGGTATTCCATTAATCTGTTATTAATGAATGAACTACAATACTTGGAATCCAGTTTGCATACAATACGTGTTGCTATGTCTGACAAGCCTCTGACAAGCTTTCAGGTTGTCAAGAACAACCTTTGTTTTAAAAGTATGCATAAAATTAAAATATATATGTTAACAGGTATATTGTCACTGGGAAGCAACAGATGTGGAACTACTATACAGGTGTAATGCGCAATGATATCGTTGTGTTCTGAAATGATTACTGATGCACACATATTTCATGTTGGTGGTTTGTCAAAAAAGTGAAAAAATCATTGAATATTTAAAGCATTATTTTATGAAAATGGCTTGTAACTTGCTCCAAACAAAGACGACACTACCGACTTAAAAGGAACCTGCAAACAACCATATAGGTGACAGAAAAGATATTGAATTTGATGCAGGAAAGGAGGAAACAAGTTAGGAACTTCAAATTTTACAGAGACATCAACAAAGAAATTGATACTGAATGCAAAAGGGCATTTGAAGAATGGCCATCTATAAAAAATGTGCAAAAATCTAACATTTTTCTAAGAACACATCAAACAAACGAAATCCACTGAGAAATCAAGCATTTTAAAAAGAAGAAAAACACAGCTGCAAGCTGTATCAAAAACAAAGGGGAAACAACTTCTTTCTCTGTAAGGGAAGAATATATCTGTGTCCTATATTTGATGATGAAAGAGGCAGAGGCGGGGGGGGGGGCACGGGTATCACTTTCCCCCACCCCCATTTTTTCAAGTACCCCAAAATCCCCCTTTTTATTTCTGAAAAATGCCCCCCTTTCTCTCCAATAAGACCCTTTTTTACTACTAAATGTACCCCTTTTCCTTTCTAATAAGTGCCCTTTCCCCTTCTAAATAAGTGCCCATTTTTTCTACTTCTGATAAGTGCCCCTTTTCAGATCTCTAATATATTCCTTTATGTAGTAACGGATACCCATGTAACTACAATGCAAGGCAGTGGAGCTGGAGGCAAAAGGGGCACAATGCCCACCCCCCCCCCACCCCAAGCAAAAGCTTTTTCATTCCGCACACTAGAATTTTCCCATTATTTACCCCAAATGATTGCAATATTTTCTGAAAATTTCCTCAAAGCTCGCTCTTATAGTATATGTGAAATCTCGCAGATCGTATTAGTATGTTGATATAGATGTAATCCTAAAGAAAAACGACAGGGTCAATGTACGAATTAAAAGGTTATTCGACATTCCCCCAAAATTAATTTGCGTTTGTCATGTCCATTATATCGCTGTAAATAATGCATAACCCAAGGACTTCAGCCTAATAAAAATGTCTGAAAATATCTGCTCGCTCTCACATAAATAATTAAACTATTACCGACAACTGCTAATTGGGAGAGCTGAAGCAGTGTCCAGAACTACGTCAAGATAGAAATAATAAGAATGGAGAAGATGATACTTGATAATGATTAATTAGACTGTAGGGTAATACCAATGTCACAAAATAGTCCCTTTTTCGCTCTGTGTTCACCCTTTGTATGTGCCCCCTTTTTTCTAAGTGCCCTTTTTGCTGCCCCCATCACTTTGAAAGACGCTACGCCGCCATGGATAGAGGTCCAGCACATTAAATCATTGATGATGAGGGCCTAAGCATACTCAAATTATCAGAAGTTGGAAATGCTCTATATATTAGCTTCTAAAGCTGAAGGCCCAGATGGATAACAAAGGCAGAGATTGATATCGTAACAGAATTTTGGATTGACCATTCCTGAAGCTTTGAAAAAGTCAATATTTTCGCCAATTCAAGAGAAACCTAAGGCATTAGTGTGTGTGAATATTTCATATATATGCTCATGACACTGTATGAAGTGCAGAGAATGGAGAAGATCTGCAACAAATGGATGCTGTAAAAGTTTTCAAAAATCAAGAGTTTATTTGGCCTACAGATGAATATTAAGAACACTAAGTCTATAGTTTTCAGGAAGGCGGAGAAAAAAGCCGCTGTTTGGAACTGAAAAGCCATATCATTGAGCAGGCCAATAATTAAATCTACTTAGGACAAAATATCACAGATAATGCCAGGTACGAGGCAGACATCAAAATAAGAATCAATATTGGAAGGAATACGTTCCTGGCCATGCAGGACTTATTTACAGCAAGAAGGTGAAATTTACACTTAGAACATGTTGACAGCAAGAAGGTGAAATTTACACTTAGAACATGTTGACAGCAAGAAGGTGAAATTTACACTTAGAACATGTTGACAGCAAGAAGGTGAAATTTACACTTAGAACATGTTTACAGCAAGAAGGTGAAATTTACACTTAGAACATGTTTACAGCAAGAAGTTGAAATTTACACTTAGAACATGTTAACAGCAAGAAGGTGAAATTTACACTTAGAACATGTTTACAGCAAGAAGGTGAAATTTACACTTAGAACATGTTTACAGCAAGAAGGTGAAATTTACACTTAGAACATGTTTACAGCAAGAAGGTGAAATTTACACTTAGAACATGTAGAATAACACTAATAAATGCTATGTCTGGTCTGTTCTATTTCATGGAGCAGAAACATAGACAGCTACCAACATTATGGAAAAGAAAAGAAAATCATTTGAAATGTGGGTATACAGAAGAATGATGGGAGTATCATGGAAACAGATGAAAACTAACAAAGAAATCTTGATCTGACTAGTTAAAGAAAGAAAGGCAAAGTACTTTGATCATTTCAAAAGACATCAGAGTCCCAAGCAAGATATGTTGGAAAGAAAAGTAGAATGCACTAGACCAAGAGGGAAGCTGAGAACAAAATGAGAAGAGAGCTTTACCCCATGTTCAGACACAAAACGTTTATACCGAAACTCGATAAAGAAACGTCGTATAAAATTTTTCATCGTATAGCCTACTCACCGTTCAGACACATATCTCGACCGATTAGAAAAACATCGTATAGATGTGCAGTTTTCCACTGCGCATGTTGTTATGGTCGCCGCCAGTCCCCGCCCCCTGGTAAGAACACCTTTCGCGCGCGCTCACGTTAAGCCCCGCCCAGTTATACCGTTCTATGGTCGCCATACGTTCAGACACACACAGGAAGGTGATTCGTTATCGAGTTCTAGTTCGAAACGATGCTCTGACCCCAGTTTCGTTATACGACGTTTCGTTATACGACGTTTCGTTAGTCAGCGTTCAGACACATAAATCCACAAAAATTCATCGTATAGCTATACCGGTTTGGTATAAATTTTTTGTGTCTGAACACCCTGAAAGTGGTCAGCTCGGTGTCCGTTCGCCATTCATAAGAACCGCTATTCATTTAACACGCGTTATGAATAGCGGTCCTTATGAATAGTTATGAATAGTGGTCCTTATGAATGGAGGTCCTTATGAATAGCGAGGTAATTTTTATATGGTTTGCTCGCTGTTTAGAAGGACCGCTATTCATACAAAACCGCTATTCAGTTAGTCACGCGTTATGGATAGCGGTCTTTATGAATAAGTGGTCCTTATGAATAGCGGTCCTTATGACTAGCGAGGTTACCCCGTGAGCTCTGTATGTGCTGACGTGTCATATGCAATGGATGGTATCTATTAAAAAAAAAAAGTAGTAAAAGCTTTTTCTAACTTTTTACTTGCATCTGCAAATATTCCAACTAAGTAATTGCTAGCAATGAGAAGTAAAATCTTTTTTCTTGCTAGCAGTTGCTTATCCAATCTAGCAAAAGCTTCCATTCCTATTTAAATTTTACTAAGAATCAAAAGGAAATGTTTTGTTCTTGTACACAAAGGTTTTCCGGATTAGTAAATGCCTTTTTGAAACGGGATGAATTTTCTTCCATCATGAATCTTTTTCTTAGTATTTTGCAAGCTCCTCTAGCATGTCTAGTACTTGTTTAAGCTTTTACTTATTGCATGGACATGATGAAGATGAAAAGGTGTTAATTTTGCATCTTGAACTGTCCTCCCTAAAGCAAATATAAAGCAGATATATCTCTTCAATTACAGAATTAAAAAAAAAATTTAATCAGGCCGAAAGATGTTTGACTTTTGACTAAGATCATGTCTAGGTGCACAAACTGCTTTTTTGGCATTGCCAAACAACATGCCTGACATAGCAAGAGCCTAGCATTTACTTTACCTTTGTATTCCAAGTAAAAACCGTTTTTCCTATTCGGTCAAGTACTTCTAGGTTGATTTTTTTGAAGCTGCAAGCAAAAGCTTTAAAAAAAAAAAGCATTTGCTAGGCCTTTACTAGTGTTTGATATAGATAGGGCTCAATGAATGAATACAACAGAGAAGATCGTAAATAGACCTGTTCACAAATGTATTCAAATTTTATGCATACTTTTAAAACAAAGGTTTTTCTTGACAACCTGAAAGCTTGTCAGAGGCTTATCAGACATAGCAACACGTATTGTATGCAAACTGGATTCCAAGTATTGTAGTTCATTCATTAATGACAGGTTAAATGATACCTCGTTACTAGTTCTCCAGGAAAGAAAGATCCATAAATTTGAATAACTTTGTAAACAGGTCTCGGTAAAAGGTGTGTATTATTATTATTGTGAGTTTAAAGCCTATAATTTTCATGTGATATTTGTAGCAGTGGTTTAATTCAATAACTGACAGAAATAAACCGAGTTGCACTTTAAGACCTGGAGTGGAATAACAGTGCAAGAGAGCCACAGTAGAGATATGTGGAAAAATGTTGCAATCAACCCCTAAACCGGGGGAAGATATCATGATAGATAGATATTCGTTCAACGATTTTTCACAATAACATTGACATATTCAGTAAACCTAAAGACCGTCGTAATGCTGTGAACCAGTGGCGGATCCAGGGGGGGGGGGGCAATCCCGGCCCGTGCCCCCCCCCCCTTTTGAGGGAAAACAATGCAATGTGCCCCCCCCCTATTTGCGATTGTGCCCCCCCTTTTCGCCCAGAAAACCTTTTTTTTTTTTTTTTTTTTTTTTTTTTTTTTTTTTTTTTTTTTTGGCTTGTCAGAGAATTATTGAGGGTAACTGGACCCCATAACCCCCCCCCCCCACTGAGCGACTTTTGGAGGGCTGGCGAGAGACCAAAAAAATATGGGTCTCCCTCCAAGCAGTTTCCCAAAGTTGACAATCCTGCATTTGTGTGCCCCCCCTAATACGAAATCCTGGATCCGCCCCTGCTGTGAACTATGAATGTGCTGAGGTACGTGTCTACAGATAAAAAGTACAAAAGAGAGGCATTTTAAGGCCAGCCATGTGGTGTACTCTGTATGTGTTGACTTGTCAGGTGCAATGCAGGCTGAAATTAATGTAATACCAACTCACAGTGAGTAGAAGGCATCATCAGAGGGTGTAGAAGGTATAAGAGGGCGTAGAAGGTAAGTATTAATCAATTTTGTTAATTTAAGCCTGTAGTTTTCACGTGATATCTGTAGTGGTGAGTTTTTATATCCATAACTGAAATGAACCAAGTTGTACTGCTTGACAATGCTGGCCTCGGAAGACAGAGGAAACAAGTAAGCAAACATTTGCCGTATAAATAGATCATCAGGGATTTTGTCACAGTTATTGATATCATGATTTCATTCAATGTAGAAACGTTGATAAGAGCATTATGAATTAGTGTCCGTAGGTCCCTTCCTTCTTTCGGCTTTTTTTCATCATATCTTCTGCTTGTAACCTTGAGCTATATGACCTGTTGCAACTAGCCTGGAAGGCTCTTTGAAGAGTAAAAAAAAAAAAAAAAAAAAGCTGACGCTACTCTTCACAGAGCCTGGTTTTTAATCTCACTCTGCAATAGAGCAGCCATTTTAGAGTCTAAAGGACCTCTTGAAAAATCACCTTTACCGTGAGCCAGCTTCTCCCATCTCCTCTTCACCATAGCTTTAGAATATTAAAACCTATTTTTTAACGCTAGAAATAAAAAATTTTGAAAACAAAATGTGAAATATTAATTTTAATGGTTGCCGGTAATCCGAACGACGCCCCGAAAAAAAGGGGGGGGGGGGATGGTGACAATTTTTTTTTACTCAACACGGGAAAACTCACCCGGCCCGGACACAGTGAGGATTGACAGAGGTGTTTCAGACGTTTTGCTCCATGATTCTCAGACAAGCAACAACAACAAAAAGTGTGTGTGTGTGTGGGGGGGGGGGGGGGGGGGGGGGGGGGGGGGGGGGGGGGGGGGGAAGGGTAAAAAAAAAAAATTCTGTCAAAAGTTGTCAGGGGGTGGCACTCTGCCCCCTGCCCCCCCCCCCTTGGGTACGCTAGTGGAGCAAGTGACATTTCTCTGAATAGTTTTCTTAAATGATATAAATGGAATATAAATGCCAAAGGTGTAATATATTCTTAATCATTGGCCTGTATCACTTTAGAAATAAAAATATCAGGAAATTCTAGCACACGGTATCATCTGCTAACACTGTACACTGGGAATGCCATTTTCTTGATGATATGGAGTTGTACATGAACCATTGGAAACCGTTCCGGACAGGAAGATATTTTTAATCCTAGAGCTAAATTGCTTCTCTTCATTACAAAAAATCCCTAAATGTGATGGAAAATATATAACAGGTGTATACATATATTCTAAAATTTGAAATTCATAGATTTCTTTTTAAATGCTCTGGTTTTGCTAAATAGAAATCGATTTCGTGGGGTTGCCTGGCAGAGCAAAACATAATTTATACAATGCTCATTCTGACTATTGAAGTCCATTATCTCAAAGCAGGTGAATGCATAGTTTGTCACTATTGACGCTTGGATAAGTTATCATGCATAAATTTGAATTAATTTGCTCCGTGGCGTACGTCATGGTATCAAGAAAATAGATTAAATAAATTAAATATTTTAAATCTCAATGGGATTTTGTATCGGTGAAGAAAGACAATTTTGCATTCGGATTAAAAAACATCTTTATGTACACATCAAGAAAATGGCAGGCCCATATATCGCTAGCAGACGATAAATTTAGCTGAGAAAATCTTGATTTATACCAATCTCGTACATTTTAATGCAAAACTACGTAGGACAACAAGAAGGAATAGATTACATCTTGGAATATAAGCACATTTATATTTTGAGGTTAATTCCCCTTTAAAATATTGCTCTGAATATTCAATAAGACTTTTCACTTATTCAGAATACAATAGACCTGTTCACAAATATATTCAAATTTTATGCATACTTTTAAAACAAAGGTTGTTCTTGACAACCTAAAAAAGCTTGTCACAGGCTGGTCAGACATAGCAACAAGTAATGTATGCAAACTGGATTCCAAGTATTGTAGTTCGTTCATTCATTAATAACAGATTAATGGATACCTCGTTACTAAGGTCCCCAGGAAAGGGACATCCATAAATTTGAATAACTTTGTAAACAGGTCTGTTGCCATGGTTCCTTGCAGCTGAAATTCCAGAACACCTTTTTTAACCCAGAACACCTTTTTTAACCCAGAGTCATTAATCATTAATCACACTGGACAGCAAAACGTTGACAGAAATGCCAGCTGCAACACACAATGACAATTGTTGTGTTCTGAATTAATTACTGATCCACACAGATTTTGTGGCTTTAATTTTTCAAAAATATTCAGAGCAATATTTTAACTAAACTTTTCAGAGAAATGCCATGAAACTTGCTCTTAATAAATTTTACATCCTTCAAGTTTACAGTGTAAAAACCTCAGTCTGATACGAGGTACAATTTTTTAGTTATTAATGATCAAAATTGTCTACTGTTTTTTAACACCTAGAGTAGATGTGTACGTTTTTCTAAAGGACTCACGCGGGTAATTCAGGCTCAGGTGTTATACTGTGTGTATAAAAAAGTATACCCAACTTTGATCGCTTCGTATAAAATATTTACATCCTTTGTGACCTTAAGGGCCCGTGCCATCCAAAGGCAAGTTGATACCTGTTGGTGTGCAGTCATACATACATCTCATATTTTGAATTTAAACTTCTAAATATGTTTCATAGATTTTAAAATATTTTTTGAAATAATTTTCTAAAACCAGCTAAGCCCCACCCTAAAAAAAAAAAAAAAAAAAAACCCTCCAGATCACTTTCCCCCTGTGACATCATCTGTAAGTCATCAATGAGCTAATGGACCTGTTCACAAATATATTCAAATTTTATGCATACTTTTAAAGCAAGGTTGTTCTTGACAACCTGAAAGATTGTCAGAGGATTGTCAGACATAGCAACAAGTATTGTATGCAAACTATTCCAAGTATTGTAGTTCATTCATTAATAACAGGTTAATGGAATACCTCGTTACTAGGTCCCCAGGAAAGAAACATCCATAAATTTGAATAACTTTGTGAACAGGTCTATTGCGATTTTGCAAGTGAAAGTGGTATTTAACTTAGTCAAAGCTGAAACCAGTTACAATACAACATACAGTACCAACATAGGAGTTGCTGTGTCAGACATGCTGTAGCATCAGCAGGAAAACAAAGGCAGTGAGGAGGTATTGTATGAAAGCATGCAATTCTATTATGAGTGCGTGCTGAGCTGGGGGGGGGGGGGGGCACTGTCTATTGTATAGTAGAATAGATAGTGGTATGTAATTTAGTGATAAATTTCTTGGGATGTTCATTAATTCACATTTCATTACTTAAACTTTTGTTGTAGCATTACATCATTATGAGGAAGTGGACTGCATCGTTTCACCAAGGAGCTTTGAAGAGCTGGAGTCACAACTGGCAACAAATTAATTCAAGCAGCTGCCCCTTTCTAAGGATGCATAAAAGAATCTACAGATGAGCTGTTGCCTTTGATGCCCGATGTTCGATGCCGCCAACTTCATGGGAAAGCTGAGTAGTGAATTTTGCCACAAATTAAATATCGGGAATTTTGCACTTTTTATTTCAATAAACAAAATGAAAATTGAGCAGATGATAAAATATGAATACAAAAGCCCAGTTGTGTCCAAAAATTTGGCTATATTTTATGATAGCAGTTGCAATTTTTGAAAAAGGGACAAATTTGACAATCCTAATATTCGCAATTTGACACTCTTCCGATTACTTCCGACAAAAGAAAATCAAAAATGTAATTGTTCAAGTACAGTTATTTATGATGTTATATGTCAGAATAGTGTCAATACATGTCAAAGTCGAGTAATTTTTATTCATATTTCAGGAAATTTTGCACCATTTCTTTTCGCTTGCCTCCAGTAAAGGTAGACACTGTGAACTGCTCATATTGCACTAGTGAAAGCGAAAAGTAATTATCTTTACAAAAGCATATTTCCCTTTGAAAATGGCCCGTAAGGTTGCAGCCAGGCAAGAATCTTTTGTCTTCTTATCTGCAAGGAAGATCCAGTTAAGCACATGCCTGACATTTTTTTTCCTGGCGGCATCGAACATGGTTCAAAGGGAATGAGTTACTTGTGACTCCAGCTCTTCAAAGCTCCTTGGTTTCACAATGTGAATATTAAAGTGCACGTCCCTGTGAGTATCTAAAAAGTGATTAACTGATGGGGGGGGGGGGGGGGGGGGGATGTGTACTTTTTAGCTGCCCGCGTTCCCAGTCGATCCCTCTGCAAGTTTATTTGATTTTATTTTCTGGTCCTTCAAACGGTGGCCGGCATAGGCCGAGGTCTAACTAGTGCTGGATATGCCTCTTGGTCCAAGTCCTATTTTCAAAATATTTTGTTTGTTTACGCATTTCATACATTCATTAAATAAGCAGCAATATGAACAACAACGAGAAGAAAACCAACATCGATAAAGAAATTCCAGCAGATGTTGTAAAATGGGCGAATGAAAAAACACGGGAACTACACGAATCAAGCTGCACTGACGTACTCGAAGAGACATATAATGACGTTGCTGAACGATATGATGAGGTAAATGCTTGTCACCGTACTTTTATGATTTTCAACGAAAGGGCATTATCCCAAAACAAGATAGCAAAATTTTTTTAAAAATTGAAAATTGACAGCATTTGCGAGAAAACAATAATTTTAAATTTGTCAGTTTGTTGCTGAACTGGCGTCAAACAACGAAATAGGTAATTTAAAAAATACGGGCTCCAATTGTGCGGAGAAAAAAAATCAGTTCTTTCTGCACTTGCGTTTGGTCATTTGTGTGATTGGCTTCATGTAAAGATTATACGAAAGTGGCATGATTTTTATACAAATCATTCATCATCTTGTGAATTATAAGTTAACCCTTTCAGGACAGGAATTATTTAAGGGCTAAATTGATCACATTTCGTTATTCAAATTGGCAACAATTATATTTTTCTTTTAGCGCTACATGGTTCTAATAAGGTGTAATTTCTTTGAGGAAAATTTATATGGTTAGAAATTTTGTTGAAAAGTTGAAGAAATTGCCAATTTTGATAAAAAAAATAATGATTTTGAACAACTCAATGTGTTGCCAATTTAAGGATTTCAAAGCTTATTCCCATTTTTAAAATTCCTGGCATCAAACACAATATGGCCGTGCAATAAAAATGGACATAGTGAGTGCAGAAATTTTTGTTCTTTCTACTGATGCATCTGTTATATTTTTTGGAGCTCTGAATCAAAAGTTATTGAACCAAACCACAAAATGTGGTGAATTGTCTTGAAAGGGTTAATCAGTATGCTATAAAATTAGTCTTGAGTCAGATTGTCATGGTCTACAATGGCACAAATCATTTCAATTTTCAATGGTAACAAAGGAAAAAATTAGTCTGATTTTCTTTCCCCCCCCCCCCCCCCCCCCCCTTTCTTCTTCCTAATATTCTTTCGATGACCACTGTTACCAACAGTTGGCGGAAGCTATGGAGTACACTGGCTATTTCGAGACTGTTGACGCCCTCATGCGGATTGTACCGAACAGAGATGTGAGAATACTAGATGTGGGCTGTGGTACCGGACTTGTCGGTCAGGAGGTTAGCTTTTAGAATCTACTCAAAATAAGTACGGTAGTGAAAAGTGAAAAGTGAAATGGAAGAAATGTGTCAAAACTGGAATGGGATATGAAGGTTGTAAGACACATGCTCTGGCAAAAATCGCTCTGCGGACAGTATCCTACACCAGAGGCGTCGAAATGTCGGGCTCGGACAATGCATTGGGGGGGGGGGGCATCTTTGGTCCAGACAAAAAGATCCCCCTCCCCCCCAAAAAAAAAATCCATTGTCCGAGCCCGACGTTTTCGGCGCCTCTGTCTTACACTAAGCGGATGTTTAACTTCAACCCTGGACCAAAATGATACCTATCCCTAACTCTAACCCAACACCAATCCCAAAGCCCAAACACAACCCTGACCCCAATCCTAACTAAATTTGACGAAATAAAGCCAGGAGCAATTGTCGCCGGGCATACGTCGGAGAACCGATGTGAAATCAAAAATGCATTATTTCAAAAAAGATGATTAGGACACATTTCACCTGACGTCTACCGTCTCTGAAAAATGTATGTAATTAGAAAGCATATACTCTTTTGATAGACGAAATAAATAACTTGAGGGAACTTTGATTCGATTTGTGACATTTCATTGCATGGTAAGGTAAGTTATTATCGATTAATTCTAATTCTTAAGGCAAGCGTTAAAATTCAGAATTCACATTTTATTTTGTTCTCTCTCTCTCTCTCTCTCTCTCTCTCTCTCTCTCACTTTCTCTCTCACACACGCGCACACCCACACACACACAAGCGCCTTTCTCTCTCTCTCTCTCTCTCTCTCTCTCTCTCTCTCACCCACACACTCACTTTCTTTCTACCAATAATGTAGCTGTACAAGAACGGATATCGTGAAATACATGGAGTAGACATGTCAGCTGGATTATTAAAGGTTCTTGAAAAGAAAAACATTTACTCGAAGCTAGTTAGGGCTAGATTTGATGCTAGTGAGCCACTCGAATATGCTGATGGTAAGTATTTGATGACGATGATTATGATGATGATCATTATTATCAGTATTATCGTTGGCATTATTATTATTGTTATCGTAATTATTATTATTGTTATTGTTGTTATTACTATTTTTATCATTATTATTGTTGTTGTAGTTATTATTTTTTATTATTACTGTTAGTAGCAGTACTAGTAGTAGTAGTAGTAGTATCATTTTAATTTTTGATCGTTATTATCATCACTACTATTATTATTATTATGGTTATTATATATTATCATTATTACTATTATTATGATTAGTAGTAGTAGTAGTGATAAGTAATATTTATTATTATTATTATTATTATTATTATTATTTTTATTATTATTATTATTATCATTATTATTATTATTATTATTATTATTATTATTGCTATTATTATTATTATTATTATTATTATTATTATCATTAGCATCATTATTGATATTATCATTATTGTATTAAATTCAGTCTTCTTGTCCAACGTGATTATGACCACAATTATGTTTCAGTACCAGGGGTGTCGATCCGTGTTCATGATTGGGGGATGACCGGCGAGGGAGCGAAGCGACCGAGCGGGGGGAGGGTGTGGGAGGGGGATACTTTTTCAAAAATCTGTCTATAAAACTTGCATTTAAGAGCATCCCAAAATGGATTTTAATGAAAGGAAGGAATGCACGCATCTACGCCAATGGACGGAACCTTTGCATTGAGAATGAATGCGAGCGAACAGATTTTCTTCGATATTTCTCGCATTGAAATTATGGCATTTATTATTTCCGTACTTCTAATTATTAAAGAATGTGATGGTATTTCAGGATCAAACATAAGGAATTTGGATAATTATTAGTTTTAAGTTAATGTATCATAATTCTTATTTATTTTATCCAAAAAGATTGGGGGGATGATAATACAGGCCACCCCCCCCCCAACTACAAATTTTGCGGAGGATATATACCCCCCATCCCCCCCCCCCCCCCCCGGGATCGACACCCATGTTCAGTACTCCCTATTTATCTTCAAGCACATAATAGACTGTAGTTAATCTTTCGATTCTGAGAAATATCCTTAATTATGAAAGCGAAGCCATGTTAAAACTAGACTATAAAGCAACAACGTAAGACTCATGTGTAATAGATTTTTATTAGTTTCGATATAATTAACGTTTGTTATTTTGGGAATTGTTACCAGTAGTTTTACAAAAAGGTAATACAAATTGAGATTTTCCTCTCAATTATGTCAAATCATAGCCACGCGTTTATTCATCATTTCATCATCATCTAATATGTCACATTGTTCATCTCCTTGACCTCACATTCCCGCCCCTTATCTGTGTCTCCGTTTATTTCTGCTTTTCTCTCTCTCTCTCTCTCTCTCTCTCCCTCTTTCTCTCTCTCTTCTCTCTCCCTCTCTCTCTCGCTGTCTCTCCCTCTCTCTCTCGCTGTCTCTCCCATCCGCTGTCTCTCTCACCATCTCTACACACTCTCACATCGTCACTTTCTTTCTCCCCCCTTCTTTCTTTCTCCCCCTTCTTTCTTTTCTCTCTCTCTCTCTCTCTCTCTCTCTCTCTCTCCCCTCTCTCTCTCTCTCTCTCTCTCTTTTACTCCATAATTTATTCTTGTTGCTATCAGGTTATTTTGACGTGGTGATAAGCGTCGGTTGTTTTATACCTTCCCACCTGGATCACACTTGTCTTCCAGAGATCATCCGTCTCCTGTAAAAACACTAAAAGTAATACAGATCTGTCGAGATTAATAAACCACATTCACCATGTGGGCTATTCCAAGGTTACTCACATTACATTTGGAGAGGTTTTGAGTTACATCTTAAGCTCCTGTTCTCATACTACAGGCGTTAGGTAAATGAGTTTTAGTTGCAACAATGCACACAATTTAGAATACCTAAATACAGTATCAGAACTTCAGAAGAAGAAACATACTTTCTGCCAACCCTGCAAATGTTCGGTTACTCACATTACATTATTTTAAAAAGAAAAATGAAACGTGAGTAACCGAACCGAGCATTTTTGTAAATGGGTCAATGTAAAGGTCAAAAGGTCAATGAAATTTCATTGAAATCAGTTTACATATACATGTAATAACTTTTTTTTAGTAACCTCTGTTGCTTGTAACATTTCTCACTCTTCAATGCCACTCTCATATTGAAGATATATGATGTGTCGTTGACTTTAATTTTGCTTTGCAGTTAAGTATCACAATAATATGTCATTCATCTTACCAGGGGGGCATATCGTCATCACTACCCGGAAGAACGTCTTTGAAGAGGAGCTGGGAGGCATTAGGCTGAAGTCTTCCTTGGTTAGCCTAATCAAAGATGGGGTTCTTGAGAAGATATCACATGGTGAGATTGGTTACCTGACTGAGAACGACATGAAAGTACCAGGCTTGGCGTTGTCTTATAAGGTTCTATAGAACTGAATGAAATATATATATATATATATATATATATATGCAGGGGCGTCGCGAAAATTTTGAATGAGTGGGGGGGGGGGGTGTTCGGGAAAAAAATTGCCAACAAATTAGCCAACGATTTCCAACATGCAAGAAGAAAAAGGGACTGTCTTCACAGTTTCAAATTGGCCGACGGGGTAAACTCTGGTCGTCAGATTTTACAACATTCCCACCGTGGTTCAATTTCTTACGATTTACTTACAAGGCTTATAATTCAAAATTTTCCAACACAAAATGAGGAATATGATCTAACGAGATTACTTTATTTCTGTGAAGATGATCTCTTGAATGATGCAATGTATTTTTGCATAATTTGAATAAAAATACATACTTTACATGGGCCGCGGAACCGGGGGCTGCCCCCCCCCCCCTACCCACACTTTTTGGAGTAGACATGTTTCATAAAACCTCGGGAAAAACGGTTCGAAAATTGTCATTATTGAGCGAAATCAAATCAGCCCCCCCCCCCCCCACTTTCAAAAACGCTCCGCTGCCCCTGCTTTATATAACCATACAATGTCAGGCATAATGATTGGTTGCATTCATTCGGTTTCGTGGGCTGTCGCCTGTCGGTCTACTGTAAGACCCCGAGGTATTATGTTTTATACATAAATGAATTTATATGCACTTTAACGCTGAGTTTACCAGTGCTGTAGGACTCGAGTCCCTATTTCTCGGCACTCGGACTCGGACTCGGACTCGGACTCGGACTCGGACTCGGACTCGGACTCGAGCCACAAGGACTCGGTCTCGGACTCGGACTCGACCAATGGTGACTCCAAAATGAATGTTAATGTTGCACTTGTATTACAAGTCATTAAGTCAGTTTAATGAACTAGCTGATACATGTACAAGGGTTTTATTAGGGTTTGAAGATTCACTTTTCTATTACTTTAATCAGCTATTTCATAAGATTGAACTAATGGTGTTCTTGGTGAAATATTGTTTTCCCTCTTTTTTCCCATTTCAGTTGGAAACTTTCTTTTCTATAATCTGGCTTTAATGGCATTCAACCTGTTATCTTTTTGTTCTATTGACTTATAATTGATAAGAAATAAAATTACAAGCCTTTGAAAATGAACAAATATTAATTCGTGTATCTTTTCTTCATTGAGGTATCACAGAAACAATTGAGTCAACTCTCTATAATTACTGTGGATACAAGCAAAATACTTGGCCTGATAAGGCTTGTTCACATATTAATATTATGAGCCATTTGTCAACGAGACATGTACCTTGGCACAAAAGGAGTGCATGTTCACGTGTTCAGTATTTTGAACAATAAAACTTCTGAAATTCCACCAGTACGCCAAACCATCACCAAAAATCTAACCATAGACATTTATCTCAATATTTCCAATTCAATTTTCTTACCTTCTGTCAGAATTTTAAGTGTTAATAGCTGGAAATCTTACTGAACTTAATCTCCTTAAGCACCAAGCGACACCAAGCATGTCACGACGATCATTCATTTGTGAGCAAGCCTTTATAGTTGTCTGCATTCGTACTAAGAAAAGTTGCAATAAATTAAATACTCTGACAAGCAATGACAAATGGAAGTTTTCAATGAACCAGAAACTGTTTATGTTATAGAGAGTTCACAGTAAGGCATTTATCATAATGAAAAAAATGTGACGTAAAAAAAGTGCAATTTAAGATGTTCCCATCGGGACTCGGACTCGGACTAGGACTCGGATGCCAGGACTCGGACTTGGACTTCGACTCGGACTCGGACTCGGACTCGGATGGGATGGACTCGACTGCAGCACTGGAGTTTACTATGTTGAAATAAAAGTTGAAAATGAATCTTGAATCTTGAAAATTATATTCTTTGTTAAAGCTTCCATGATATTTATCTTTAATATACTTTGTCCAGTATCTCTCTGATAGTCATAAGTTTTAAAGATAATTTAATCAAACTTTGAAGCATATTTTCCTTTATTGTTAAATAGTTCTCATTTTAGATTTTTATCAAAAACATATATTCCATTTTAAATTTAGAATATTTTGAATGCCTTTTTTAACGTTTTAATTCATATCCTCATGGTCACAATTCAAACAAGTCACCATGGCTTTAGCTAGTTTACACCATAAGTTTGTGAACATTGGTTTAGTATTAATTCTTAATCGAAGATTAATTAAACGTTAAAAACATGCAGTCAGCATGGCATATAATTTATACTCGTGTAAACTTATATTCATGTGGGTTGATGTGTGTATACACATAGGCTATATAAGTAGAAGGTGCGTATGGGTGAGGGTGCATTCGTGTGGGTTGATGTGTGTAAGATGAGGGTGTGTGTGTTGAGGGGCTGGTTTGGGGTATGCGGTGTGCAAGGTCTTTTAAGCAGATGTATTACATGTAGTAGTATATGAATTATCAACGTGAGCACATTAATAATATACAGTACATCAAAAGAAACTACCCATCAGTTTATACTGATTTTAAAAAGAAAACCTCACTAATAAGGCGCGTAGGCAAGAGCAGTGATTATTCCCCTGATTCATGTCTGTGGAGCCTGCATGGTTTGGGGGTTTCTTGGTTTTGGGGGGTTTTGTTTGTTTGTTTGATTGTTTGTTGTTGTTTTTTGTTTTTGTTTTGTTTTTGTTTGTTTTTGTTTGTTTTGTTTTGTTTGTTGTTTTGTTTGTTTTTGTTCTTTGTTTTGTTTTTTGTTTTTGTTTTGTTTTTGTTTTTTTGTTTTTTGTTTTTTGTTATTTGTTTTTTGTTTTGTTTTGTTTTGTTTTTTTTGTTTTGTTTTGTTTGTTTGTTGTTGTTGTTGTTGTTGTTTTTTTTTTTTTTGGGGGGGGTCTCCTAGCATACAATTATTCTCATAGCATCTGATGTAAAACCGGGCAATATTTTATCAGAAATATTATTGCAGAGATACACAACAAATATGACAATTTTCGGGTTAAAAATCTATTGCTGGGGATATAAGTCTTCAGCTTTTGGCAACTCTCGTGGAAATAAATACATTGCAAAAGGAAATGAGAAAATAATGGTGGCGTATCTTAATAAAAGTGAAAGTTGTTGTTCAAAATAATTGTTTCAAACATTATAGGGCCTACAGATGTGTTTAAACATACACGGTTGTTTAAGGCTGTTGTACACAAGTAAGTTCCAAATGCCAGAGCTGATTGATACGTTCAGAGGTAAGCATTTAGACAAAATATATTGTAATCTGATCGAGTTTATACTCAAGACATATTTGTGCTGCGGTGACATCTACATGATGTCTAGATCTAGACCACATCCACAAAATAAATTATAATGTAGACCTGGAACTTTGCAGCGCAGCGCAGTTTAAGTTATTTGCACATACAGTTTAGGACCGGACCCACGCGCGCGTTCACTGTGTGCAGCTTAAACTGCGCTGCGCGCGCTACGCTGGAAGGGCAACTTGCAAAGTTGCAGGTCTAAATCATAAATTATGTGACTGTGGCTTAGATCTAGATATCATATAGATGTCACGTCTTGAGTATAAACTCGATCAGATTACAATATATTTAGTCTAAATGCTTACCTCTGAATGTATCAATCAGCTCCGGCATTTGGAACTTCTGCAACATGTCAACCACAAAGTCATCCGCCATGATGAAGCCAGGCAGTGTTCGGCGGAGAAGGAAACCCGTCTAGCGCGAATTTTCAATCTTTTTAAACAACGTTGTTTAAAATATATCATTGATGTTTTAAACAGCAGTTGTTTAAAATACAGGGTTCGTCTTTTAAGCAATATTGTTTAAAATTTAAACAACACAGATTTAAACAGCGAAATTGTAAACTGCGTTTTTGCTGCGTAGCGAGGCTCCACTGATTTGTTTTGCCATAAAACTGTCATAAAATGAATGCCCAAATTGAAAAACCTGAAAATTGAAAAACCTGAAAATTGAATAAAATTTCACCAGCATACTATATACGGGTAATGAAACTTTGTATTTGTATTTGTGTGTGGTGTTTATGTGTGTGTGGGCGAATGTGTGTGTGTGCGTGTGGGTGTGTGTGCGTGTGTGTGTGTGTGTGAGGGGGGTGGGGGTTATGCGGTGTGCAGGGCCTTTAAACATGTTGAGAACTGGTCAGACAATTGTATTTTGGAAGATACTCTCTAGATGTTATCCTGAATGGTTTGTTATATGAATAATTGTGTATTGTGTTCGAGGTTTTAAATCGTCAAAATTTCATAGAATAGACAAATCTTGCTAAAAATCACACAGACAATGAAATACATGAACATGGGAGTATCAAAAGAGCATTTCAAGAGCAATGCTTTCCATGTGACATCGCTACTATGATATTCTTTCACATGGGTATTAAAGAATGAGAAACCTCACAAAAATAATTTTCACCAATACCAGTAGGTATATATATATATATTTGACCTCTTTCAGCAGGTGTATTATCTGATCCAATCAATCCAATTCAACTTGCATTTGATAAAACACTGCACACATTGCTCAATATGCTTGGGCCACTTGAACAATAATGTATCACTTCACAAAGACCAGTTAAGCCCGAACAATCAATTTAATCTCTGATCAATCTATAATCTATAATTTCGGATCAACTTAATATATAAATTCATATCACAAGAATTCACGCATAACCTGTTAAAATGTTTAAGTTCAAAAAATAAAATCATTATTGATGTAACTGATGAAAAAAAAAACCCAAAACAAACAAACTTTTTTTTCAAAAAACATTTGGCATTTTGCCGGCTCAAAAAAGAAAGAAAAAAGTCTGCCATCCATTTCTATAGATGTATAAGATTTCCCTCTAGTGGTGAAAGAGTAGTCCTTTCAACAGTCGTGTTTAGCCAGTAGTGAACCTAGAAAAGTTCTCAAGTTTCCGTTGAAGTTTTTGTGTAGATTGTGATCCAATGTGGTGTTCTCCGTATAATTTCAGCTTTCTTACCGAAAAATAGACTTTTGGCAAATCGCATAATTTGAATATTAAAATCCACTGTTTTGTTCATCTTATGCAATACAACCTGTGATACAACGAACAGGGAAGTGCATTATATCACAGGTGGTATTGCACAAGATTAAAGGTATTGACCTGGCATTTAAGAGGTCGCTTTCAAAATGCATGCGCTGGCGGACAGTGCAAGTTGTCCAATAGACCGCTTCGGTAATGTATGCAAATTTTATACATACCCTTCAAACAAGGGTTGTTCTTGACAACCTGAAAGCTTGCCGGAGGCTTGCCGGACATAGAAACAAGTAATGTATGCAAACTGGATTCCAAGCATTGAGGCTCATTTATAAAAAGCAGGTTGATGGAAAGCTCGTCACTAGGTGCTCAGAGAAGAATTGTGCGTAAATTTGTATACATTACAGAACCGGTCTATTGACACCAACATTATTCGACGCTTATCCAGATGCCATGTCCCGAATGCCCGAATAATGCCGATTCTCATAGTGCATGTGTATATCCCAATTGTTTCGGTACCGGTACGGTACATATACACAGCAAGCGCACACACTGTACTGCACCGTGGGGGGATTTACCACTTTGATTGACAACTTACGTCGTCAATTTTCGTAATGAACATGGCGGCGAGTATTACACCAGAGCCATCAATACACAGAGTTTGGCCAACTCGATTTCAGTTGGGCACAACATGGCGTATATTCCTTTGTTACATACTTGCCTAACAAAGCAACAGGCCGCCATATTGTTACCCACTGGAGCAGAGTTGGTCAAACTCTATGTATGGATGGCACTGTATTACACCATCCAACAGCGCCCTCTTGAGTGCCGGGTCTAAATCCTTTAACAAAAATGTTATAGGGTTGGACGCAGCGCGCACATCGCGTAAGTTGTCTTTTGTGAGTTATGCAAATTAATCAAAATGCCCAAAGTTGCTTTTTCGGCAGCAAAGCTGAAATTGTTCGGAGACCACGTGGGATCACAAATAAAAAAAAAACTTCAACAGAAAGAACTTTTCTAGGTTCATAAAGATAATGTCAAGTCGACTTAAGCGTTTGAGCTCTTTGCCTGTATTCACCATATTTTAGACCATTCGGACAACTCAGATGATGAATGTGAAAGCACAGAGGGTTTTTTTCAGGAAGGAGGGAGGGGTCATCTCAAACAAATTGATCAAAAGAAAAACCAAGTTACACATTTTAATCCCTTAATGATTGGTAGAGGCAACTACCCGGAAAGGTAGTTTGCAGGCCAGCATGGCAATGCCATCTATTGTCACTCATAACGCATAAAGTAGGATCAGTACGAACTCCTTTTCTGTACCTCGCTTCTCCTGACTCAAGAAAAGTCTGAAATTTGTAGACTATCCCAAGCTAGCCTGGATTGACAAAAATTATTTCTGCCATGTTTATGGTTAGTGTACATGAATGATAACCTTGTATCATGTCTGTTGCACCTGAAGATGGAATTACACAAAATTTCAAAACACAAATTCCTACAAAAAAAATCATACATCGTACATATCACGTTGAATTAGAAGCAAGGATGTCTCTTATACAGTACGCCCCAGAAAAGGTTAACAGTCAGAAAAGGTCTCCCCAAATAGTTATTTCAAAATATTTGAAGCAAAATTTCATACCTGCTGATAGCTTAGGTCGACTTCTATTATATGACACCTAAAGATATGGCGATATTTTACGCTCGAGTGAGCAAAGGCCGCTTTTGTGAGATGCTGCAAAATCCAGACTTGACAAGCATTGGTATTTGTTCTGGCTGGTATCAGTAAAGTCGAGAGTCATGAAAAGAATTACAAATTTTCATATTTTGATCGATAGACAATTTATTAAAGAACAGCTTCTATTCGCTCTATGTCTTTACCTATCCCATCTTTTCAATATTTTTATGCTTCAGTGAGCAATTAACTACTTTATTGAGTGTTTTGAAATATTAGTTTAGGTAAGATTTTACAGCTCATAGACAGTCTCAGTAGCAAAAATAATACTGGCAAGAAACTTAACTAACATAGTCACATACTATTCTCCTTTTATTATAAGACACATGTACGAGATTATTTAACATTCCATTCACGACTTCGAACAAATTTAAGTGTAAAAATTAATATCTGTAAGAAACGCTTGGTAACGGCATTTCACTGCCTCACGCTCTAAGACCATATCCACCTAGCCTTTTGACAAGGCCTCGTGACTTGGCTATTTTCCTCGTCATGCTGTGCCTGAGATGAGACTAGCCGGCGACGAAAAGAATCAACACGGCCCGGGTGAACGCGCGATCGAGCGACTGCAGTCGCGAGGCCTTTTGGAACCTGGGTTTCCATCGTCCGATATGAATTATTCACGAGTTGACATTCGTATGCTAACACGCCTACCGAGGATTATCGACCAATCACAACGGTATCTGCGGGGCTTGCTTTCCATGATTGATGTAGCTTGCACGGGGGTGCCGCATACCAAAAAGTGTGTTGCATTCTCAACCATGCGCGCGCGCGTATCACTTTCCCTCTGCGATTCCCTCCATAGAACCCTGTACATTAATCATGAAAAAATGAGATGAAGGCGAATTTGCACACCAAATTTATGCTGACGTCATGCGAAGATACGTTCGCTGATTAACGGATAACATAAGAAATACAAGCCAGGTTCCAAAAGGCCCTCGCGACTCACTTCGCTCGATCGCGCATTCACCGGGCTGGGCGGCTAGTCTTGTTATGCAGCCACTACTAGCTTACTTGCCGAGAAAAATAGCCAAATCACGAGGGCCTTGTCAAAAGGCTAATATCCACCCGAAGGTCCCCCGCACAATAAACCCAGCGCTTCGCAATATGTGTAGCGTATTCTATACACACAGCAATCCTCATGTGAGTAGTGTGTGTGGTCGTTGTTTGAATTTACATCCCCTCTTTTTGGGGCCAGGGATTTTTATTAATTTAACTTTTATTCAATAAATGTTTCACTTGAGGAGGAAAAAACTTTACAGCATCTTAGTTATGTTGGTACCCTGCTCTTTATTAAGTAAAATCAAAGAAATCACACGAAAAGTTTTTGAGGGCTTGCCAAAACTATCGGTTACCTTTAATTTAAGCTGGCTTTCTCAGTCAACCATACAGTTTTCATGGGATATGTCAGGACATACAGAAGACACAGCATATTCTTTCATAAAATGCCTTTTAATGATCAGAATATGAAAGTTTCTAAGCTTTCTTTCAAGACTCTCAACTTTGATGATACCAGCCAGAACAAATACAAATTTTTGTCAACCATGAATTTTGCATCATTTCCCAACAATTGCTTCTGCTCACTCAAGCGTGAAATATCGTGAGATGTTTTGCTGTCATTTGATAGGAGAGACCCCAAGCTATCCATAAGTATGACAATTTCATGAACACATTTTGAAATGTTAATTTAATAGAGAGACTTTTTCCAACTGTTATTTTTTGTTGACGCACTGTAGAGTATTTTGAATGGGAAGGGGCTTTGGACAAAGGTTACTAAGAAGTTGTCTGAAAGTATTTAAAAAACGCCTCTCACCCCTATTCCCCCGCAAAAAAAAAATGAAAAGAAAAGAAAGAAAGAAAGAAAGAAGAGAGACGAAGAAAAGAAAAAGGGGGAAAAAAAAGAAAGTCAAAAGATTGGTTATATACACTACACCACGTTCATGTAGCATGTGCATGTTTTTTTTTTTTTTTTTTTTTTTTTTTTTTTTTTTTTTTTTTTAGTTTATCAGCAGTTTGATGCTTACTTCTTTCTTGTAAAACACACAGTTCGGAATTAAGCATTATGTCAATAAATCATATGCACTGTTTAAATGATAAATGACTAGAGCAGGTCGAGCGTTAGTGCCAGAATGAATTATGGGCAGCCACCCCCCCCCTCCCACATTCAAATTCCCCATTATTGGGTAGCATTAGTTTATGCTTTCAATCTCGGTGTCTACCCCCCCCCCCCCCCGCAATCCTAAAAAAAAAAGATGGACGCCCCTGGTCTTCGGTATGTAGCGTTGAATCACTTCAACACATCATGTGGTATGTCATTCATCAACCGGAATATGAACCCGTGAAGGCTGGCGTCTCGACAGATTCGGTTCCTGGTCGGCTTTAGAACTCTTACCAAATCTGTTGGACAGATTTGTTGACGGACATTCGTTGTTTCGACAACACAAAAGACACAGTACAGTATATAAGGGATACACATGCAAATGTGTGATGTATCTTTGATAAGTCATAGAAGAACAAGACTTTTTGACTGATATTAATTTCCAAAATTAATAAATTAATACATAAATTTATATCATACAATTATTGTTAAACCAACGACCTTAACATAATCATATTATGTTTATCTATTTTTGTATTGAATCAATAGAAATTTAAACATTTATAAGTAATTAACATGATTACAATGATTAGGAAAAAATAAGTAAATACATAAATAAAAAAATAAGTAAAGGTAGTTGAAAAAGCTATAAAAAAAGTAATGCCCTTGTAAATATTTTTCTATTTAAACCAGAGAATGAAATCAAATAGATTTTAGACCTCTCTTTTTATAGCCAAGCATAGAAAAAGAAAAGAAAGAAAAAAGAAAAAGACTTCATTCCAAATTGCGTATTAGTAATTCGACACAGAAGTAAAACATAAACTTTGATATCTATTTTATGGTCGTTTAAAAATCAAAGTATTCAAAACAGTGCAGACAGATTTTACAACCTGAGGCCATCGCAATATATTCCTACAAGCTGGTTTATTAGGGGTGGAAGCTAGATCAAATAAATAACGTACAATGTCCATAACAAAGATTTTAGGTCTCAAACAAGTAATTTATATTGCATGCTGAAAATCCAACTACCAGGTGTCCTTTTCACGACAGTCGTTATTAAGGGAAATGCTTATGTGTCAAATGCTATACCAACATGTTCTAACACACAAATTTCAGAAAAAATAGAGAAGCACGTTAAAAGTTTAAAGGTAAAATAACGAACTGGTGATAGCCGAGTTACTTTTGAGTTAATTGACGGTGCACCCACAACAATTTATATTCATTTGTAGCCTTTTAATGTAATTGTTTTCAAACTGTTAAGAGTAATCCCAACACACAGCAATGAAAAGTGGAAACTTGCACTCCAAAGGAAATACGAGAAAAGTAGGTTTGAATACCAACAAGTATAAGACCTAATTTTGTCCTCTGAAAGAAAATTATGTACTCTCATTTAAAGTAATTACCCTCCATCTGTTGAGATAAGATTGTTATTTAAATGTCCAAAAATGAGAGACCTCTACTGCAAGACAAATACTGAAAAAATTAGGTTTAAATGAACTGTTTTTCAGGATTTGGTCTCACACGTAACTGAGAATAGCCCTACAGCAGTTATGATTTTTTTTTTCCGTTTTGCAATCATATATCACTCTTTCATGACGAGCAAAAGACCGTATAATTCACTGACGCGATCCTAACATCAGCAAATGACGTCTCGTGTGGTTAACGCCATCTACGTCTTTTTTTTTTTTTTTTTTTTTTTTTGTTTTTGTTGTTGTTGTTGACAACTGCACGTTAACGAATAGACCTCAGCTAACGGTAGTGACCGACTTAATCTCTACTTAATCTCAGCGTTTGCGAAACAGACCGAAGTTATCCTTACTCTTCGCATGTCGCACGTATGCACGTGTGTACGCGAGGGAATAGCATGGCCCGTCCGATGAGTTGCGGATAAACCCGATTGGCCCCGAGTCAGGCCACGGGAAAGACACATAGATCTCGTCAGTTTACACCCCCTTTAAGTCGTACGTGTCATAATATGGTACCTGTTTTAAATTGCGTGAATCATTTCACATTCATATGATATGTTTCTTCGACTGACTCATGTCCGAACAGTAACATGTGGAAGTAATATCAGATGCGAGCCCGGAAACGAGATAGCTTTAAAGTGTGAATTCATTCTTTCTACTTCTGTGCTGCCTTCCTAGAACAGTTATAAAAATGGCATCCCCGATTGAAGTCAAAGATTTGAACAGCTTCCCCGATGAGGAGAAGAAAGCTCGAGTCAATGATGTGGGGACTAAAAAGCGCGGGGAGTGGACCAAAAAGATTGATTTCTTCTTAGCACTATGCGGAGCTTCTATCGGGCTTGGAAATGTTTGGAGGTTCCCTTATCTGTGTTACAAGCATGGGGGAGGTAAGTCGATAACAATTTATTGTTTCAAGCTTTGGCCTGTGGTTTGTTATTCAATGTTATTGTAAATCAATAATCGTCAAAAAAGATTATCGAGTTTTGATTCAAAATCAAAATTTATAAATGTTTATTGTCCTATCTCTCTATCTCTCTCTCTTCCTCTCCACTGCCTAATGTTTCTTTCTTTATCTGTTTATTTCTCTCTTTCTCTCTCTTCCTCTCATATGGAAACGTGATGTACACTTTTTCGCACTTGATAAAATACGCTCAGTTTTAGTTCAAGTACTAGAAACTACTTTTTATTGTTTCAACAAGTTTTCACCGTAGTTTTCTTAATGTTAACTCAATATAAAAAAGTGAAACAGTTCTATAAAATTTGACTTTTCAGTTTTAACGTCATATGAATCAATCTTCATTTCTAAAACAATAAGTACCGTCATTTTATATTTATTTATTTTCTCCCCCCCCCCCATTTTTGAGTGAGCGAGGACTGCTGGTCAAGGCCTTTTCTGCCTTCTGCTCTTGATAACTTCCAGCAAAATTTACAAACCTCAGAAAGTGAAGCAGCAGCTGAAAGTTCAGATCATTCTGATTCTGATGATGTGACAGCTGTTTTGATTGGTTGAAAAAAAAAAAACACCGTCATTTTTTTGTTCAATTACTGCTTTCGTTTTAAAGTGTTGCTTTTTCCCCCACTCCCATGGCCTTTAATCGAGGCGCCTTGTGCTGCTCCCTCGATTCCCTTGTCGCTCCTCGATAGTCCTCTGATTATTGTGCTGGACGTCTGTGATGCATTAGTCTAGTTCTGGACTCTTTTTATTGATTTTTTTTATTCGCCGACTATACGCGATAAGCTGAGTGATGGCGCGATCCCGAGAACCTGTTGGCCCCGAATTTCCGGGGCCAACAGGTTCTCGGGATCGCGCCATCACTCAGCTTATCGCGTATAGTCGGCGAATAAAAAAATCAATAAAAAGAGTCCAGAACTAGACTAGTGATGCATGGGCTGCGGAACCGGGCGGGGGGGGGGGGGGGGGGGGGGGGGGGGGGGGGGGGGGGGGTGGGGCGTCACGTTTCATAAAACCGCGGAAAAAAGGTTCGGAAATTGTCATTAATGAGTGAAATCAAATCAGCCGCACCCCTCCCCCCCCCCCCCCCCAACACTTTCAAAAACGTTCCGCGGCCCCTGTGATGCACAAAGACGTCCCGCGGAATAATCAGAGGACTATTCCGCGCTTTTCGAGGACTGACCACGGATTGACCAGGGGATCGGATCGACAGAGCAGCACAGTCGCCTTGATTAAAGTCTAGTCTGCAAGCACAGATCCTAATTTGACACTTTATCAGAAAATCATTGTGTCTTGAGAGAAGCCTAATTCAGCAACCTTCTGGTCAGGAGCAGCTATAGTACATGGCCTATGGTAGTCTTACAGTGCAGACACTCTTTTGCGACTGACCCGGGTTTATGCCTGCAAGCTAATTAAAGGCTACATTGTATGAGGCATCCGAGCGGGGGATCGGATTATGTTTTCATATGCCACTGTAGTATATCTCTATCTACCACTGACTCTCTCTTTCTCTCTCTTCCTCTCCACTGTAGTATATCTCTATCTACCACTTACTCTCTCTCTCTTCCTCTCCACTGTAGTATATATTTATATATATATATATATATATATATATATATATAATGTGAGAAATCAATTGAATTGAATGAGAGAAATAATTTGCGTAGCTAAATTCATTGGTCCTCCTTACTGACTTCCTTTTTGTGGAAATAACTGCAGGGTTTGCAAAAACTGTCTCCGCCGGGAGTCGAACCCGGGTCTTTGGCACTGTACGCCAAACGCCTTAACCACTAGACCACGGAGGCGGGTTGGATGGTATTCGGCTACACCAGGTACAAACACCGACAGGCAGCCCTTGCAACCCTTCGCAGTTAATTTATTCCTTTTCTTTGAGGGACAGGGGAGTACTGAACAATGAAAAGCCGCATGCCTAGCTAGATCCATGGCGGATTCATGTATTAGAATGAATTAATTATTTACAATGTGTGAGAAATTTGTTCTATATATATATATATATATATATATATATATAATCTCTCTCTCTCTCTATCACTTTCTCTCTCTCTCTCTCTCTTTCTCTCTCTATCTCTTTCCCGCTAACCCAGTAAGGACTTAAACATTACAAGTTCCATACGTCGAATGTCATCAATTGTCGATGACAATTTTTTTGTTTCATAATTTGTCGAGGATAATCCCCCTTTTTGCCATTTTTTCCATGTGATTTTGATAACGTGGCCTGAAGTACATTAAGAGATTAAAACGTCTTAACTCGTCGTCATGATAATTATATGCCTTGTAGTGGAAAAGAGGCATATCATCATGCATTTTCATAAAGCATCTTTTCATATGTGAAGTAACCCTTTAAAGATTTATGTACAGCACAACCCTAAAGGGCACGTACCATGCCTATCTATCTGTGTTTTCTCCGTACAGAAATATGAATTCACTAAGTGAGGGTTATACGCACATTCTAATATGTCGACACATTCGGAAAATGAATTGGTACTGGCCAACAAGGTTACGATGACTGCGCAACTCGTTAACGAAATGGAGATTCTTTATACATATCGTATGATCTCACATTTGCAAATGCTTGTAAAGTTCGTGGCCTAATACTGAGCACGGGATCGACGCTGGGGCATATTGGAGCACTGGGTCGCTGACTATAAAAGGTGGGGGGGGGGCATAATTGCACCTTCTTTCCCGATACTGCATGCTGGATGAATTGTGTGCACCCCCCCCCCCCCCACGGTATTTGTGTTGGTACATTTAGAACAGGGAAATGTTACTAAGATTACAATTCCCTTATATATCTTCTTGGTACATTTTGCATGAGAACCCCCCCCCCCCCGGGGAAAAATGAACATGCTATGACCCCTTCACCCCCAACCGGTATCTAGAAGCGAAAGGAAAATTCTATGCCTTCCCCCACCCTACCCCCCCCCCCCCCAATCCAGAGAAGGGAAGGAATCCCCTGCCGTGGTGCTCATTAGACTTATGCGAAGGTCACACTGTACAAGTTCATTAACTCATACTCAAATGTGATATGCTATTGACTTGGAGAGGCTTCCTTCCATATACTGACATGCGTGACTAGGTGACATTGGTTGAATAGGTAACGACCAAACTCCGCAAAAACTTCGCTTTTTACTGATGAACTGTAGGCCTATCCATTATGAAAAACGGTCGTGTTTATTACAACTATAATAAAAATAATATATTACATTCATATTATCATTGATGTTTTATTCATATTAACCATCAAGTTAACGTTCACGTCCTGTTTATACAACAAATTATTTTCGCTTATCGAATCCAGCTTGCAGCCTGAGTGAGCTGTCTGCGCTCTCGGACAAATGGACAAAATCATGTGCATAAAGTACACACGTTGAGAGTCACCGATCTGCAATCTTCCACAAATATCACGACGGTATCGTCAATATGAATGTACATATCATGAATATAAAATTTTGCAGAGTATACATCCTTGTTTCACCCTCACATCATCATTTGAAAGTGTCACGTTGGATATCGATTACCAGATACGTGGTCTAATAATGTACTGTATGTCTAAATGACTTGATTTGATTATGATATCATATACTACCAGCCAGTCAGAGAAATAAGTTACAGCATGTTGTTACGTTGGTTTTATCAGTCATGGCATGGTTGATCTACATCTATCTACATTTAAACGCGAAGACCAAAGTTATGTTAAACAAAGGAAACACTTAGACCTCGGCCAAACTTCTTTTGTTAAACTGGACTTAAGACGGAGCTGAAACACAGTGGACATGGAAATTGGGGGGGGGGGGGGACATTCGCCTCCAAAATTCTCTGACAAGCAAAAAAAAAAAAAGGTTATTCAATTTTTTTTTTTTTTTTTTTTGCGGGGGGGGGGGGGGGTACATTCGCCTCCAAAATTCTCTGACAAGCAAAAAAAAAAAAAAAAAAAGTTATTCAATTTTTTTTTTTTTTTTTTTTGGCGGGGGGGGGGGGGACATTCGCCTCCAAAATTCTCTGACAAGCAAAAAAAAAAAAAAAAAAAAAAAAAAGGTTATTCAATTTTTTTTTTTTTTTTGCGGGGGGGGTACATTCGCCTTCAAAATTCTCTGACATGACAAGCAAAAAAAAAAAAGAAAAAAAAAAAGGTTATTCAAAAAGGTGGGGGGGGGGGGGGGGACATTCGCCTATCTTCAAAAAGGCGTCCCCCTGGATTTGGGCCCATGGTTGGATGTAGATTGTAGTTGAATTGAGTTTGCCTTACATGATCATCTTCTCTAACCTTTTTCGTTGTCTCATTGTATTATTACCATCGTTAATAAATTATAAAAGGTTTTTAGAGTTGACAGCCTGAAGAAGGCATTCAATGACAGCTACTTCTGCAGAACTCTGGTACGTGTTCTAAAATATTTTGACGATGCACCCGCACCATCTCTCAAAATCATCAATCTTTTTGTCTTGAGCTTTTCTTCTTTGGTTGACTTCCTAATACTCCAGTCACGCCAGTCACACCGCCAAAGTGACTCCAAAACCGACCGATACTTCGCTTTTCGGACTGATGCAATTTTTTGTTCGGTCTCTAGTCGGTATGGTGTCGGTCTCGTCGATGTGACTCGGGTTTTTAGGTCTGCTGGGGAGCGTTTCATCAAGTGTTTTGTCAGTGATTTTTACCGACAAATTTGCTCTCAGCCAGTCAGATGCAAGGATTTCAGTAGCTTATAACAGTTGTCGGTAAAAATCACTGACAAAACACTTGATGAAACGCTCCCCTGAACTTCAAATCCATAGGAATCACAGGTAGTGGCCCAATCACCATTATCGGATTATCGTAAGTGTGGCACCACTTAGAAATAGACCCTAGGTTTCCTCTTTCTTGCCCTATCAAACCTTTGTGGTACAAATGGTCACATAATCATAAATTTGAGGAAATCATGTTTGATTGATTAAATGAAATATCGAGTACCAGTTTTGATGTTTGGTGTTTTTAAGAAGGACCTTTAAATCTCTAGCAAAAAGCACATAATTATTAAGTTCGATTATTGGAATAACCTAACTACGATTATCTCTATTATATTGAATAGGAGTAACATTATACTGGTCCCACATGAAAAATGTTTTTCCAGTCCTTATCATTCCTCTATTTTTCTTTTGTTCATTAAAAAATCAATAACAGGTGCATTCCTGATCCCTTACTTTCTGAGCCTGCTGTTAGGGGGGATTCCCCTCCTGATCATTGAGATTGGTTTAGGTCAGTTTACCCGACAAGGACCAGTTACAGCATGGGGTATGATCTCACCCCTCTTCACAGGTTAGTTTCAATAGTTTGTGTCCTCCTCCACCTCTCTCTCTCTCTCTGTCTCTCTCTCTCTTTCTTCTTCTACTTCTCTCTCTCTCTCTTCTCATTCTATCCTTCTCTCTTCCACTCTCTAATTATTTTATTCCTAATTTATATCAAGTAATTCTTTAAATTAATGCCATTATTCAATTGTACAAAATTACTTTTTCATTATTAAGATTATTTCTATTGAGCCAGAAGGGCGTTCACTCAATGACTCAAAATAAAAGGATATTATTTAGTACTTTCTGGCTCTCTTAAAGGGCAATCCTACCTTGGGCAATCCTAAAATGATTTATGTGAAAACAGAAAATACGAAAAACAGGACGGTGAAAGTTTGAAAGAAATTGGAAAAGGAATACTAAAGTTATGGATGTTTGAAAAATGAGATCACTAAATCTATATGCGAATCTCAAATTAGCAATTTTTTCAACTCTCCCGTTTGCCGTACATAAAAATATCATTAATATGCGGTTTTCTCCGAAGCGCCTTTTCCTTCGGGGGCAAACCTCAAAATATATTGGAGATTGCATATAGTTATAGGTCTTTATAAAAGAAAATTATCATACATAGTACATTATACATTATGAAGGGGGGGGGGAGAAGACATTTTAGTAATTTTTTGTGTTGGAGCAAATGGGGGAGTTGTCCGCCACTCCACCACAGCGGCATTACCCATTCGACCAATCTGAAATTCCCATGTGGATAGTAATAACTTTCTCAGTTTCATAACTTTTTTATTGCTTGTCGATTTCGTTCAAACTTTCACCAATCTGCTTTGTTTTGACATGACTTGTATGTACCTTCTCATTCCTTCTTATTCCTTGTTTGTCTTATCTTCTGTTTGTTTAAATGGCATGATGCTAACAAATACAATTTATGTTTCCAAACCATTATAGGAATCGGTGTCGCTGGCCTGGTTATACAGGCCCTACTAGACATGTACTACGCAGTGGTCATGGCGTGGGGCATCTACTATCTCTTCTGGTCTTTCAGAGCTGTCCATCCCTACTCGACCTGCGACAACAACTGGAACACACCGTGCTGCTTAGCTACCAACGCTGGAACGATCGTCAACACGACGTCCGGTGACGATAGCACTGCTTACGAGATGACTACGGACATCGGACCGATTCGATGGTCAATGCGACTGAGGAGTGTGGGAACGATACAACTTCGGCGACTGTTGAATTTTGGAAGTAGGTTGATAGGGAGTACTGACCGTGATGAACATACATCTTATTCAACTTACACTACACTGTAAAAAAAAAATCGTTGAAATTACTCAAAAAATATTCGTCAACAGATTGCCTCGATTATTTTAAGTATTTGTCACAGGAAATTTTAAGTAGAATTTACTTATTTTGCTTAATAAATTTTGACTCAGTTAAATTGAGTTACATTAACGTAAATAATTTAAGTATTGTTATCATGATAGATAACAATTAAAAAAAATTGACATATTTAAACTTGTACCCATCTAACATTCACTGACACTTTATCAATTCACATAATTTAGGATTTAACCAATTATCTATCATCATCACCAACAAACACTATTACTTACTTACGCTTTAACTTGACAACTATTGAAAGGCTCCGAATTCTATATATACTCGGTCGTATCATCTTTAAAAGAAAATTGGTTAACAATTTTCCTGAAATATCAAGTTTTGATTTGTTTTGAATTGAGTGACAATTAAAAATTGTCTTATCTTCTTATCTTTGCTTAAATGAATTAGGAAATATTTTAAACTTCTTAAATTTTCATTCAACCACAAAAAAGAATTGTTTTATTTTTTAAAAAGAGATTAATTTGGTCTTAATGAATATTCATGAATTATGTTAATACTTATATTACGCACTGCATCAGTCTTCACTTTAAAAAGATAAGTACAATCAACATAAATTGTTTGAGTAATACGTATAGCTTCTTATTATGAGTTAACATTACTAAATTGATACAAGTTGAAATTACTTAAATTTTCTTTTGTATTTATTTTACTTTAAAATTTCACGTATATTCTACTAGATTGAAAGTTTGAGTTAGTAAGACTTAAATCGAGTGCGTAAGTGGCAAAACTTATGTTTTGAAGTAAATTCTACATGGGAAAAATAAGTCAAAATTACCAATGGGCATATTATTTTTTACAGTGATATGTAGACCGCAGCTGTCCAAGCCTTGGAGTCCTGTCTGAAAGTGACTGAAATTTAGAATTGCTGTTCTGATCAATTTCCATGAAAGAATGTTTGTTTTCACAACATGTTCTACACATGTTGTTTCGCAGCAAGAAGAATGTCACTAGGTCTCTCTTTCACCTCCCTGATATTACTAACCTTGCAATCCGAAAAGCGTCAATCTTTAACTGCATAGTGGTCATTTCTCCTTTTTCCTCAAAATTCTCAGGGGGTTTCAAATGCCACTCCCCAACATCTCCTTAAAGCAACCCTACAGAACACTGCTCCTTATTTGGCTGCAGTCATAATAGAGAACCACCGTTCGTCATCCCACTCATAAATTACTGATAAATTTATCACACTGTCGTGCCTAACTTTTATCATTCTTCTTTTTGATAGTCGCAAGGTTCTTCAGATTCATCTATCAGATGGGATCCATGACGTTGGACAAGTCAACTGGCAGCTTCTTCTCTGTCTTCTCTTCGCTTGGATTCTCATCTACCTCTGTGTTTGTAAAGGAGTCAAGACCTCAGGAAAGGTTTGTACAAAATGTTTCATCTAGATTATATTGCCTTTCATTCTGGGGACAGGAGAAAGTGTTTCAATCTCGACTCCCCATTTTCATAGAGAGATCGGGAACATAAAATTTCCTTTCCCTCCCTCATGTCCCTGTATGTAACCATGTGTATGATCAACGCACACCAACTACAATCTGCATAAATGTTGCGCTTTACATAGTCAAAGTTTGTAGCATAAAACATTAAAGACGTGGCGCATAAATGCTGTTTATCCAACTTGGTGTAAAAATAAAGCATAGACTTCAATTTTATTTTAATATCATTTTTATAAATATACATCATTTACATTCAGTAATTTTATGAGGGGGAAAAGGAATGGAAATGGAAGTGGAAATATATTAATTTTGTAAGAAAGTATACTGGTTTTCCAATACAGGTGGTATACCTCACGGTCCCTTTACCATACATCTTACTTTTTATCCTACTCATACGAGCTGTTACCTTACCCAATGCTGCAGAAGGAGTTATCTTTTACCTCAAACCCAACGCCACAAAACTCCAGGAAAGTCAGGTAAATAATGCACAAGTTCAAAGAATTCGACATCTCATCATCTTAACTCGTGTTATTTACTTTTTCAGAACTCTATACACCTTTGCACACATGGGCGAAATGGTCATTTGAAGTTTGGGGAGTTTTCCCCACGGTCGCTCGATTTTGGTTTGAGGGCCGGTTGATTTTTGGTCTGGGACCGGATATCAAAAAGTACGAAAAATAATATAGCCTAATACAAAAGCTATGATAATAGGCAATATTCAAAACGAAGTTAATACCCTTAAGGAAATAGAATAAAAACAGAATCTCATTCCGCGGCCAATGCTTTTGACTACTTTTAATTATTTTTATTATACACTGCATCATCTGATTATTTCGGTATACTTCTAATATATATATATATATGATATATATATATATTATACATGTATATATATAATATATATATATTATACATGTATATATATAATATATATATATATATATATATATATATATATATATATATATATATATTCTCATTGTTTCGGTATATATTTCATTGATTAGGTTTGGCTGGATGCAGCAACTCAGATATTTTATTCCAACTCTCTTGGCCATGGCGTACTGGTTGCTCTTGGAAGCTTTAATATGAGAAACCACAACTTTGTAAGGTAAAAACTATGATAAGAGTGATGAGTTTATCCAGACACCTGTCCCCTATAGAATTACTATCCGGACAAAATCTTGTGCAAGACAATTAATTACAGGACAATTTACCCATGAAAGATAAGTACAACCCGGACTATTATCCATGATGGACGATTTTCATTAATATTTTCTTTGGAGGGGCTTTGGGAATGTTTTTGGTTGTCGTCCGCTCTGTGAGTATTTATTCTTCTTATTATCATCATAATTATGTATCATATGCCTTTTGTGATTGAAAATTCGATATTTTCATTGAGAATGAAATAAAAAGTCCAGAATGTCCATGGCCACAATCTTATTGGTTTTGTTTCCTAGGGACACCTTGTTGTATGCTGCAATAGGTTGCGGGACTAGTCTGTTTTCTGGGTTTGTCATCTTCGCTGTACTGGGTTTCATGGCAGGCAAACAAGGAAAATCAGTCGCAGATGTAGCAAGTTCAGGTAATAAGACGAAATAGAGATAATATTCTAATAACGCAAGGGATTTCTTCATTCTATCCTGTGTGTAAGGCGAACATGTATCTCCATAATTAAGACATTTATAGACCTAACAATAAGTTCATATTTTGACATGTCAGACGATATATTGGCTGAGATACTGCTCTTATAGGACAGATTTCCTCCAAGTTCCCCAGGTCGCTTTGGTCTTGCATCCTGTACTAGGTTTTGAAATCAATGTTATAATCAAATCCATATTTTTCAGTCATGTAGTAGAAAGGATAAAGTATATCTTTAAACAAAGAGTAAATTTAACAGATGTCATGAGAAGAAAAATTATTTTAAAAATCACAAATTTCCAGTTATTTTGTTGTGCCAAAAATTTTAATCAATATCTTTTGTATAACTTATATTATCAACTCAGTACCATTTCTGTCATTTGTAAAAACTATATCTCATACATTCTCTCATATATCTCTCCGTAGGTCCTGGACTTGGTTTCATTGCGTACCCTGAGGCCATCACCCAGATGCCTCTGTCAACACTCTGGGCCATTCTCTTCTTTCTTACCCTACTCCTTATTGGTATTGATAGTCAGGTAGGTGACGTCCCTTATATATATATATATATATATATATATATATATATATATATATATATATATATATATAAAATGAGAGTGATTAGAACGATTGGACTAGTGGAAGTGTCAATGTGTAGTGATTCATTCGAAAGTTTGAGAATTCGAATCCCTGCCCAGCACTAAGGTGATTTGCCCAGACATTAATCCACGTTTGCCACTCCTCACCCAGTTGTAAATGGGTACGTTTTCTGCTTAAGCGTTACATGTTGGGCCGCTGAGAGATTATTGTATAATGCATTCTAAAGCGATTTGAGTAGTTGAAAATGGAAAGGCGCTATATAAGGAACAGTTATATTGTTATTTATTCGAAAATATTTAAGGGACAGTATAAATAAATCTGCAGTACGACTACCACACAATCCTTTCCAAGTGCATGATTCCTACAAAAGAAAAGTAACTGATTATGATTTTTATCAATATTTTCATATAACTATCAACCGTTTCGCATCACCACAACCACCACCACCACCACCACCACCACCATCATCATCATCATCATCATCATCGTCAGAGGCGGCGGAACGTCGGGCTCGGACAATGGAAGTGGAGGGGCACCTTTTGTTTGGAGGACAAAAGGTGCCCCTCCACTTCCATTGTCCGAGCCCGACGTTCCGCTGCCTCTGATCATCGTTATCATTATCATCATCATCATCATCATATTTTTCTTAATCATCGCTTTTATTGTTACTATATATTCAGTGTAATATTATATGTTTTTTTATTATGAACCCTAATCCTATAGACCTCATGCACAAATGTTACCAAATATTATTTGATACCTGATTTAGTTTAAAATAATCGAACAGCAAAAAGAATTTGATTCGTCTTATCAATATAATAGTAGGCAGGTTGTTGTTATAATCGATATTACAATATAAAATACACCTTTGCTGGATGAAGTCATTGAATTAAAATTCCATTGCCAATTCCTATTCATTTTTCGTGTCTACCAGTTCGTGTGCGTTGAGGGTTTTATAACCACCGTAGTCGATCTCTATCCTAAGAAACTCCTACGAGGTCATCGACGAGAGATCTTTTGCGCTGTCGTCTGCTTCGTACTCTTTCTTCTGGGCATCCCCATGGTAACCAATGTAAGTATTCAACAAACAACTTTTATTTGCGTTTATTTCAGTCTTATGTGAGGTTGTATAAGTGGTAGGTTGTTCAGTTGGCCGCTTAGTTAACATAGGAGGTCAAGTTTAATCTCACAAAATTTAATTTCAATTTTAATTTGAAGACATTTATTTCCAACTTTCCAATATGCAATGTAATAAATAAACAATATTATCTACATGTATTTTTAACATAAAAGGATGAAAACGGCAATAAATTGTCGGCGAATTCTAGTGACATGAATATGGTGTGAAGTTATAATCTTCCCCTTCTGCGTTATATAATCTAGTTTTCCTTTTGTGACTCAGTCTCAGGAAGAATAGGGATGGATAATGAAAGATAAGGAATATGATGAAATAATTCCTATGCCTACTGCGTCACTTGAAAACAACAAATAATATTGATAATCGCGTTAATTGTTTTATATTATTTTATTTTTCTTTTAGGGTGGAATGTATATCTTTCAGCTCTTTGACTACTACGCTGCTAGTGGTTTTGTTCTCCTCTGGATTGCCATGTTTGAGTATGGTGTCATCGGATGGGTTTATGGTATAATATATATATATATATATATATATATATATATATATATTGGGGGTCATTTATTGAATATTTGTTTGGTTATTTGTTTGCATGGTTTGCATGCGTGTTAGATTGTTTTAATTTCTGTTACATGGAAGGTTTACACACACAAGCACAGCTTGCTACATGCAGAGTGATAATACACTTGTATAGTGAAATATTGAATATAAATATGAAATCACTTATCAAGTTTAAATTGTTGCACAAACTTTTGTGCAGTAATCCCATATTGGAGCATGAAGTGTATTTAGTATATACTTTAACACAGTGTCAATGCCATTCTGGCCCTCAGCACACGATACCAAGTTTTGTTTACGTCTGTATGTAACACCAATAGGCCCTACATGTAGAAATCAGCTTTTCTGTATTATAAAAGACATTGCACTTGAATCGTGGGCTTATGTCTATAATACTAAAAATATACTCAAATAATGATGATTTGCAATTATTTGTCATTTTCTCATGAATGCTGACTGTTTATGTACCTTTTCAGGTGGAAGACGTTTTATGAACGACATTTACGAGATGACTGGTATAAGTTGGATCACACCCTACATGTTATTCACCTGGATGTTTGCATCGCCTCTCTTCGCTGCCGTGAGTTGAACCACTAATTACAACTGTCATCAAGGTAGAAGGGGTAGGGCTATAACCCCAGTGCCTTTCATGAAATGAAGAAATTGGTCCCTTCACACGTGACATATCATCCCTATCAGAACTCTTTCATGATCCATTTCGTTTGCCTTCTCTTCCTCCCATTCCACCCCTCCCTTTTCTGGATGTCTGTTGTTTTGTTTTGTTTTGTTTTCTTTTGTTGGGTTTTTTTTTTTGGGGGGGGGAGGGGAGTTACAGTTTCCAACAGCCGCACCATCCCAAAAATGGCTGAGCTGCCAGGGCAATAACACTTTGCGAGAGTATTCATTTAAATCAAACATTTAGTTTGTTGAAAGTTTTAATAATGATAAACGGAAGAATGATTCATTACACATGTCCCATTTCAATACAATAATGTAATCAGATCATGGTAATCACTATGTTTTTATTCCATCATCCAGATCATTTCTATATTCAGCTTGGTTGCCTACGAGCCTTTGAAGTATGAAGAAGTGTACACATATCCCTGGTGGGGCTACATGCTTGGGATGATAATGATCGTATCTTCCTTGATCAATGTTCCTATCTTCGTCCTCTATCAACTCATCTTCAAAAGTGAAGGATCTCTCAAACAGGTAATTAGTAATAATAAAGTATTTTTTTATATAGCACATAGTATTAATTCTCTGTGCGCTTTATACAAGTTTGTAACAATCAATATAATTAATAATATTACATGATTAATCTAAAGATTTAAATATAAAAGTATATAGTACATTATTCAGGTATAGTTTAACAGGAATGCATAACATTGTACAATGATGAAAAATCAGATATGACAAATGGTATGAACTTATGAAAACAAGAATATGATAGTTGAATCATTCATATCTTATTGTAGGAAATTACATTATTTGACATAAAGTAATCATATAATTAACAAACCACTGGGTACACATAAAGGTCTTCTTTAATCATGGATTAAAGAACAATTTTTTCCTAAAGATGTCCCAGAAACGTTTGAGAATGTGTTTTCTGAGAAATAAGAGGTCATTGACTGATTTTATTCACTGATTCTATTGACCTAGCATCGTTATAGCAAGTGATCATCCTTAAAAAGAATGCAAGTGTCGAATAAAGTTTAGGTTTACTGTCTCGACAAAACACAGGTGTCCTGTATAAATCCCTCATTTACATTCTATTTAATTGGTACTTTTTTCTTTTCATTGAAATTGTACTTGGGGGATTTCTTATGTATTAATAATGTATGTTCTGCTGTTTTTATGGTAGTTGAATATTAAAAATGAAACTGAACTGATTTGATTTTAATCAAAATAGTTGAATTATATTGTGATGCTTGAATTGATATTATATCATGCCTAATTGTTTAAAAATATTCTGATATTTATTTATATATATGTATATCTGTTTATTTCTGTAGCGATGGTTCATTCTGACGACGTCAAGAGTACCTGTCCAAAGGGCATCAGTTGAAGAGAAAGACAAGGACCAAATCAAACTCGAAGTCCCCTGATCAATGTTCCATTAATTCAAACTCAGCTAAAATGGAAATAATGAAAATACTTGTTACCTTCTTCGAAAATGTTGATTACTCAGTCAGGCCATTCATGCGCTTCTGTCAATAAATATATGAATCGGACGTATGTCAATTTTGGTATGGTATCAGATTCAGCTGAAATCGATACGAGTAAGCTCAGAAATTCTAGCAAGTTTTACCTCCTTTATACTTTGCTCAAGTTCTAAAAATGTTGCATCTTATTCGTTTGTCATCATGTATGATTGGGTGACCAAAGGTCGCGCATTCGAATTATCCATGATACCTTACGTTCTGCTAAATGTCTAGACTATGATTGGGTGACATTATAGAATCAATCGATTAATACATGGTGCGTTTGTTGAACCCAGGGATTTTACCAATTAGACAGTTTATTAGTTGAAGTTGTATCATTTTAAAGTTTCTATTTCTTTTTCGTTTAATGAGAACAATATCTATCAAATATTGACATAATACATGTATAAACATTTCTAGGAGTGTATGAGTACATGTAAAATGTTAAAATTACATATCTTTTTTGTAGAGATAGACCTAGATGCATTTTTTTTTTGAAGTGCTAATTTAGTTCAGCTTGCTGTGAGTGAAGGTTCCACAAAACAAACGAACAAAGTAATATCATGTTTCATTTCCCATGTGGTATGAGTCAGTAATCAATTCATTTATTTCTAGATGCTCTACAAATGGTGTTGAACCTCAAACACCTCAATACTTTGAATGTCCTATAAAACCTGTCTCAAACTTCGAATTATCGAAGAAAATAGGGCGATATAAAGAGCTTTAACATTCTATAAGAATGCAGTCACTAAAATTGTGGCAGTAGTTTTTTTTTTGTTTTTTTTTTGTTTTGGGGTGGTTTTTTTTTTTTGCCTTGGTTATAGATTTGTATAGATGTCTGAGTGAATTTTCTTTTCATTAAAGCAACCTAATAATATGGATATTAATGTTAAATTGATGTTAGCATTTTGTACATTCAACATTGGAAAAGCGTTTGCATTTCAAAAGATGAAATATAATCCAAGAGTATTAGTATGCACAGATATCCATGGAGGGATAATATTTACCTTAAAAGGATATGAATTGTTAAATGGTCGACAAAAGAAGGGATTCTTGTCTCACAATGCTGCAATATAATTATAATACAACAAAAACGTGCAATTATAATTTCATACGGGTCTTTGAAATACGTAGGTCCAAGCAATGGCGAGACGAGCTGCTGTTTAATACGCCCTCACAAAATGCCCTCACAAAATGCCCTCACAAAATGCCCTCCCATGCATTTTTGAGAACCTGCATGTGCATGTTAACTCCTTTGTTTCAAATACAATTCGTGATTTTTTAAAGACTTTTGTGTTCACCGATGAATTTGATTTTGCTGGACTGTATACATATACCTAATATTTCCGCTTCTCCGCATACCACCATTAGTAGTTTACATTCAATTTGCATCGTGCCTTAGAGTTGTAACTTTCATTCAAATTGTGATATTCCAACGACAACAACAACAACAACAACAAAAAAAGCATAACGCCACTGCCACGAAAGCATAGTCAACAAAATCATATTAGTTTGTAAAGGTATTAACGATCTGTCTAGTTATTTGATTAATAATCGTTTTAATAAAAATTAGAATATCCTAGTTATCTGGTTATCGTTATCTAGTTTGTCATGTCGTATGAAAGTAGTGTATCATAGTGTAGGCTATATTATCCACCTGTCTAGGAATGTGAAAGTAGATTGTCAAAGTATATTTACCGATTTGTCGGTACGGTCATCACATGCATGCTTTTAGGGCAATGGCAAAAGCTCAGATTAATTAGTTTTCTATTTGCTTTTTTCTTCAAGTTAATGCGTTTTTGTATTGGTAGTCTTAAACTGTTGCAATATGTTTGCAGTATCAGTGTCGGCTGCTGAACGCTTCCAATGCGTATATGATACAACCCAGCATACACACACTCAATATAATACCGAATGCTCGGTCGATCGCAAGAGCAAAATGCCTCCATATGAAACCATAATTCACTTCGTCCTCGCTCTCCCCAGTTTTGATCGCCTTCCCATCATCCCGCAGTGAGGTCGATTCCGTAGCCGATTCGCAAGATGATGGCGACCCGGAGGTAGACGACCCTACGTCACATTTACATCTTAGCCTTGAATTCCCTTCTTTGATCTCGAGTGTCTCGTAGAAAGCACTGAATTGGAATAAAAAATCATTTATAAAGATCGCCAAAACATGACAGGAGATTGAAAAAAAAAACACACGAAAGCAAATTAAAACAGGGGGTATTATTTGTAGTGACCAAGGATCACACACCGTCACCCCTTTATGAAGTTGAAGTTGTCCGGGGGAAAAACAACTTTTCCATAGTAGGCAGGGGCGTCGATTCGTTTTTCAGATTGGGGGGGGGGGGGGAGAAACAGCCTAGCAGTACCCTTCACGGCGAAATGGAAGTCTGATCGTGTAATACCTTTTGTATTTCATTGTTTGGAAGGTTTCATTTCCCGAGTTTTGCATAACTTTTCCTTATTTTATGTTACACCTTCAGATTTATTGGGGGGGGGGGCAAAACGATATGGTTGCCCCCAATATTTTCAATGGGGGCAACTGACCTCCCCCTGCAACCCCTCCCCCAGGATCGACGCCCCTGGTAGGAGGAAGATCCCGTACACTTCCAGGAAGGAAAAGATGATAAAATAAGTTTCTGAAAGAAGCAATGAAAAAGGGGATAGAGAGAATGATAAAAGGAAAAAGTGAATTGAGGCGAAATCGGAAATTTAAGCTGATAATACCTCATTTTCTTTTCGGCGTTTCGATTGATGAAGATGCGAAGGAGCATGAAGGCCCACGGTGGCGGTATCGAGTGGACGTCCGTGTGATAGACACGGAGAACGATGACAGTTAAGATCACGGAGCAGGCACTTAAGGCGATAAGGATGAAGAAACACGTCACTATGAAGTGATAAGATTCAAACAGAAAATACATTTAAGCACTTGATCTATTTCCATGCATTATTCCATAACATGAAAATAATGGCAGACTAGGACTTATATTTGCTTGGGGAATTTCGTTGCGACTGGCCCATTAAACCTATCAACCGGCCCTCAGACCACAAATCGACCGGCCCTCAAGCCAAATTATTGAGCGGCCCGTTGGGAAAACTCCTCATGGCCAGTTCGCCTCTACATGAAGAACCAACCCATGAAATAGAATACAGTTATACACGTCAGATTCGCCACGTTTTTAGTGATGGCAACGGTTTATTTCGTTAAAAAAAAAAAAAAAACGCCCGTCATATTTTGTCTTTGGAAGAAAGTCTGCCAAGGGAACGATGACTCACCAACAATGGACCTGGGCTCACCCGTTGGTGGCATGAACTGGGCAACAAGCTGCTGGAAGAGAATCAGAGCCAGAAGATTGGTCACCGTCAAACTGATCTTCTCCCCAGAGTCAGGATGAAGCCAGAAACCGATCAACATCAATACTGTCAGGAATATGGAAGGTACAACGATCTGCGTGGTAAAGAATGCCGTTTCTCGGGCCAGGTCCAACGTGAAGACCACTTGGTCGAAGGGATATGGGCAGCACTTGTACAGGAGACTTTCATTGACGGCTTGAAAACTTGTCAGGTTCCATATACCGTTGCGCACGTACAACTGTTGATGGGCATCGTCGTCGTCCATTGCAAGAAGCCGCATCTTGATATATACGTCAAAAGAAATAGAAGACAATTATGGTATTAAAAGGGAGAATGAAACCCCTAAAATAAATACATTTTAATAGAAGCAGAAAAATCAACGAAGCATATCGGTGAAAGGTTGAGGAAAAACGGACAACTAATAAAAAAGTTATGATATTTTGAATTCCTAAAATCGCTAAATGAATGGAGATCTGAAATTGGCAATGTCCTCATTATGCTAAGGAATTGCTGTGATGTAAATGTGTTATACTTTCCAACTGCCTTACACAAATAATGTTGTAAAAATCCTCTTTCCTTGAATATATCTTAGAAAATTCAATTTCTGTATTTTATTTCTGTATTTATTCTTTATCCGTTTTTCCTCAAACTTTCAGTGATATGCTTCTAATATTTTTCTGCTTCTGTTAAAGTGCATACAAGTTTGGGGTTTCATTCTTCTTTTTTAATTAGACCATGATTAGTAATACCTAAATATAGCGTGTCTTATTATACCTATTGTGTAATAATACTACTTCGGCGCTTAGAAACATTGTATTAAGCGCAATATAAATGTTATGTATTATTATTATTATTATTATTGTGTACGAGGCATCATTTCGATTGTATTATTATAAGCCCTAATCAGGGGCGGCGCCAGGGTATTTAAATAGGGGGGGGGGGCAAAATGACGCGTATAGCAACGTCGCACGTCGAGGGTCTTGAAATAACAAATAGGACTATAACAGTTATGTCATAATTGCATGTCCTAGCCTTCTCTTCTCCATTTCCCCTTCTCTTTCTCCTTTTTTCCCCCTTCTTCCTCTTTTTTTTTTTTTTTTTTTTTTGCTCGCTTGAAAAATGATAGGGGGACGGCCTACCCCCTGCCCCCCCCCCCTGTAGCGCCGCCCCTGGCTCTAATCAAGCCAATGAAGGAAATTAGTCCGATCACCAGTAATCAAACGCAATGCACTCTTCAACGAGTCTAAAACATGGGCTTCCAAAATAATTACACTGGCCTTAGTGACAAATTGTGTTGATGGAGCATGGTTCATTTTAACGAACAAGTTTACACTAGTACGGTCTATACTTGTTCACCACACTAAGCAGGGGATGATCCAGGAATTTGGAAATAGGGGTGCGCCAGCGGCGAGGGTGTGGGAATCACAAAACAGAAAAATAAGAGGGCGCGCGCCCTTGGCGCCCTGCCTGGATCCGCCACTGACTAAGGTTTTAGAAAGGCAACTGTGGAAAAACTACCCTGTCGAGTTCACAATTACAAAACCCGGAATGCGATCATTATTTTGGTGTTAAATATTTAACGAGAATATATTAGACATAACTTAAGTTTTTTTTCGTTTAAATTTGCTCCCCATTTGAGAAGAAAAGGAATAGAAAACCTTCCTCCAATGCTCAGAATTCGAAATTCTACCCTTCGATTGCAGTGCTCATTTGCGTATTTTCTGGATAAAATTACTCAAAATTTTCGTTTCAAGGGCTTAAAATTGAAAAAAAATGTAACACTTGTCGCTTTGCTCCCTCGTTTTTACAATACTGTTGAGAAGTTTGGGGAGGTGAGAGGAGGGGGGGGGGGGAACGCAACTTTATTGTTTTCCCATAATCCCTAGATATGCCACTGCCTCCCCTCCCCCTCCCCCGCCCTTTAAAAAAAATCCATCAGCCCGAGTTTGCTCAAGCTCGAGATTCTAGCCCGATCAGCGCTTCTCGAGGAAAAAGTCCGAGTTTGAAAAACCCCGTCTCCATCAGCCCGAGTCGAGCGATTCCCGCTCGTTCTTGGAATAAACTCGAGCTTCAGAGCATGCGCACTTCGAAGATGGAAAATTTTAAAAAATATATAGGATAAATGAAGAGAAAAGAGCAAAGAAATACATAACGAAAAGATAAAAAGAGAGAAGGAAAAACAAAGAAATACATAAGAATAGAAATAAGAATAGATAATTGGGAAAACAAAGAAATATATAAGGAGCAAAAGGAGAGAAGGAAAAACAAAGTAATACATAAGAAACAATGAAATACATAAGGAAAAACAAAATAAAAAAATACGAAGAAAACTGGATAGAAAGAGGAACAAAGAAATACATAAGAATAGAAAGAAGAATAAATAATGGGGAAAACAAAGAAATACATAAGGAGAAAAAAATAGAAGGAAAAACAAAGTAATACATTAGAAACAAAGAAATACATAAGGAAACAGATAAAATAGAAAGAAAAACAAAGAAATACATAAGGAAACATATAAAATAGAAAGAAAAACAAAGAAATACATAAGGAAACAGATAAAATAGAAAGAAAAACAAAGAAATACATATAAGGAAACAGATAAAATAGAAAGAAAAACAAAGAAATACATAAGAAAATATAAAGAGAAGAGGACAGAAAGAACAAAGAAATACATAAACAAACAAAGAAAAGAGGATAGCAAGATCGAAGAACAGAAAATGGGGAAAACAAAGAAATACATAAGGAAAAGATAAAAATAGAGAAGGAAAACAAAGAAATATAAAGGGAAGAGGGTAAAAAAGAAGAACAAAGAAATACATATAAATAGACAGAAGAGTAGACAACAGGAAAACAAAGAAATATAAAGGGAAGAGGGTAAAAAAGAAGAACAAAGAAATACATATAAATAGACAGAAGAGTAGACAACAGGAAAACAAAGAAATACAAAAGGAAAGGATAAAAAGATAGAAGAAAACAAAGAAATACATAAAGAATCATAAAGAAAAGAGGATAACAAGAAGAACAAAGAAATACATAAGAAATTAAAGAACAATAAAAAATTGGGAAACAAAGATATACATAAGGAAAAAGATAAAATAGAAAGAAAAATAAAGAAATACATATGAAGAGAAGAGGACAGAAAGAAGAACAAAGAAATACATTAGAATAGAAAGAAGGAATAAATAATGGGGAAAACAAAGAAATATATAAGGAGAAAAAAGAGAGAAGGAAAAACAAAGTAATACATAAGAAACAAAGAAATACATGAGGAAAATATAGAATAGAAAGAAAAATAAAGAAATACATAAGGAAATATAAAGAGAAGAGGACAGAAAGAACAAAGAAATACATAAACAAAGAAAAGAGGATAGCAAGATCGAAGAACAGAAAATGGGAAAAACAAAGAAATACATAAGGAAAAGACAAATAGAGAGAAGAAAAACAAGAAATATATAAAGAAAATAGGATAGCAAGAAGAACAAAGAAATACATAAGAATAGAAAGAAGAATAAAGAATGGGGAAAACAAAGAAATACATAAGGAGAAAAAAGAAAGAAGGAAAAACAAAGAAATACATAAGGAAAAGGTGGAAAGAGAGAAGAAAATCAAGAAATACATAAGGAAAATAACATTTCTAGGATTGGTGTCATGAATAAATTAACCCGAGTCAAAACCCGAGTGCGTCTTCACCTGCGAATTAGCGGGCTAATTCGCCAAATAGCGCGCTATTTCACAAAAAAACCCGAGTTGACTTAGGCTTCTAGCTCGAGCTAGAAACCCACGAAATAGCCAGCTAATTGCGTCTTCATTACAAACTAGCTCGAGCTAGTTCTGATCGGGTTAGTTTCCCGGATCAGAATTAGCGGGCTATTTTGGAAACTCGGGCTGATGAAGACGGGCCTACTGATTCAACAGACCTGCTTGTTGTCCAATGTCCACGGGTAGAAGGTCACATTGCATTGCTGGATGTCGTATGGGAAGTATACGATGTTTATCTTACAAGCGCTTGTTGTTATAACGGGAAAGAGCCAGTCCACAGTGCCAGTATGATCAACTCTCACATAGGTGTCGTAGATGATGAAATGGGCCCTGTCCACACTTCATATTCAAATAAAATCAAATCATAGTTATTGAAGCAAAAATCTATAGTTTTTGGATTTTCATGCAATATACGAATAATTGGACAGAATATTAAAGAATCAAAATTAATGCAAATGCACAATCAAAACAAAATCACAAATCATTTTATATAAGCAATCATCGTAATATTGATTTAAAAAAAAAAGAATACAGTGAACGCCTCCACTCACGACTGAATTAAAAAGGGAGGTTTTTAAAATGAACAATAACAAAATGTTTATGTTTGGTAACCGAATGTTTAGACTATAAATGACCCACTTGCTGAAGCAATGTTCCTCTCAATTTTTCCTCGTTGACTTAGTCTTCTGATGGTAATAAGACTTTATATTCATATTGTGTCTAATTGTCCAGAATTTCAATAATTTCAAAATTATAGTTAAGAAGATGGAGTTATAGACATCTTACTCACTTTTGCTCCAAATCTAAATCAGGTTTCCAGATATCGTCGATGCGAAGGGTAATGGTAGTGATGTCATCCCACTCCTTCGGATCCCATTGAAGATACTCATCTGTCCACATCTGTGCAAGATGATACAATATTAATAAAACACTTATTCAAGAGGGTTATATACTAAATCATGAATTAAACAAAAGTGATACGCACAGAAAACGCCCAGTTAAAAATTTTCCGTGAATAATCGCGTTAGTTCACCAGGAATTTGGTAATATGAATAGAGAAGATGAGCTTGAAATAAACAGTCAACATGGTAAAAAAAAAAAACAGAATTATGTAGGCTACCGGTCAACCTGGAACTCTGTTAAAGTTTTATTATATTCAAGAGCACTGGCGGACTTAGTGGGCACACCCCCCCCCCCCATGAAGTACACCCATATGCCCTCTTTTTTCTTCTTTCTTTTTTTTTTTCTTCCAAAGGAAACCCGACAATGTGATAGCCTTTTTAAAAAAAATTGTCAGACATTTTTCAAGAAAAAGGTTCTTAGACAATTTGAATGAGATTCCGAGGCTAAATTTGACGAGTTGCCAAAACTTTGCCGACAAGCAAAAAGAAAAGAAAAACATCTTAGATTCTTACATTATGGTGGAAAAAGAGCGCCGTCAGATATCCAAATTTGCTCAAAGAACAATATTATTGATTTGTCATATAAAAATTAGACAAGATACGTTGATTACGCGCGAAAAGCATGAAACATATACATTATTACCAAAAGCAGCTCAAGGTTTATGATGACTTCGATAACTTACAATATCTGTCTATTACAACGCAGCAACGCAACATTAAATGGAATTCAAAATGCAAAAACAGTAACAAAGAAAATTATGGAGAAATGAAATGTACCTATACTTAATCATGAACCACTTACCATTCTAAAGTTAGAGCGCAGGGTTATTTTCTGTTGATTTTCATTCTGCAACGGTAGAGATTTAGAGATATGGATGAATTAAAAGGTTACATGTCGTTTTTCCAAAGGTTCGTAGTTCCGAAGGTTAATTGTTCCGAAGGTACGTAATTCCGAAAAGATATATAGGGCTCTATTGCATTTTTGGCATTACGAACCCTATTCCATTTTCAGAATTACGAACATTCGGAATAATGAACCTTCGGAGTAATGCATCAAATGTACGGAATTATGAACCATATTTTGTGTTTCGGAATTACGAACCTTCGGAAAATGAGTACCCCCGATTTGGTTTACAAGATCACCATAAGGCCCATTTTTTTTCTGGAGGAGGGATAACTTTCCCAGCCCCTGCAACGCTTAAGAGGCATCATTGATTCTGAAACTAGTACGGTAGCAAGGGCGGATCCAGGATTTTCTAAAAGAGGGGGCACAGTGTCGTAAATGTACTCAATAAAGGAAGCAATTTTTTTTCATTGCGTACTTAAGGTATGCCAGTTGGGTTTCAAAGGGGGGGGGGGGGCGATTCCGCCTCCCCCTGGATCTGCCCCTTGGTAGTTCACCTTAGATACATTCACCTTCAGATTTCACGCATGGAAACTCAATAATATATAATTATATGAAGCGGAGCGGACATAATATGAAATATATATACAACAAAAATGTACAATACAAAAAATAGAATTAGGGACACTTCAAAATACCGAAAATGTTATGCTCCAGATAGCCAAAGACCAATTAACCATTTATTGATGGCATATTCAGGTGATATGAAAAGTATGAATCAGGGAGGAGAGGAAAATAAATTTCACAAGGAAGTTACAGAAAAGAATGAATAGGAAAATAACAGCGGGGAAAAGGCGTCATGAAAGAAATGAACAGGAGGAAGAGGATAGAAAGAAGAGAACATGCGAAAGACAATCGGGCGTAGCGCGTTTGTCGAGTATACGGGGCACTTGTCTTAATTTAATGTAAGCGGGGCGACCAAGCAGGGACTGGGGGAGGGGTCTTGTTAATTTTATTGAAGCAACGTAAAGGTATACTCACAAATTCGATGAGTTCATATAAGAGCATTCGCAGATAGACATAGGTTGTCTGCCGATGGTCATGAACGGGTCGCACAGTGACTTCGCCATACCCATCCTTCAGTTTTTTTACGAGTGCCTTGGTAGTGTTCTTATTGGTCAAGCCTGCATGGTCAAGCAAAAAGAATTAGCCTATATGTCAACGTTATGGACAAAATTAACATAAAAACGACCCTCCATCAATTTGTGGACATCGACGAACCCGCTGTGTTATTTGAAAATTATCATAAACATATATATATATACATATATATTTTTTGGGGGGGCATAGGTATTCCTCCCAATTCTGTGTGACGTTACAGGACTTTGTTTCAGACTGTTACCCTTATATCATTCATGATAATTTTTAACTTACACTGCAATTGATTACTGTGCGATGTATATAATTATGTCAATGATCCGCTTGCTTTATTTCTCGAATACCCTTGAAACAGAACAATAACTAATTCAAGTTTTGAATGGAGTCTGTGCAAACACCTCACGCTACTTGAAAGAATATCGATTACTCAGTAGTCAAAGAAAGTATACGTCGCGTAATTGAAAGGACGGAAACATATCTCGACCATGATTAAGTACAAATTGGACAGAAAATTAAACACTTGAGAGTCTACTGAAAATACCTATCATTGTTGAAACTTTTATACAAATGTATGCCGAAGAAAATTATAATGGTGAAACTTCTTAAAAGAGTTAGACACTTTATATATGAGGGTATTCCATACTCTTACACAGTGGCGTAGCCAGCATTTTTTTTACAAGGGGGAAAAAAATGCAGGGCTGTCAACTTTGGGGAACTGCTTGAATGGAGATCCGTATTATTTTCTTCTCGCCAACCCTTCAAAAGTCGCTCAGTGGGGGGGGGGGGGGGGGGGTATCAGATGTATCCCTCCATAATTCTCTGACAAGCAACAAAAAAAAACAACAAACAAACAAACAAACAAACAAACAAACAAAGATTTTCGCCGGGTTTGCAACCCCGTCACTCCCCGATATCCTTTTTTTTTTTTCAAAAGTTGTCAGGGGGGCAGTCTACCCCCCCCCCCCTGCTTGGGTACGCTATACATCTATTATCAAGCCCCTCATTTAGCACACAAGTGTAAACTTAAAAAATCAGTCTAAGTAGAGTTGTGGATAACAAATAATTCAAGCAAAGACAGTGACATAATTTGCCTTAACTTAACGAGTATATCTTGGTCTTCAAAATCCATTTTTTAAGAAACATTTCTGAAAAGAAAATATCCTCTTTCTTGTCAGAAGTTTCAGTTGTCAGGTCTAGCATTATAAAGGATGTCTAAGGCATCTGTTTTTTGTTTGTTTGTTTAGTTTTGATTTGTTTTTGTTTTTGTTTTGTTTTGTTTTTTTGTTTTGTTTTGTTTTTGTTTTTTTGATGAACGAGGATCAAGGAAAGCAGGTGTATATTTACCTTCATCCGAAATCACACTCGTTGACAAGCAGACAAGAAAGATCATCACGTACAGGATGTGTGTAGCTAACATCTTCATTTTCGACAATCTGAAGTACCTCCTGTACAAAGCACGATAAAAAATGACAAGATGACCTGCAAGTTTCTACAATAGCATGGATTTTTTAACGTCTCTAAAAAGCCGATTATCATACTAAGCGAAATGCTCTTATCTTCGCCAGTCGAAATACCGTCATTGTCCTTTGGTATTCCCAGACAATTAAAGGGAAAGTCCATACTGGTATAAAGTTCATTTGAATTAAAGAAGAAAAATGAGAGAAACAGATTAGTGAATTTTGAGCAAAATCCGATAAGAAATAAGAGAGTTATGAATTTTTGAATTTGTAATCAATCAAACACAAATTGGCAACTCCGTGACGTATCTTGCGAGCTCCTCTCCCATTTGCCCTGTACCCCAAAATCATTAAATTTCATTTTCTCTAAAGAAAATATTCAATCAGGGGCGGCGCCAGGGTATTTTGATAGGAGGGGCAAGACGACCTAAAGCTGACGTCATATTTTTTCTCCATTAAATAACAGGGGTAATATAGAGTTATATGTTTAAGACCTCTCTTTTTAATACTCCTCTTTCTTCTTTCTTCCCTTTTCTTCCCTTTTCTTCCTCCTTTTCTTCTTTTTTTTCTTTTTTCACTACTTGAAAAATCATAGGGGGGCGGTCGCCCCCTCTGCCCCCCCCCCTGTAGCGCCGCCCCTGTATTCAGTCATACATGCACCTTACATACAATCATTGCTCATATGTTTTATACAAAACCTGTATGAAACAAACCTATTCCTTCATCAAAAAATAAGAAAATGAAAGTTTATGAGATTTTCTGTACTGAGCAAATGGGAGAGGAACTCGAAAAATCCGTCACGGAGTTGCCAATCTGTGTTTGATTGATTACAACTTCAAAAATGTATAAATCTCTTATTTCTCATCGGATTTGGCTCAAACTTTCACTAATCTGTTTCTCTCATTTTTCTTCTTTTATTCAAATCAACTTAATACTAGGGTGGATTTTCCCTTTAAGTGTATGGGGCATGTATTTAGAAGGATTATGCTACGAAGAGGTGTCGGGGATATCTTTGCAGATGGCAGTCTGCTCTATCATGTCTATGTTCTGCCTACAAAACGACGAGTTCGAATTCAACCTGTGTCTTTCCATTCATGACTTTAAAGTGAGATCCTAGACATAATTATCGAATATCATTGTAAAAACTTAACACACACACCCACTATACGCTGCGCACCTTTCGTCATACACCCACATTACATCCCCAACACGCACACATCCAATGACTATTGTACTATAAATTATCTTGCCGTCTATGTAATAGAATAATTAACCAACGTGACCGCTACTAGCTTACCTTGTTTCTTCTTTTTAATAAAATTCGCATTATGTTTAGCCTTGTTATGTAGAATACTTGAATACGGAGCGTCCCAGTAACACGTATCCGCTTTTAAACCATCGGTGTGCGCGCATAGACCCCGTGTCTCCCCTCTAAGATTATAAAGCTCACAGACAGTCTCGGTAGCAAAAACATACTGGCAAGAGACTTATCTAACATAGTCACATACTATTCTTCTTTTATCATAAGACACATGTACGAGATTATTTAACATTCCATTCACGATTTCGAAGAAATTTTAGTGTAAATATCTGTAAGAAACGCTTGGTAACGGCTTTTCACTGCCTCACGCTAAGACCATATCCACCCGAAGGTTCCCCGCACAATAAACCCAGCGCTTCGCATGCGCACTGTGTGTAGCGTATTCTCACATGCAGCAATCCATGAATCCCCATGTGCGTAATGTGTGTGGCTGTTGTCTGAATTTACATCCCCTCTTTTTTGGGCCAGGGATTTTTTTACTTTTCACCTCTCATTCGATAAATATTTCACTTGAGGAGGAAAAAACTTCACAGCATCTTAGTTATGTTAGTACCCTGCTATTTATTAAGTAAAATAAAAAAAATCTCACGAAAAGTTTTTGAGAGCTTCCCAAAACTATCTGTTACCTTTAAAAAAAGAATCACCTGAAATTTCGATTTTAAGCCCTGTTTTAAAGGTTTTGTTTTGCTTCTCTAAGCACGGAAGTACCACCATGTTGTTCAACATCAAATTTAATTATGATCTTTCATCAGGTTTAGGAGCAATGTCACAGTTTGAATGCTCTTCTTAACCTTCAGTCCATAACCCAGTTGCAAAAAAAGATCCCATCTCATTGCCAACACGTTTTAGGTGTTTACACGAATGTAAACAAAACAAATCTCTATTCTCCATTCATGGACAACACAAACAAACAGTTGAAATGAATTTGATTGGAAACTTATTTATATTTCAGTCGGAATAGAGAATCTTTAAAAAATTATTCTTCCAAGATACGACGAGGGTCAGATAGGAAACGTTCTATCCAAGAAATCGTCTGAGTAAATGGAAAGAAGTTTCCAAATCAAGAAAAAAAAACACGTTTGAACTGAAATCAGTGAAGTCTAAGAAAACTCGAGATTATTCAATATTGAAAAATACCTCTGGCAGAAAACTTGATCTTATTGTTGATGATAATGTAAGGTAACATTTATGACTTGTAAATTTGTCTACATGATCACTTCTCCTTATTTACATTTTCTCTCTATTCATCCTTCCACCTGTTTTCTTGAGGACATTGCTCCACTTAGCTACATTCCTTTCCTTTCATCCCTATTCACTCTAAATCTTTTGTTCTGTCCCATGCCTATTGAACCTTGCCTACCATACCATCTACTATGACTCACTGACCATCCAACCCTGACTGACTTATCACATGTCCTATTCTATCTTTTCTCATTGGTATATACAGTCAAACCTGTCTTAGTGGCCACCTGTCTATAGTGACCACCTGTCTATAGTGGTCACTTATATTGCCTCCATAAAGCAAGAAATATGTGTCTTAGAATCTGTCTATAAAGGCCACCTGTCTACAGTGGCCACTTCTTCTGTTTCCCTTGGGTGGCCTTAATAGACAGGTTTGACTGTACTTCTTGCAGACTTCTGATTGGTTGTTTTTGTTTATGTCCTTGTCAGCCATTTTGAATTTATATTAAAATACATCAGTGCACCTCAAGTCTTCTAGCATACAAGACCTATTTTGTAGTGTCTGCTACAATAACCTTCTGATATCAATAAATTTCGATAAAGAATGGCTGTAGGTGTAGAAGAAAAATCTATAGATTCCCGGAAAAAGTATACATCTTGTTCATGTTGATCTCGCCTGCATGTTTTTTGAGTGTTCCTAATATCTGCATGGGCATGTTTTAAATGGTTCCTTTTTTATTTAAAAAGCTATAACTTAGTATACCCGACTTGAGTCTTCAAGTTAAACTACATAAAGAACTTTGATTTCTTTCAGTGTACGTGATTACGTACTAAGAGACGGATGCTGATGAAATGAGGCAAAGGAGGGGGATATATTCTTTGTTTCCACCCAACCTTTCACTGCATAGTTGAGTCTCACCCCTATTCATTACCAAAACCATGAACAATGCCAAGTGCAACCCGAAGGTTATGTAGGCCGCTTGTACCAATGTTACAACTTAGCAAGATTTCAAGTTTTATCAGTTGTTACAGAGCTTTGAGGAATATGACGTCATTTTCTTACATGTTTATACCTAATTTTACATTCGTATTACGTACACTACGCACATACAATTCATCGAGCAATAATGATGTTGCAATCAATCATTAAATATGACCTATATGCACAACAAATGATGGGGATACTTTATAAGAAATATTCAAAGTAAGGGTCTTAGCATTCGATTTCATAAACTTTCTTATGTATGTGATATGTGGAAAATATAACTAAATATCACTTGATAGAGACAAGATTGCTATTAAACGGGGAAACATTCAGTAAACTTTTTCATTCATTTTATCAAGCGATTTCAAGAAGCTCTAGATAAATTTAAAACGAAAGAAAAGTACTTTTTCGAGTACTGTAGAATTTATTTTCTGATTCAATTCTATATTTGCTCCTGAAAAAGAAAAAAAGCTTGCAATGTGTCAATTTGTACAGTTTTGCTCTTGGTTGCTGCTGGATAGTTTTGTATGTTTTTAATGTACTTTACCCTGGATTTGAGAGCATAATCAAACAGAAATTTGAAGAAACCTTTACACGAGGTAGCATTATCATTATTTGCTTTTACATTTTACAGGTACAAACAACTCCACAATATATATACTAGGATATTTCTTAAATTATGATTATGATTATGATACATAAAATCAGAATGAATTTGTATCATTTCCTGCAGAAACACCGTTCTACCACCAGCGGTTTGCGGAAGCAGAATACATTTACAAAGTAATGCATCCAATTGCTCACAAAATTTAATCAGATATTCAGCACTTGTATTTTGATAATTTTGCTGTTTTGCTTATCAATGCAAATTTTAATGCAACAATTTTGCTGTTTTGCTTATAAACGCAAATTTTACAGCAAGAGAAAATACTTCGCTTTTCATGGAAGCACGTTTAGGATTTGGGTTACATTTCGGGTTAGGACTCAGGAGAGAGTTAGGACGAAGACTGTAAAAAAAAATAACTACAGGTTTTTTGGCCCTTGAAATTACAAGTTATTACCGCTATTTCAATTTTACAGTCTTTTTCCTGTAAAACAACAGCAAGTTTGTTGGTTTACCGGAAATCAGCGTATATTTACAATCGCTAGACATAAAACACTGTTAAAGAACCATTTTCTCATAATTATTTAAACAAGTTACCCTGTTAAATTACAACTCGTTTCCATGGTTCCGTTTTAATTTACATAGATTTTCCTGTTAGAAATTAAAGTTTCTACTATTTAACAAACATGTGACTGTATGCTACCAGTTTCCTTGTTTTTACTACCCAAGTCTCTGAGAAAAACACAATCGCCCGTATTCTGAACTCCGGTTTAACTTAAACCGCGGTCTGAGTACTGTGGGAAAACGGGCATTCCCGGCATTCTGACTGCCAGGGAATATTTCCCGTGAAAAAAAACGGCAATATTTTTTACAGTGTAGGATTAGGGTTAAAGGCGGTTTGGAGTAGAGGTAATTAATAACTATAACTAAGTGTAGACCTACCTAATATGAAATCGACAAATACGTTTACCAATATGTCAATATATCGCACTAAAATAAACCAATTCAAACTTACAGATAAAAACTCACTGTCTTGACTTGAAACACAAGTTTTGTCCCTGGTTGTGATGATTGCGTGAATGAATTCTCAGATCGACAATGTATACACACGCTACTTATCGCGCTAAAACTGCATGCAGTTTACGCTGAACCCCGCTAAGGTGCTCTCATTATTTCATCAAACACGAGGAAAGAACACTTTGCATTCCCTATACCGGTCTCGTGATGCGATTAAAGCTCGAGACTAGACTACACGAATGCCCCTGAATGCCCCTGAATGCCTCTATTCCCCTACTTAAGCTGGATGAGCTATAGAGAGATCAGAAGAAAGTTGTGGAAAAGATCAGGATCTAAATTAACTATAGATGTAATAAGATTAAATAGAAAAAAATATATAATGCAAACGGTAGTTGTATCGTAGTGTTATTATTTAATCCACTAAAAAATGTCAGACAGTGAGTATGGCTCACATAATGATCCCTGTCAGAAGAACATGACATGTTGGGTCTACTTTGGGTATCCCCGAATAAATCCCACATCATTATCCCAAGACGGTCTATAATAACCTCGCATATCATGTGTGAGTGCCCGGCCAAGACGTAATCAAGGAGTTAACACACAGAACTGTGATAGCTCCTTGATATAATGTAACTATCTCTGGATCTGGATGTATACACCATTGGCGTATATAGACAGGTCCTCATACCTGGGGGGTATGATTTCCCCCAAGGGCCACATATATATATATATATATATATATATATATATTATTTTTCTACTCAAATTTTCGACGCTCCCTGGCGTCTTCTTCAGGAGAACGATAAATGATAAGGTCGTTCTCCTGAAGAAGACGCCAGGGAGCGTCGAAAATTTGAGTAGAAAAATAAAATTGGCCACAATGCATTACAAACGCTTTTAGCAGTTTTCTTTGAATTTGTTTGAGCCGATACGTGAAACCTTAACATATATATATATATATATATATATATATATATATATATGTGTGTGTGTGTGTGTGTGTGTGTGTGTGTGTGCGTGTGTGTGTGGGTGTGGACAGGTATAGCCGTATGAGCGAGGACGGTGAACAAAGAAAAATTCCTGAGAACAATAGTCCTCGGAAGTTGAACAATAGTCCTCGGACGCCAAACAATAGATTTGAGCCTTATTCCGTCAGCTTTCCGAGGACAGGAGAATAATAGAGGAACGATAGCTGTCCTCCAGAGTAAAGGCAAAAAATACTGTGTGCGTGTGAGTGTGTGGGTGTGTGTATGTATATATATATATATATATATATGTGTGTGTGTGTGTGTGTGTGATCCAAAAAAGTGGTTTACGAAGAGGGCCGTTGCAAGACTATATATACCACAATGATTATGACCAAGCTTTCGGGCACCTGCCCTTCATCAGGATCTGGAATCAATAATAAGTAATAATGTATATGGTAACGACAGTACAGTACACATACAAAATGAGAATATTAAATACATCAACAAAATAGAACATAAGTTATGAAACGATAAGCATTTAGGCGACAGAAACATATAAATAAAGTAGACATGGCAGAAATTAATCCGTCATCGTTTTCACGAAGTGGCCGCGTAGCGCGCGCAGCGACAAAAGTAAATTTCGAGAAAAACGCATTTTAAAAGTTAACGTTATTCAAATTGTGATTTCGGGGGTTAAACGTACATTTTCCAGGATTTCCTTTGATAACGACATAGTACAGAATTTAACTATTCTGCCCATATACTTTTTGTTTACAATAAATACATAATCAAGAGTGTATGCTGTTACAAACTGTGGGGACGGTTTGTGAAAACGACGCGTATATGGAATACGCATATTTTCGTTTTCACGAACCGTCCCCACAGTTTGTAACAACATACCCTCTTGATTATCAGCTCAGTATGTATTTATTGTAAACAAAAATTATATGGGCAGAATCGGTAAATTCTGTACTATGTCGTTATCAAAAGAAATCCTGGAAGATGTACGTTTATCCCCCCGAAATCACAAGGTGAATAACGTAAACTTTTAAAATGCGTTTTTCTCCAAATTTACTTTTGTCGCTGCGCGCACTATACATGCTATACGAGGCCACTTCGTGAAAACGGTAGTTAACGTTATTCAAATTGTGATTTCGGGGGTTAAACGTATACATCTTTCAGGATTTCTTTTGATAACGACATAGTACAGAATTTACCGATTCTGCCCATATAATTTTTGTTTACAATAAATACATACTGAGCTGACAATCAAGAGGGTATGTTGTTACAAACTGTGGGGACGGTTCGTGAAAACGAAAATATGCGTATTCCATATACGCGTCGTTTTCACAAACCGTCCCCACAGTTGTCGCTGCGCGCACTACGAGGCCACTTCGTGAAAACGGTGACTTACCTTCCCGATTTGGGTACAAGTATTAAAGGGAAATCCAACCTTAATAGCAAGTTGCTTTGAAAGAAAGAGGAAAAATCAGAGAAGCAGATTGGTGAAAGTTTGAACGAAATCGGAAAAGCAATAAGAAAGTTATGAATTTTTGAAAGTTGTAATCACTATGCTTATGGGAATTTCAAATTGGCCGAATAGGTAATGTCACTGTGATGTAGCTGTGGACAACTCCCCCATTCGCTCTAACACACAAAATGACTAAAATGTCACTTTTTTTCAAAATGCATTACTCAGTAGGATCTTTTCGTTCATGAAGACCTATAACAATATGCTATCTCCAATATATTTTGAGTACAGCCCCGAGGGTAAAAGCGCCTCGAAGAAAACCGCAAATTAATGATATTTTTGTGTATGACAAATGGGAGAGTTGTCCACAAAAATGTCACAATTGACTCACCAAATTGCCAATTTGAGATTCGCATAGATGTAGTGATCTCATTTTTCAAACATCCATAACTTTTTTAGTCCTTGTCCGATTTCTTTCAAACTTTCACCATCCTGTTTTTCTTATTTTTCTGCTTTCACACAAATCATCTTATTACCAAGGTTGGATTGCCCTTTAAGACTGTGTGTAGCTAGTGAATAGTATGTGTTTGTTAGTGAAGTGAGGTGAATTAAAGTGTCTGGGGGTCAGTGTTTACTTAGGCGTGAAGACGGAGGGTCATTGGTCTGCGTTTATACCACGTGGTCTTAGGGTTTGTAGTTTGGAGATCCAATGAGATTCTCTTTTCATGATAGTGTCGTGTTGTTTTGTTTTTACTATTTCAATGCCAGTGATGTTGATGTTGTGAACTGAGTGTCCCGGTAGGTTGAAATGTGTAGTGTATGGTAAAATCTTGATGTTCGGCTTGTTTTTGTTGTAGTTGGTAACTTCTGATCTGGTGTTATTTAGGCGTGTGTATAGCGTAGTCTCTGTCTTTCCGACGTACTGCATATTGCATTTAGTACATGTAAGGAGGTATATTACCCACGATGATTTACAATTGATGTGATCGCGTATTTTGAACTTCTGTCCTGTGGAGGTGCTTGTGAACGTGGTTGTATCTTGAATATGTTGATGAAGTGAGCATTTTTTGGCGTTGCATCTGTAGAATCCTAGCTGTGGCGTAGGGTTGTCTGTGTCTGTTAGCGGGATTTGTGTGTTGTTGGCGTGATTATTGTTGCTGTTGGTGACGTGATTGTTGTCGTTGTTGCTGTTGTTGTTGTTGTTTGTCTTGATGTTCGGTGCTTTGGCGTTGACAAGTAAGTCGCGGAGTGCTAACAGAGTCCCGCTAACAGACACAGACAACCCTACGCCCAGACGTCAGCTAGCTGCGCACAGACCTCAGCTAGCTGCGCCCAGACGTCAGCTAGCTGCGCCCAGACGTCAGCATAGCCTGCGGCCGGCAGCGACAGCCCAGAAGCTCTGTCCCTCTTACATAATATTTTAAACATTCCCCTTCATTTCTCTAAGGATTTCTTCGTATCAGACATCTTCTAATTTACTTTTCTTGCCTCAAGCATTCACTGCAGTCCCATCCTATCTTTTTCCAGTTTTAAAACTGTTTTAAAACTTCTTTTCAACATTCAAACAATAATAGGTAGGCTTTCCATTGTCCTTTAGAAGAGCTATACAACTTGGATGGGGGACAATAATATGGTCTTTAACATATTTTAGTCGCTGTAGGCCATTCAGTGATTCCTTCATCCCTGCAGGTACTAAGAATAAAGTACCTTCTCCTTGTGTACAGGCAGGGCTGGCGTTTAATTCAGCTGTACATGCAGTCCAGTCAAAGAGAGGCTTCATTAAGAACTTTGAATTAAACCAAAAGTCTATATAGGCCCTACATCTTTATTATGAAAATCCACTTTCCTTGACTGAGATGAGGAAAAGAAAGCTAAATCATAGAGGGAAAGAGAGAGAGAGAGAGATAGATATAGAAAGAGAAAGGGAGAGAGAAATTGAGGAACGGGACGATCGAGGGGGGGGGGGGGGATCGAGGTCCATGTTTGCTTCATTGCATTGCACAGAAACCGCTCTTAATTCGACATTTCACGCAATACTGTCTCAAATTACATAAAATAGGACTTGCCTACAAGCTATTTAAAAGGTTATTTAAATTTAGAGCATTCGCTAAGCTCCGCAAGCAGCCGACGCACCGGCCGACGCTACCCTCGTTGTTGTTGTTGTGGATTGGTTTTAACGGCGCATGTCATTCAATTGTGAATATTTACGCCTCTTGCAACGCTAGTCTAGGCTTCGCTATAGGGCTCACATAAGTATTTCATTATAACGAAGGTTGTCTAAAAATCATATTTTGAAAACATCTGGGTAGAAATCGTTTAAATTCACAGAACAGAGACAAAATATAAAAATCTCCCAAATGAAGTACCTCATTTGGGCACTTTCCCAGTGATTAAAAAAGATATTTAGGCTGAAACAAGGCTAGCCGAAATTTCCGCCCATTCGCACATTGAATCAGTGGAAGTGCACCAGTGATAAAATAAATCCTTTAAAAGTAATAAAAGGCTAGCCAACTTCAGCTAAGGTCACGGTCAAATTGGAAAGAGTATGTTTATGAACACCATTTACGCTTTTTAAATTTACTGAGAACTTACAATGAATCGATTTTATATGAATATTTCTAATCACTTAATTTCAAATCATCTTTGCTCCGCCTCACCGGCATGCATTACGAGCGGATGAATTACTTATGTGTGCCCTATAGTCTAATTCTGATCAGTGATTCTAGTATAGCGTCGCCTTTAAAAATTTTCGGCGCGAGGTGGCGCCTCCTCCGTCGAGTTAATAAATGAAAACATGCACATAGGAACATGGTTGTTCCCACGCCTGCAACCTTTTAAGATTATTTTTATTATCATCATCATTGTTTTTCACCTTCTTCTTCTTCTTCTTCTTCTTCTTCTTCTTCTTCTTCTTCTTCTTCTTCGTCTTCTTCTTCTTCTTCTTCTTCTTCTTCTTCAATCGGGAAAACATGTTTTCTTTTCATTTGGAGGAGAGGGCGGGGGGGGGGGGGGGGAGGGGGTAATACGACCGGGGTCAAAAGGGAAAACCTTTGCAAGATCTCAAACAGAGCCGTATTTAAAAAGACAAATGAGATGTTAGTCATTAAACCGATTTTCAGGTGGAAAATCACTTCTATTTGAGGGAGAGGCCGGCGTAGGCTGAATGGCGGGATACATTCATGTTTCTGTGCGTATATAGGCCTCTATGTCCCCTCCCCCTCCCAACCCTACTCTCTCTCTCTCTCTCTCTCTCTCTCGATCGATCGATCGATCGATCCTTCCCTACTTCTTTCTTTCAATTTTTTCTCTCTCTATCTCTGTACTTGCATGGGCGATTGGGCGAATGGGCGATTTGAACGGGACGGGACTGGGGTCTCCTTATCAAAATGCTTTTGCGAAACTCGAGCGCCAGCTAAATTCAGGAGAAAAATATAAATTGAAAAAATGTGGGGGGGGGGGGACGTTCAAGGTTAGGGGTACTAATACGTGACAATAGACGGGGAAGTTTCGGGGGAAGCAGTCAGGGGGTTATGGTGGGAAAAAAAATGAGGGTGTAGCTGACGTACAGTCCTCAGCTAGCTGCGCCCAGACGTCAGCTAGCTGCGCCCAGACGTCAGCGTAGCCTGCGGCCGGTGTCATGGTCGATCTGTTCCGGGTTCCGGCGGAACGAAACGACTAGTCGATTCGTTCCCCGGAACCAAGCGACTAGTCGATTCGTTCCAGTGGACTCAAGCGACTGATATCACTTTTGGCCGATACGTAACGAAAGCCGCCGTTTGGTTCCGACATTAGTTTTCCATTGGGGCAGTATTGTTTACCTGCATACTTCATTTTTTCCCTTTTTTTCATTTCCTTTTCTTTTCTTTTTCTTTTTTTCTTTGCGCAGAATTGAGGGGGGGGGGGCTACTGCCCCCAAGCCCCCCACCAGTACACCAGTGATGTATACAGTGTATATATGCTTATTCATATCTTAAGTTCATCTGTAATGGCCTGATGGGGAGTGGCGTATCCAGGATTTTGTAACGAGAGGGGGGGGGGGGATCTCCGAAAATTTTCTGACAAGCAAAAAAAAAAAAAAAACGGTTAGCACATTTTTGGGGTCTACTTTTCCTCCAAAATTCTCTGACAAGCAACAACAACAACAACAACAAAAAGAAAAAAAAAGGGGGTTATCGCATTTTGGGGGTGTAGCAAACATTTTTCATTAACCTTTTTTTTGTGTGTCCCAGGAACATGGCATGTTGTAATTATTATTGGACCACATAATTTTGAAAGACAAAGCTTTACAGATAATAAGAGCTAGAAATGTGCTTATCTTGTTTCACTCTCTATTTCCAGCAAAGATTGATTTTTTTTTTTTTTTTTTTTTTTGTCACTAAAACCTGGGGGATGATTGTACACACCCCGCTATCTTTGCCCCTTTCACGTAGGGATCCCATTTGGAAGCATCTAAAAGAGTTGAATAGTTCACAATACAGGTCACATGTTTGATATCCAGTATGCTATGTGTTTTATGTATTAAAGGGTAAACATATGTATACTCTGGCCTAGCTTATATTGTTGTATTTACTGTTGCACCTTAACTGTCAAAATGACAAAATTCGCGAAGGGTACATTTTTCTATACAAAATTCTCAGATAGGCAGCAGTGTCCGTTCTGTTTGTGTGGCTCATTTTGGAGGACTTTGATTGGTTACAAAAGGCGACCCGAAGAGTACATTTTTCTTTAGGGGTGTTACCATGAGATGATGCTTGAGCACAATAGAGATTCGGATCGCATGAGCGGCTAAATATCTCGTCTATTGGTTCCAAGGAACGAATCTCCTGGCCGGAACCAATCGCCTATGACGGCCGCATCGACTCGACCAAAGCGGATCCAATCGGCGGGTAGACATTCAGCCGATTGGATCCTGTGGAACCAATCGCCTGCTCGGAACAAATCGCCTATGACACCGGCGTATTGAATGTCCTGAAAATGAACGGGACGGAGAGTTTCGCATTGGCGCATGCGCAGATCGATTTTCCGCTCGAGTGAACGTTCTGTTCGCTCTCCCATCCTGTTTCGTAACGGTGCGCGTGCGCATGCATTACGAGCTGCGGATGAATAATGAATCACTTTTATTATGTATAATGTGTGCGCCTGGCCTAGGGCCTAGGCACTCGACTCATCAACTGGCTCACCGTGGCGATGCTGAAATGCTTCATATCAGGACTCAAGAACAAACTGTTTCTTTGCAATGTTAGAGGTGAGCGTGAAGAAAAGTTGATATTGAATGCAGAATTATAAATAAAAGTCCAATTATTAGAGTTTAGTGGCATTATGCCATTAATTTGTTGTGAACTGGACAAATAAGAGCGCCGACGACGCAAGGCTCTCCGACCCCGACGTGTGGGGGTAGTGCTCTGTGGAGTTCCGATGGCATGCATATCCTGCACGGGGATAAATTCACTGTAAACTAAGAAACTGCATTAACTCCAGGGAGCTCCACCGCCACCGCCTAACAGCGGTGGAGCTCCATGTACAAATAACCAAAGTTATAACCATCAGTCCGGCATTGTGATTTCACGATTTGACGATTACTTCAGTGAAAAAAATAGAATTTCCTCGCTGAGCCAATTTTCCCCCGTACTGTATGGTGGTTGATCCAGTGTCCGAACACTTTTCAGAAAATCAACGATAGCAAATAAAATATGAAACGAATATCTGTCAAACTATACATATTGAATGCTCAAAGTCCTACAAAAAACGAAGTTGATGGAATTTTAAAAAGACAACGTAGATTTAATACGATATTCCCATCCGAGTGAACCCCTTCCCAACGACGCGGCGTTTTGGTCCCTTGAAAAAGGTACCGTAATTCCGAACGTGTGAAACCTATGGGAAAAAGACACAACCTTGGTATCAATAGTGTGGTTTTCATACGCGTAATCCCACGCGTATGAAAACCCATTTTAGGCGCTTAACTTTACACGTTCGGTAATACAATCTGTTCGGAGTTACAATACTTGACTATAGTATACCATCGATTCAAATGACTCGATTGTACGATGCTTAATGTATACCGTTGATTCAAATGACTTGATTGCATGGTGCGATCGAGTCCTCTGTGAGGAAATCAAAATAATCGCCCAATCGTGAAATCAAAATACCGAACTGATAGTTATTTCTCCTGAAATGTAAGTACAAATTTTCATCTTACCTGCCAAAATTTAAGGGATGCGACCGACCAAACTAATGGGCGAGGAAGATTTTGTTTATTTGTACCTGGAGCTCCACCGCCGTTAAAACTGCATTAGCTTTTGACGGTAGTCGACATAATAAAATAATTCCGCAGTAAATACGTCTAAGTAATAACACCAAATTCGGGTGAAATTGATAGCTTTTGAGGGTAGTCGACATAATATAAAAATTGCCATAGTAAATACGCCTAATAACAGCAAATTCGGGTGAAATTGATGTTGATTTATTCCTTAAAGTTTTGAAAAAACACAGAATAGAGTCTAAGATTTAGACTAGAGTCTATTCCCATTTGTGTGGGGGCATTGGTTTAAAATTTTAAAAATCTGAATTTTCCAATTAAATTGGGCAGTATGACGTAAAATAAACTTTTACTAGTCTGATCAGCATTTTGGTCTTGTGTGTGGTAGCCTCAAACAACTTTGTTCAGTCATCTGTGTATGTGACTCGTATTTTGACCTGTTTCTGAACGTGCTTGGTAGCCAGATACTGCAAAGTTTGACTGAGCGTTGTTTTTTTGCAGTGGGTCCAAAATTAATCTTTAAAAATATTCACTCATACTGTGACAAAGTCAAGAGTTTCGGTTGTTTCAAGATTTTGCCACAGCAATTAGGAAGCTTTATAATTTTCTTATGCTTGCACATTCCTGTAAACCTGACTGAGATCTAAAGTTGCATGGAAGTTGTAAATGTACTGTAGATAGATCATTTGAAGATTTTGTTTACAAAATACATTGTTACTATTTTACCATAAGGAATTTTCGATCTATGCCTAGGAACTATTTGAAAATGAAAATGAGTGTAGACCTTAACTGTTACTTCAGTCCATCACATTCTGTTTCACATTTTGTTTTACATCCGTATACTATTGTTTAAGTCAAATTTAGAAAATATCTCTCACAAACACCCTATCATTTTCTTTAAAAAAATGCTTTTGCTTCTAATTTTCTTTTTAAAAATAATGCTTATGGTACCGTATTAAGTTACTGAAATATTTTGATTGCTTGATTCATGCTTTAAATACTAGTATTTATTGGCTTATTGCAGAATCATGAATTTCATACCAAGATCCCTAGCGAAGAAGACAGCGAAGAGCTGTGTAGCAGTGAAGAAAAAGGTCGCTAGCACAAGTCAGGTAGGGAGCTCGAATGTGCTTTCCCAGAGTTCATCTATTTCAGCCACAACCCAAATCCCTCCTCCTCATCAACTATGTGCAGAGATTAGAGAACCTCCAGGAAGAGATGAGGAAGAAAACAATGAAATATCGTTGATCAGTAAACTCCAGGACAAGGGTGTTTCTGAAGGCGAGAAGTGCCTGGATCAAGGCATTTCCCATGATCACACATCAACTGATATTGCTAGCTCCAGGAGAGAGCAATCATATTCTACTAATTATTTTGGATCATCCCTTGTGTCAAGTGATTCATCAGGGAACAAAAATGAGGCAACATGTAGAAAGAGTCCAGACAGGACGCTTGTCCAGTCACATGAGAATAAACTTGAGAGGCTTCAGCAGCTGAGTGATAGGATATCAAATCAGGTATCTGTAATGCAAGGGAACCAGAGTGCACGGCATGGAGAGTCCTCAAGCCTCGGGAAACCATTGACCAATGCAGTCACGTATGAAGAAAGAAGGTCCAACCAGGACCAACATGTTCATATGAACATCCAAGAAGTTGAGGACCTTGGAAGTGATGAAGAAACACCACCCATTGTATCCTTCAGCAAGAATCAGCGATGGCCGGATGATGATGAGCCGGTCTGTGTAGTTTGTGGGAAGTATGGAGAGTATATCTGTGATCAGACCGAAGCAGATGTCTGCAGTCTGGAGTGCAAGGCTAAGAACTTGGTCAGGAGAGGACTGCAACCCACTGTTCCTCAGGTAAGGACTATCATCTCTTTCTCTCTCTCTCTCTCACTTTCTCTTCCTCCTCATGAGGGATATCATTATCCCTCCTGATTTTACCTCCTGAATTGTACTAAACTCTTTGTGTATTTCCTGCTTCTACATGTTGGTTAGGAATCTGTCCAATGATGTTATTAAAGCAAATATTTGTCACAAAACTTTTCAATATGTGTTAAATGACAACAATAGAATCAATGATATTTTGTAAACATTATGTTAGTGAGTAATTGCCAAAATGAAACCCAAATGCTGACTTTGTTGAAATATATATGCTTTGGTGAAATATTTGCTATTTGACTCCTTTGGCTGGCTGAAGTATGCTTCTTACAGATCTACCAGTAGATAAAGAAACTTCATTTGGCTTTTGCAATCATAACATGTAGTTTAAGTTTTGACCAACCTTCACATTTCACAGCAAGCATTGATAAACATGGTCCTGTGTCCAGACTTTGTCAAGCCAAAGGGATTCTTCACTCATTTTTTTTTCTTTTCATTGCAATCACTTGAAAATGGAAATAAATGAATGAATTGAATATATGAATTCAGTTGAATTGAATTTATGTGTACTTACTACTATCAGACAAAGAAACCAAAAGATGACACAACAGAGACATCACCCATCCAGGAAGCTGCTGCAGATGATGCTGTCCTTGAAGATGAGGCTGAGAAACCATACATTTACAGGGAGCACCCAAACATCTCTAAACTCTCTGCTGAGCAGGTCCAAGATATCAGGAATGAGGCAAGTATTTCTTCATTTGACTATATACCCCAGTAAGTATGAGTTAACATGTACAAAAAAATATGCATTTTCAACTGGTTAAAGGTATCTGCAGAAAGTTCTTTTACTATGGTTTATTGACCACATAGTTTCATTCCTCTATTCAATAATGATTAACCTTTTATTTCTATTTCAGTAAAAAAAATATCTTATTAAAAATGCACTTCTGGTAGCTCGTCTTTTATTTCCCTCTTTCTTCATTTTGTATTATTTTTTACTTCTCTTTCATCAGGTTCAGATTTTCGTTGAAGGCATAAACGTACAGAGACCCATCTTAGAATTTCAGCAGCTGCATCTACCAGCTAAGTGTAAGTTAAAAGTTTATAAATATTATTGGAATGTTCAGTATCGCTGGATATCTTGCTAGAAGTCAGACAACTACTTTGTATTGAAATATTGAAATGTCGTCTGTTAAAAGCCTGAACTAGGGCTTTAACTCTGTGTTCAAATATATGAGTTAACGCCCTTCTGGCTCCAAACAGACAATATCAGATATAAGGTGATGTTCAGTTGTTCACATTGTAGTAAGATAGATTGAGCTAGAAAATATACACCTAGACTAACCCTAGAATATTTTATACCAACTACCATAGATATGGATTTTGTAATGTAGCAATATAGGTTTCATTTTCATTTTTGTTTGTTTTCCCACTTTCTCTGAGCATCTCCCATTCTCTCCTTATTTTTCTCTTTCTCCTTCTTTTTCTCTTTCTCCCAACCCTCTATGTCTCTCTTGTCTCACTTCTTTCTCTCTCATCATTTCATCTTTTGTACTCTCTCTTTCTAGATATATGTGATGCTTCCTGTGCATACATTTCTCTCCTTGTCCATCTGTTCCTCATTTGTGTGATTCCATTTTTTATTAGCCTGTCTTTTCATTATCTTTCATGTGTTCTACCGGTGTGCAGTACAGAGTAATCTTCATTCTTCAGGGTATGTAACTCCTACACCAATCCAGATGCAAGCTATCCCAGTATCGCTTGGTCTCAGAGACCTCATGATGTGTGCTCAAACCAGTTCTGGAAAGAGTGAGTTGAACATTTTTGTTTGAATACTTATAAAATAGTTGAAGGTGTGTAGTATAATAACATTTGTCCATCGTCTTATTTTATGAAATACCCAATTACTAAGAAATTTGATATATTTGATTTTTGATCTGTGAGAAACCAATTACATCAGATGTTTGTACCAGTGGTTAGAATGACAATTTGAATTTGTCGCAATTGATGGCTGGAAACAATGACAAGTTTCAAGGAAGACTGGCCATGTTGCTTTCCTAAAACACACTTTTTATGGGACTTTTCTGTTAATTGTCATGTGAATTGTTATCCATAGCGTAATGTAATTTTCATAGGGTTCGACACCAAGTGTCCCTTCGATAGAAAGCCAGTAAGAAGAGTGCCTGTCTTTCTTCATTCTTGTTACAGCTCTGTCCTTCCTTGTGCCTGCGGTGATAACCATTTATAACCAAGTACTAACAGGAGAAGGAAGCAAGGATCCTCATGTACTCATCCTAACTCCTACTAGAGAACTTGCTATGCAGATAGAAGAACAAGCCAAACAACTGATGAAAGGTATACAGTAACATACTGGCTATACAGATAAAAAGTATGGTGCTCCGACATTTTCCTGCGACAATTGCTTCAGGTTTTATTTCGTCAAAAATATGGGGTTAAAGTTGCAATTGTTTTTTTTATTTGGGTTAGTGTTAGGGTTAAGGTTAGGTATAGTGTTTGATCCAGGCTTGAAGTGTAGAATTTGGTTAGTGTACAAAATTGATGCAGAGCGATTGTCGCCAGAGTAAATAACGTACAACCAAAAGTACAACCTACATACTAGCTATGAATTAGAATGAATAGACTTAACAGCTTATGAAAGGTTACATTTATGTATATGCATGTTTTGCATACGTGTAAGTGTTAGAATACAAGATCAGACTAAATTTACATGTATGAAAGGTTACCATTTACCAGCAACAAGCTAGCTAGCATCGTGACGTTGCAGTTTGCGTGTATGTTAAAGGTTTTGATTGTTGTGACATTGTGTACTACAAATATATATACTGCACTTAGTAGGCTAAGTGTCATTTGCGAATTCAGCAATGTGCAAAATATGTCCATGACCCTATCATGATAATGAATAAGGGCTTATATGGTATTTCCCCATTACTGTAATGTAGGAATGTCAAGCATGAAGACAGCACTTTTAGTTGGAGGGCTCCCTCTTCCACCTCAGTTACACAGGCTGCGACAAGGTATTCAGGTGAGTCCACTATATATGAGGGGCTTTATAAAATGAAGACTACTAATCCAGGTGGCAGTAATTTAAAATGAAATTATTCAACTATATCTTTCATCAGCCCATCTTGTGAGTTGAGATTGATTAAAAAATGATCTTAAGTCATCCAATTGATTGCAAGCCATTTGCTTTTTATTAGAGTACTTGTGATCAATTGCAATAAATTGCAATGCATAATGAGATGGGTCAAGAAAAAAAAAATGCTACCTCTACTGTAAGGGTTACTAACTTGATTTACAGAGTGGCACATTTCATTGTATTTATCAAATGTAAATATACATCTTTATGTACTGTAAGATTTTATATTTCATTAGTCATATTCACACTCCGTGATTTAAATTTTTATTATTCAAGACCTCAATCCCTTGTTTGAAATGTATTCTTTCAGAAATATTTTCATGAAGATGTTTTTATATTTAACAGTCCTGTACTTATCAACATTCTTTTCACAATTAACATTCTGAACATTTATTTGTAAATTGCGTGGAATGATTTTTTTTTTGGAATAAGGTAAAGTAATATATTTTACATAATTCTGCTTTATAGAGAAGGTTGAAGGTCAAAAATAATTTGTGAGCTTTCTCATTCTTTTTTATGTTAGTTTGGAAGATTATCATCCCCTGAAAAAGATTCTTGCTCTTCAGATGCCCTCATATTCAAAATATGACAAGAAACAGCTGAAATGTTTGGGCCGAACATTTGTGTGCATTCCCAAATACACATTTCTCTGTGTAGTGGATTTGACTCTCAGCAGGACTGAGTCAATTTCTTATCATTTTGGTGATTCTGAAACCTTACAGCATACACCAATTCTTATGTGCTATATAATCAACCTTTCCCAATTGCTTTGACACAGTTCTTTCACAATTTAATCTGATGACAAGAACTCAACTTTATCTTTAAGAAATAGTCTTCCAGTGTTTGTTTCAATAAATTACAGTTGATGAAATTTTATTAGATATGAGCTCTTCTTTGTTTCATATCTTAGTTTATTGTTGGTACACCAGGCAGGATCATGGAGATTATCAAACAAGAAGGTAAACCTTTATCTCTTTCGACATACATCTACATTGATAGCTTGCTAAATCACTTGACTTGTGATTCTGAAACAACATCTATACATATCCTAGAGTACTGTCTGTTTATGAATTTGAATCAAGAATTAATACAATGAAAAGAAGAACTACATATAGTCCTTTGAAGGTTGATGTTTGCTTGGTGGAATAGATATCGTTGATTAGATTTACGGTTCACCATGTGACCGAGTCCTGAAAAGGACTGTTGGGTTGGAGAAGAATACTGGAGCAAAGAGAGAAAAGGTGAAGTCCTGAAAAGGACTAGTAACTTTCACCTGGTTACTAGTCCTTTTCAGGACTTCACCTTTTTAAGAAAGATACTCTGTACTCCTATTCTCTCTCTTGCTCTTTTATAACTCCTCTTCTCTCTCTTGCTCTTTTATAACTCCTCTTCTCTCCTTGCTCCACTATCCTTCTCCAACCCAACAGTCCTTTTCAGGACTTACTCGCATGGTGAACCGTAAACCTCATTAAAGATACATATAGTCCTTTTTGAAGGAGGAGAAACCTCATCCTTATTGTCATGGATTCTTTGTTTACCAGTTGTATTCCAAGAAGTCATTCATCTCAATTCATGCACACATTCTAAGCAATTAGCTTGAATAAACACATTCATCAATCAGTCCTACTTATCATTGTTCTCCACTACCACTGATGAAAGGTTTAAGCCTTGATGAAGCTGGTTTGGATTGATTAAGTAGACAGCAGACCTTACTATTCTTAATTGATTATTTCCTTCTATTGATTAACTGTGTTAGCTAGAGTGTGATGAAGTAGGCATCATACCTTAATTCGTTTGATACCATTTCATTTTCATTTAAAGATAATCTTGAGTTGTGGTAATGGAATTCCAGTTTGCAATAACCTGACTGAAAGTAATTATGAATTGTTTATCGTGCCGGAGATGGATTGTTTGGATCAGAAAAGATATAAATAAGTTAAAGCTAACTTGCTGGAAATCTCATTCTCTGTATAGCATAAATCTAATCTGCACATACATTTGAAGGTGACCACATGTCATGCATGTGTATCAGGGCAACTACCTGTATAGTCTTATCTTTAGATGCTTATAATTTCTTAGCTATTATATAGTTCTCCCCAAATCATCTGGCCACTATCATTTATTCATAGTTTGGAACCTTCAGTGTCCGTTTTGTTTCATTCTGTGAGAATTTGTTTTCCATTTGCCAGAACTCAAGATTGCCTATAACACTATTTCCAATAGATTTCAATTAAGTTGTCTCGGGGTTAATATTCAAGAGATTAATGTTCTGAATGATTACCTCCTTCCATTGCTTCAAGGTGTTAGTCTGAGTGAGATGAAGCTAGTTGTGATTGATGAAGTAGACACCATGCTGCAGCTTGGATTCCAAGAACAGGTAATGACAATCATTACCTCTGTAATACATGTATGTTTGGTAGAAATTCTCTGACAAGGCAAGTGTTTATTTGTAAAAAAATATTATTTCATATGTGTCTGAACAATGTAAAATGCTTTTATATCATGATTCACCCTAAGGACTGGTACCAACAATCTCAGTAACATTAGCAAGTAAACTGCCGGAAGATAGAAGATGGATGGGAACAAGAACATTTACATTATTTAGTGTAGTCTAAGTGTTTACCAGTTCTAATCAAGAGGGAAAATGGAACTTTCTGCACTGACTTACATTTTTGCAAAGGATGAACAGCTGGGACCTGTGAGAAACTCTTGTGAAATGAAAATACACAAAAGAATTGTGGCTTTTATGTTTCAGGTTTCCCTATTCCACTCGTCAAATTGATAGCCCCTGACAAATTTATTAAAATCATGAAACCTAGGAAACAAGGCAAATCTTTTTGACTTTCACAAAGTAAGCCAAATCTCAATGTACTGTAACTACTTATTATTCAGGATTTTTCTTCCTTGGTAGTTCTTGAATTACTCTCTGAGGAATGCACATAGAGAAACCTTTTGTTTCTATATGTTTATTCATTGTTAATAGTTGTTTTGTTTTAGTTTTTACCAATTTTCCATTTCTTTACTACCTGTACCAATGTATTATTTTCTTCAGCTGATGGTATTTAAAGCAAATTAAAGATTTTTTTTTAATACTCTGCTTGTAAATTTGCCTTCTGTGGTTGATCTAGGTATATGACATCATGACTCACCTACCAGATAACCATCAAACAATCTTTACCTCGGCAACCATCCCATCTTCCATAGAGAAGATGGCATCATCCTTGCTCAACAATCCTATCTTCATCTCGGTGGGAACGGTGAGGATCTTTCCTGTTTTCCAACTTATCTCCAATTTTGTGAACTTTTTGGTATTGTGTTTTGAGTGTGTGTGTCGGCAATTGCATGGTATGATGGTAATGATGATGATAATGAGGATAAGGATGGTGTTAATGATGATGGTGATGATTATGATGATGATGATGATGATGATGATGATATGCTTGTGATGATGATAGTAATGATGATGGTGATTGTGATAATCCCGGTTGTGATGATGTAAGATCCAAACACCTTCAGCACTTTTATAAGCAAATTTTTGTTTACAGAAACCATCCTAGTATTCTTCAATAATCGTAAATCACCTGATATTCCATATTAGTTTCAGGGATTTCCAAATTATTAGATGGCTTTCAATAGTGTTAAGCAATATCACAAAGTTGTACTTTTCACAAAAGTTCAGTCCTTGGGTCTTAGAACAGAGGTCTTGAAACAAGGAGACTCTGGGTTCAAAACTACACCAGATTTCAGGTGCCTTTGGTCCAAGAGGTTTTTTATCCCGCACAATCTTTATTTCATCCCTCACATAGATCTTAACCTGTTAAATATGAAGTCAGAAATGAGTCTGGATTATTGCAAAATTGTAGACATTTGTGTTAGGCAAATACGAAACCGTCTCAGATGGGATGAAGCAGTGTCACCTGGTTGTATGTAGTAGCTTTCGTAGCATTTCATGTAAGGTATGAACCAATCAACTACTTATCCTACAGCCCAGTACACCGTGTACATCAGTGAAGCAAGTCATCCTATGGGTAGAAGAACCATCCAAGAAAAAGAAACTCTTTGCAATACTCCAGGACCCTAAGCATTTCAGGTATTTACCATAGCTAACATTGTCAATCCATATAATGTCTTTGATGCTGAATGAAAATGATTGCTCTGCAAAAAGAGAAATATGCATGCAATAGTTTTTTTCATATTTTTAATTTGCAGTTAAGAGTAAAAGTTGAGAGTTTGAAAGTTGCCATACATTTGCTAATATTATCATGTCTTTATTTTGTTTATTTTGTCTTTATTGTCCTTATTTTGATATGCAAGATATGAAGCATGATATGAAGCAGATTTACAGCTTGAACAATATTTGCATTTTTACTTCTGTGTAGGTGCCATTTGATGAAGATTTTAAGAGATTATCAGGATCCCAAGTAAATCATATGACTGCCTTATTTTAGGTCCGGTGTATGAGGTCCTTTAGATGTTAGTATCTCTGTTTTTACATTGCAGTTGATACTGTCTAGTAAAATGAGTTTAATTAGTCTGCTTATAGAGATGGGAGCTTTCTTTTTCATTCAGAAATGCTACTTTTGGACTAAACTACATGTGTCACATATTTTTATTGTTCCCCCAGTCAAATTTTAAAATTCTTTCCATGTTTCTTTGAAAGGCCACCAGCCATAGTCTTTGTGGATTCCAAAATGGGAGCAGATCTACTGGCACAAGCAGTTGAAAAGGTATGCATGATTACAGATCACTATAACAAGCGGAATGAAAGTATGAATTAGTCAAGTAATAAGAAAAAATGTGGAGTGAGAAGGGGTAATATAGAAAGCAAGAAAGAACAAAGTAAAGAAAGTTAGAGAGGTATGACTGGGAAGTAAATGAATAAAATCAAATACACTGAGGGCATTAATCTTAGAAAAATCTTCTCTAAAAAATCATTAAAAAAAAAAAACGTGGAAAAAAAGAAGAAGAATAAAATGTAAATTTCCCCTGGAGGAAATTTCTAAAATCTTACATTTCTCACCAAAAAAATTAACAGCAGCTCCTGTGATCAAAAAGGTTATCTTTACATGGCACTTAATTGAATGAGACCCTTGTCCGGTAAAGGACTATGAGCTTGTGGGTTTACATGTAGGTATAAGGACAGAGATAATATCAGGCTTGGCATACCAGACATGCTTTAGTAACACTATACATGTCAGTCTCCGGCCATACATCTAGAGTGGCTATAGACTTCATATCCTATTCCACATGATATTTAGTGTAGGATTCAGATATTGATATCAGTGGACTGAATACCTGAAGGTGTATATGGTTGTGCTTTGATATCCACTTGTTTTACTTCACATGAATGAGAGAGGGAGAGAGGAAAATGCAAAGAATTTTATTGCTAGGCAATCTACGTAATTGGGCACACTTATCACATATAATGTATCAAAAAACAATCATTTTGGTCAAGGTGATTGTTCTGAGAGGCCTGTTTAGAAGTTTGATGGAAGAATAAGTGTATCACATCAATGTGAAAAAAACTGACATTGTGTATAGTTCAGAAAATCAGGAAGTTAGCCATCATAGATGTATGTTCGATGATATTTCATTATTTTGATGTCAGATTTTGTAGATTTGTTGAATAAACTCAAGACTCAAGAATTAATAACAATTCTTTCTTTTGGAGTGTTAAGTTATTGCTTAATAATTTTGTAATTTAACACTTTTCCCTGCATTTGACTATTTTATTTATTTTTATTTATTGATATTTTTTCCATATTTGTGTGTGATATATAAAGAGTTGTGGTGTGTCTGTAGCATCTTTACATGGAGACAAGCCTCAGATTCAACGTAATGAGATCTTACAGAGGTTTAGAGATGGTGCCTATGATGTCATGATCAGTACCGCTGTGCTAGGGCGGGGTATTGACCTCCCAGGGGTCAAGATGGTCATCAACTTTGACATGCCAGGATCGGTAGAGGAGTACATACATCAGGTTAGGTCGTTGACTTGTGCTGAAATGAACTGTTCTCATGGATAGTATTGTCTAGGATGTAATCTACAGGGTGCAAACCTCTTTTTTTCTTACAATCATTTATAGATAATCCCTAGGGAAGAAATTTTGTAACAAATTCAAATTTTCCTTGATAGCTGTAATGTGGATTAATCGATTGTAAATTCTTTTAAACTGCAGCATTTTTTAAAGGCTCAAATTAAGAGAAAAAAATATATCTAGTGATAGAGTATTTTAAGAAAAAAAATAGTGCTTGATAACGGAGTCAGTCTCAAACTTGAAATACATGTACTATCACTTGATAGTAATAATGTGAAGATCATGTTAATATGTGAAATATCAGATTTTACAATGAAAGTAGAATGTTTTAATGTTCAATTGTTCTCACATGTTGATTATAATATTACAGGACATGCATTATTCAATTAGATGTTTTTTTCTTCTTCCTTTCTGTTTTTTCAGTTTTGTCCTTTACAACTTACCACTTTTCATCCTCTTAATAATGATCTCATTCTTGTCTCATTTCTGAATAGATTGGAAGAACTGGACGTCTGGGAACAAATGGAACTGCCATGACCTTCATAAACAACAGCAGCAAAAATATCCTTTTCAACATTTAACTGCCACAACTACATAAAATGAGATGTTGATATGTGATGTAAATTGGGTGGCAGTGCATTTACCCTGTACACTTTACTTTGTTTTAAGTGTTATTAGCACTATAAATAATGACTATATTTTCTCTGCCCGGGTTATGAATTAAGAATTGCAAATTTTATGACTTGGATCCTTTGTCAAATGTCCTTGTATATGTATACCATCATGTTAACAGAGTTGCAAGTTCTTGATTTTAGATCTTCCTATTTTACAAGATTATTTCTGTGTTTAACAATTCCTTGACAGACTGCATTTTTCACAGAGTTCTTCTTTAAACCGACATGTGGAAACCAATGGGGCCTGATCAAGCATGCCAAGAAGATGTTGAAACAAGCCAAAATAATGTATGAAACAAGCCACTATATACCTGTATGGCTTTAAGGGTATTCAACTACAGATCATGGCTGGTCGACTTAGGCTCAGATATCCAACATCTTACCACTATGAAATGAAATGCTGATTTCCTGATGAAATGATTTTTTACTATTTACTAAGTAAATAGGTAAAATACACAACAGAGCTCCTACTTCGTGAATATTCAGGATAGTGAAGATTAGTGCTGTACCCAAACGGTTAAACGTCCGGTAAACGACCGTGAGACTCCAAAACGGAATGTATTTTCCGGTTTTCGGTTAGCCGTGAAAAGAGGCAACATAATTTTGAACACATGGGAATGGCCAAAATCAAGAGATAAAACTTGCTGGAAAAGCCTGTTTTTTCTCTTTTTAATCGGAGCTGTGGTAAGAAGCATATATTTACCTACCATTATTTGCTTTTAGAATGTCTTATTTATTGAAATTTCGCTCGTATCATACTTAGTTTAAGCTTATGTCGAAAATCGTTCGTTTGTGGAGGCAGCCATCTTAGGTCATGAATGTGCAGTGATCAGGGAAATATATGCTCTAGAGCCATCTCGTGATCAGTTCATACATGCAGGCATTTGATAGCCAGATACTGCTGGCCACAATTCACTACGAATCCTTACTATAAATTGGCTAAGCTCAGATCTTGTGTGTCTGTCCGTCTGTCCTTCTGTTTGTTTGACGGCACTTTTCTCGGTGATTTTGCACTCAATCGAGCTGGGGTTTTTTGTAAACGTGGTTATATTGTTCCCAGATTGTCATGAAAGGGGTTGTTTGTGGTATTTTGGTCGCATTATTCAAAAGCTTTTTACAATTCATAACTTTCTTTGGCAGGCCCCGAGTAAAGCTTCAAAGTTCCCAGTCCTTTCGACCTTTTTCGGGTCAGCGAAATTACATAGGCATACATTTCACGTACGATGAATGAACCGTCGCGTCGCGCGTAGATCTACACTGCACTCGGCCTTCATTCAGTGTGTTTCCGTCCAGTGAATCCATGGCATGGTTGTACATGTAACGTTAGATCTAATCTGAAAATTGTTCAACAGTCAGAAATTGCCGGCGCTAATGCACATCCCGCCTGAATCTAGAACTACAAGTACAACTAGCACCTGAATTTCAGTCACATCGGACATCGGGAACGGCTCTATTTCAGCTTCGATGTTGACGTCGTCGATCTGACTCTCAATCTAGATTCGTCTTCGCAGTGTATCTATAACATACAAATTCATAGTGCTTTGTTTTCACATAACATGCCATCTCATATATTCTGATCCTATCTGTACACTGTGTTTTGCCTTCAAATGACACGTTTAAATTTTGTTTGACATGTGTTTTAGAACACTCCGTTGTATATGTATATATAAATGTTTAAGAATATAGACATGAATATAATAGAGTAAAAATGGTTTATCGCTTAAACAACCAATACAGTGTATCTATAACAGACGTACAGAGTCCTTTCTTTTTACATTAAATAACATGCCATCTCAAAATCATGATCTTTTCATCTGTATACTGTAGCATATCTTGCCTTTACTGTTTAGCTGACCTGTTTATATTTTCTACATTGTGCTTTACATTTCTACCAGAAAAAAGACATAATCTAACGTATACACATGCCAATATTGTTATTTATTTGAATGAAACAGAATATTGTATTCTAATAAGTGAAGATGCCAATGTAACGTTTAAAAGATGCACAAGTTCCATAAGATATACATTTTCTGTGCATGTTTTAAGATTTTTATCAATTCCTTCAATACATAACTATAACCTACCAGGGAAAAAAAAATATTGGAAACCTAAACATACCAGTGGAGGCCCTACAAATCTTATCACTTTTCATCACAACAGCTTAACCCTCTCCCCCCCCCCCCCTCTCTCTCCTGTATTCTTTATAATTTCTATCTATCCCCCCTGCATGTCTATTTTTTTTTCTCTCTCTCTCTATCATTTTCCCACTGTCTATAAGTCTCTCTCATTTTTCCCACTGGCTGTTTCTCTCTCTCTCTTTCTCTCTCATTTTCCCCACCACTGTTTCCCACTGTATCCTTCTCTCTCTCTCGCTTCTTTCAACATTACACTATATATGATTGAGCAACCTTTAATTGAAGAAATACAAACAAATGCAATCTGTTGTACATTGTAGGGTACATGTACTTACAATTTATTTTTGACTTAATACATGTAATGATAACATTTCTATATTACGATAATTGCCTCTTGACTGATTACTAAATACACCGTGTTACAATACATTTTCTTTTCCATTCTATAGTTAGATTTTGATTTCACTCCGTAATGATATTTAAGTTCTTCCCCCAGTTTAACCCATGATGCTAATTAAATTGAACCTATGTTTAAAGAGAAGTCTGCTATGAATCAATTGTTCAAATATATTTAATCAATAAACTACTTGCCTTTCAGTGTGAATGGGTACTTGGGCTGTCCATAGGAGAAGACCCCCCCCCCCCCCCCCCCCATGGTGCCACGGGTAATTTATGCTAGTTCATATTAACATTGGTAAGCTTAAACTAATATGATACGAGCGAAATTTCAAGAAATAAGACATTTTAAAATCAAGTTATGGTAGGTAAATGTATGCTTTTTACCACAGTTCCGATTAGAAAGAGGAAAAACAGGCTTTTAAAGCAGGTTTCTCTTTGGTTAATGCCTGTGCCCATGTGTTGAAAATCCTGTTGCGATTTGCAATTTTTCCTGTTTAACCAAAAACCGCCTGGTTTTGACTCGCCGTCAAACAATTGAAAATAACCGTAATAGTACAGCACTAGTGAAGATGATAATTGACGGAGGGTGGTCCACAAGGAGTTTTAACATGTAACAGCGACCAGTTTGAATTTCGAAACAGCAGGTTTGAAAATCAGCGGCAGGTTAAGATTTCGTAAACAATAATTTTAAAACCAAATTATTTATGAAATATTAGTCATAAAATTTGTTTCAAAATGCTTTAATATATGCCTGATATTGTACCAGAAAGCCTTAGAGAACCACAGAACTTCCAGGGCCCTCAACCAGACTACGGATGCAACGGACTTTGCGCTTGGCATACATCAGTTTATACTTCTTCCCAGTGCAATTTTACATGTTTGAATTTTTCTTTGTGGACCACCCTGCTTGATGCTCCATAAATTAGACGGCTTTAAACCTGGCCTACTTTTAAGAGTACCAGCCATGTGATACAGTTTCACCTGATAGAGTTTCATCCTCTGTACTGTCTGTGGGTATAAATCCCAACATAGTATTGTAAGACAAGGCACTTTATGTAGTTGCTTCCTGGCCTGCCACCTAGGTGCTTTTTGGCCACCGTAGTAGATAACCAGTAATATGTGTCTTGAAGGGAAGGTTGAGTTCTGGGAAAGGTGAAAAATAATTTGTGAGCTTTCTCATTTCTTTTATGTCAGTTTGGAAGAACATCATAGTAGAAATATCCCATTAAAGGGAAAGTTCACCCTAAAGATTACTAGAGTTTAAAAAATGCAGAAAAAATAAAGAAAAATATTGGCGAAGGTTTGATGAAAATCGGTCAAATAATAAAAGAGTTATGACTATTTAAAGTTTTGGATTCGTGACGTCACATGCGAGCAGCTGCCCATTGGTCATGTAATAAATATTCCATATATTCACATTTTTTTTTACGTTCCACGATAAATTAATATTGTTTCTTTTCAGAATCTAGTATTGAATAACATTTCTGACAATATATCAAATGCACAGACGAAAATATTCTAAATTTTCTGAGAAAACTGTATTTTATGGAATATTTATCACATTACATAATGGAGGAGCTGCTCGCATGTGACGTCACAAAATCAAAACTTCAAAAGTCCATAACTCCGTTATTCTTTAACGGATTTTGTCCAAACTTTCGCCAATATTTTTCTTTATTTTTTCTGCATTTTTTAAACTCAAGTAATCTTCGGGGTGAACTTTCCCTTTAAAACGATTGCTCCTCGATTGCCCTCATCTTCAAAATATGACAAGAAATTGCTGAAATGATAGGGCCAAACATTCATGCAACATGTGTGTGTGCAGTCCCATATACCCATTTCTGTGTAAAGTGCTTGTGCTTTTCAACAAGATTTGGTCAATTTCTTATCATTTTGATGACTCTTAAACCTGACATTATACACCAATTCTTATTTAGACATGATCAGCCTTTCCCAATTGCCTTGAGACAGTTTCTTTCACAATGTAATTGTGTGACCAGAACTCAACTTTATCTTTAAAGCAGAATTTGTACATGATCCATCATTGTCAATGTACATTAGTATCAAGGCTAATCCTTTTAGCTAAAGATATAAAATGCTGCTACTAATGTCGATGTTCAACTCTCCTGGTTTTGAATAGTTCAATTGTTTTTTTGAGTCCTTTCGTACCCTGATGAAACATTATTAAGCACATTGTTCAGCTACTTGCAACTACCGACAAAGGCAATGTATAGCAAACTGTGTAGCAAACACATTTATTATTTCATAGCAAATAATGTTAAAAATTACTTTTTTATTGTTATTATTAAGTATTTGACGTCACCTGTGCCTGGGAGGGGAAAAGCGAACTCAATCACTGTGACCCTCAAGGTTCTCCTCCTGGTATAACTGATTTTCATATACAGCAGAACCTCGTTATAACAAACTCCTTTGGACCCTTTGGACCAATGAAATTACCTCTTTATATTGAAACTTTGTTACATCAGGGCTAAAAAACAATAGAATCCAAAGAAGTGGGACCAGTAAAATTACCTTGTTATAACATGAGATTGCTATAACAGTGTTCTTTGTAATGAGGTTCCACTGTAGCTCCTTTCCTTTTGCAAATTAAGATTAGATAGTTCCTTTTCATAGATCATATTTTCCTTGACCATTGAATATCATGCACAGCTCTTTCTACAGTTTACCAGTACCCTTAAACCCCTGGGTGTGATACTACCTCCAGAGTTGATCAACTCACCCCATCTTAGCTACCATAGACAGCAGCATCGCTCAAGAGACAGGCAGATGGATGCCTCACGTGGGATGCCTAGTGGTAGTGGTTACCATGGTAACAAGAGGAGTAGAGACAGGTGGGTATCATATATGAAATTATCAAGAGGATACCCTTTTTTAGTTAGATGAAATATTTTTAAAGAAATGCTGTTTTCCTACCATCACCTAATAAAGAGACACTCTTACAAGAACTTGTTTTTCTATGTTGATCCTCATTCACCAGCTGACATTTCCTTTTGTTTATGTATTTGTATTCTTTGTTATTAATTTGTTCATTGTAATATGTCATTATATTACATTCTTTTTTTTATATCGATGACCTTTTAGATGATTCTGCTCTTTAGTACTTGATGATCCACTCATGTTTCTTTTATATCTTTTCCAAATTTCTACAGAGAAAGTGTGACGGATGTCTTGAAGAAAAGAAAAAGAAAGTTCAAGCCTTGAACATTCAACTTGAGTATTGCTTCTAACAATCGACTCATCTTTCAGATGGATGTTTCATGTTTTCAGAGAAGACCATGCTATCATGACGATGGGAATTAACGAGAGATCCAAACTGAAACTCTTGTCATGTCGTCTAGTACCACCTCGGTATGTGGTCATTAGACTTTTACCTGTATAATCTTGATGGTAACAAGGTTAACTGATTTCACAAAGAGAGTTCTGCTTCATTAGTCATGAGAATATTTATGGGGATTTCCCCCTTTTTAAATTTTATTGGCTGGAAACCAGGCCTATTTGAGGAGTTTTAATGATGTGCTTTTCTGAATGGGAATAAGTTGAGAATTTTACCTTGAAACCCGTTTTCCAACTCTCATAAAGGTACAGAGAATTCTCATCATAATGAATCGCTCATAAAGAGATGGGGCATATAATCATTAAGAAATAACATAAGAAAGAACAAGGAGAAGATGAGCTGGGCCAGTCCAACTTTGCTGTACTTAATTCATGAAAGCCCAATCTTGTACCAATAAATTATAACATGCAAGCCTTTTCTTTATGGCAGCTATATCTAAAATTCTGTCTTTTTTCTTTGTTCATTCTGGAGCAGCATAATTTTTGTTACTGAATACATGTATGTTCTTGTGACAAGACATTAAGCATGATCTATAATGTTTGCAGAGCACCTACACTATCAGGGTAATCTGAATAGCGATGATCATTTTGAAAACACATTTTAACACCTCAATGTAGAGTGGTGATATTCTTCCCATGTGATATTTTTGAAAAGTTACTTTTCACCTGTTATTGATAGTTGCCAATCAAGCTACTCTTTTTTTCTGTACACGGTACCATGATCTTCCACCATGGATTGATTACTTAAATTTTTGTAGTCGGGTAAGTGACCATTCCACTCAACTGAATAAAGTAATTTTGAAAACAGATTTTTGCTTAGTATGTAGCAGTATCTTCTAAAACTGTACGTGCATCTGTTGTTGTTTCGTATCCATGCTGAGAACTGTGACCTCTACTGACATGAAACATATTATGACAAGCCAAATGGGATGCTCAATCATTTTTAACTGCATCAACTAAAGTTGAACTGCAGATGTAGATTAACATTCGTATTATAACAGACATTTTTAAGGCAAAGTATATTTTGCCATAATGTAATTGAAGTTATTGGAAATACAGTCACACTTTGTTAAAACATCAGTAAAAACTTTGGGCATCCTATCTGACACTTCATAGTGAAAGGTGTGATGAGAGGTGATGAAAGGTGCGGAAAGGTGCGAGAGAGAGAGAGGAAGGCAGCGAGAATGGTGAAAATAAAACGGCTGAATAGCAGTACCAGTTAGAAAAGAAATCAAAGGAGAGGGAAAGCAGTTGAAAGAAAGATGAAAGGCGATACATTGTAATTAGAGGGCTGAGAGAAAACGGGCTGGGCCTGAACACCAGTCATTTAAGAAATTCAGGTCCACATCCTGCCTTCTTCACTGCATCATGTACATATACTAATTCTTTCTTATTTCTCACTCTCTTAATTTTCCATCTCTATAAAATCTATGCTCTCTGGATTCTGTTCAGGATCTTGCATTTCTCATTTCTCCATCCCCTTTTCTGCTTTAATCTCAATCTCTTTCATCCTCATCTCTCCATCATCTCTGTCGGCTAACAGTCTTCTGTTGTGATCCTTTCATCTTCTACGTACTACATGTATATATCTTTTTTACCATTTTCCTTCTTTTTCTCTTTCACTATATTCTCTATCTCTTGCATCTTTATTGATGAATCCTCTCTGCCAGCGCTACATTTGCCTCATCCTTTCCCCATCTTATTCATACATCTTTCTAAAACTTCTTTCTCCATTTACATTCTTAGACTTTATCACAATTCTTGTTTAGCTCCTTTCTAATCCACTCTTTTCGTCATTTTACCTTTCTATCTCATTTCTTTATCTTCTGCTCTGCTTCTCTCATTTCAAACCAAGCAATTCCCCACAATGAACTTACTCTGAAAGGTGTGGTTTGAAAGGAACAAGGGAAAAAAGTTCCCCGCAGAAAGACAAAAAAGTTCCCCGTAGAAAGACAAAGAACTTCCCCAGGTAACTTCTCCACCTACCGAGGTGGAGAACTTCCGGGGAAGTGAAGCTGGTGTGAAAGGTGCTCTTGTATTTTTCCCAGTTACCTAAGGAGTTAGTGCTCGTAAAAGTTGGAGGTTTCCACCGGGGAAGTTCAGCAGGGAAAATGGTATGAAAGGGACATCACTTCAATTCACAGACACAACTCATGAAAATTGACACTGATCCATCTAAAACTCTTTTTTTCTCATCAATAAATCTCTTTATTAGGTGAACCTGTCACATAACAGGGTTCAAACATTTCCACACTACATCTTTGCATTTTTTTCCATCCACAACTGTGCAAAGAATAAGGAAACAACAGTACATAATTTACCTTGCAAATATTCTGAAACGGCCACGGAGAAGGAATACATGGACAGAAATCTGACCTAACCAATCAAATCATTAAATATCACTTTCGATCCTTAGGATTATCCTTGGTCTAGTACAAGCATAATATACTCAGTCTACTTCCAGTATGGTTTATTTGAGATTTCAAGTGTATTTTTTAAATATGTTTTCTTTCTTTCAGTTGGAAATATAAAATTTGAAAAAATACACAGCAACATAAAAAGATTGTGTTTATGGATACTGTAAATGTAGCGTGCTACTGTAATACAAGAAGAGTTCCATCTAACTTTTTAAGTTCCATCATGGAATCAATCTGCAATTCATATCATAAATCTCATTTCAATGGTAGGTCTTTTGTACATACAATAATAAATCTGATCAAATTCCCCCAAGAGACGTCACTCATCATTCTGATGATCATCTGTTGTGGCATTTGATTTTGGTTTGAGGTGTCCCTCCAGGAATGAGGGGCAGAGAAGAAGTGGTCCCTTATGCCTCAAAGGTATCCAGGAACTTGATAACAACATCCTTGAGCTTCTCCTCTGTCTGCTGGCTGAGCTGACCTTCGGCACGGATGGTGTCAAGGAGACCCTGGTGGCTGGAGCGGATGTGAGCAAGGAACTGCTCCTCAAAGGTGGTCACCTTGGCAGGGTCGATCTTGTCCAGATGGCCACGGACACCAGCGAAGAGAACAGCAACTTGGTCCTCTACGGCCATGGGAGCTGAAAACACATAAATAAAAATACAATGATATGACCCTTTTTTAATGCATCATTCCTCAACAATAGCTTAGTTGTTTGGCCAAGATGCTCTTAAGATCTTCAAAGGGATATAGCATCTATTCCTCAGAGGCATCAAAATGATTTTCACAATTTATGGTAGATACCCTAATCCTTTCCATTTATACCTGAATGAATAACTAACAATGAACACAAAGAGAAGGTCGAGTAAGTTCTGGGAATGTTGAAAATAATTTGTGAGCTTTCTAATTCCTTTTTATGTCAGTTTGGTAGAACATCATATTAGAAATGTCCCCTGAAAAGGATTGCTCTTCAAATGCTCTCATATTCAAAGTGTACGGGCCAAACATTCTTGCCACATGTGTGTGCAGTCCTATATACCCATTTCTGTGTGCAGTGCATGTGCTTTTCAGCGAGATTGGGTCAATTTCTTATCATTTTGATGATTCCAAAACCTCACAGTATACATCAATTCTTAAGTAGTCACTATCAACCTTTCCCAATTGCTTTGAGACAATTGGGAAATGACCAGAACTCAACTTTATCTATAAGACATGCATAAGTAACTTTTACATATTTTATTTATCACTTATCATGAATATTTGTAGGTACTGCATATAAAAAGAATACACAAATCCTGACAGACATGGCATCTCTCATAACAATCAGTAGTAATCCAAGTTAACTTCACTTCAGAGCTTTCTTAGATAAATTGATGTTAAGTAACTTACTGTACTGTCCTTGCTTGAGGAGCTCAGTGAGACGGACTCCACGGTTGAGCAGGTTCTGGGTAGCAGCATCCAAATCTGAACCGAACTGAGCGAAGGCAGCTACCTCACGGTACTGGGCCAGATCAAGCTTCATTGAACCGGCAACCTGGAAAATGATCAAGATGTTGTTCAAGTATTAGACTACAATGGCTAAACTTGCTATATTCAAGATCCTACATTAAATGATAAATTTACAATGGGTGACAAAGAGAGGAGGTATTACATGCCATGACACAAGGGGTGTGGTGAATTATCTTCTATTATAAGCACAATATCAATAAGTAGGATATAATAGTAATTTTCATCTCTTAGATGTAACACCTAACTTTGAATTATAATCAATACAAACATTGAATAACTGAGAATAGCCGTTTATAACTGTTATCAAAAGACATTTCCATAATACACGTTGCTTGGTTAGAAGCAACAAATAAGCGCTCAAACGTATTTGAGGGCAGCAAAGCTTATCTACCACATAATATGGCAGGATGTTCCCGACGTGAGATGAATGAGATTTTTACCTGCTTCATGGCCTTGACCTGAGCAGCGGATCCGACACGGCTCACAGAGAGACCCACGTTGATGGCTGGGCGGATACCCTTGTAGAACAACTCAGTCTCCAAGAAGATCTGCAGGATTACCAAAGAGGTACATTCATGACAGATGTGAAGGGGAGCAGGCACATTAGTATTCATACGCAACTTCTTGAGAAATATTACTGCCATGAGGCAAGCATCTTTTTGCCATCAGAGGGCAAACCTCTTTAGCTTTTATATCCACATCACAGCGACAAGTCTGACATCGTGAAAAATTATTTAGTAAACATACTGAATTAAGTTTGACAAATTCTCCCATGCCAAATACAAACCTTATGACTTATATTCTGGGGAATTACAAAAACTCTAAATCTTCTTTAAATCACAATTTTGATAAAAGGTGAGAGCATCAAACCCTACAAAACCTAAAGCCCTCCATTTGACCAGATATACTACTTTCTTAGACAGGCTCATGTTTCTGAAGTATCTGGGTTCAAAGTATTTCTTGATATTGATACTAAAATTGCACGAGAGATGGTCTTTACTGTACCTGTCCGTCAGTGATGGAGATAACATTCGTTGGGATGTAAGCAGACACATCACCAGCCTGGGTCTCAATGACAGGCAGGGCAGTGAGGGATCCACCACCAAAGTCTGGGTTCATCTTGGCTGCTCTTTCCAGAAGACGGGAGTGGAGGTAGAACACATCTCCAGGGTAGGCCTCACGACCAGGGGGACGACGCAGCAGCAGAGACATCTGACGGTAGGCTACAGCCTGGTATACAACAGAGGAATGGGGTTATTCAAATTGATTTACCTACCCATAGCTTATGGACCAATAAAACTGATCGTTTTATCAACATGGCGTCAACGAGCAGCAAAGTATAAAATTGTACTGAATGAACATGCTGATCTCCTAGTTGATGAGGGTGTGTTAGTAATGAAATGGCTGTAGCTGTTAATAAAAGTGTTAACATCTGTGAATTATTTGTATAAACCTTTGAAGAATACAAGTAATCATCATAAATTGAATGGATCATGAGGTAAATTATACGTCTCTTTCACACAAGGCTAAGGATATGGTATTTGCAAAGACTACTTTAATGATAGACTATTTTGTTTTAGATTTTTTTTCTTCATTACAGCCAAATGACAAAATAGCTTTTACAACTATAACTTTTTCAGCCCTATGTATATTTTTGTTAACTGCTGATAAGGGCTTATCACCCCCTCCTCCTCCGACCACATTAGAAGGATGACTCACCTGTTTGGAAAGATCGTCATAGATGATGAGGGCGTGCTTGCCGTTATCCCTGAAGAATTCTCCCATGGCACATCCCGAGTAGGGTGCCAGGTATTGTAGAGGAGCAGCATCAGAGGCAGTGGCAGACACAATAATGGTGTACTTCAGAGCATCTGTCAAGAGAACATATTAACCAATTAGACTCAGTCCAATAGAAAAGTTTGATAATGCATTCATATTTAATATTAAAATGCTAAAAAAAAACATTTTTTTCCCCCCTTCTCTTTTCTTTTTTTTTTTTTTTTTTTTTTTGGGGGGGGGGGGGGGGGTATTTTACATTTAGCATGAATAACAGACCTGCCAACCCTGAAACCCAAGAACTTTTCATATTTTCAACTACTCTGTTACTTAGTCCATTTCACTTCCTTTAACATCTAAGTAATTGAAGTACAGTAATACTGGATACATACCGGAATCCTGTAGCCTCTTGACAATCTGTGCTACTGTTGATCTCTTCTGTCCAATGGCAACGTAGATACAGTAAAGCTTGTTCTTCTCCTCTGCTCCTTCGTTGAACCTCCTCTGGTTGATGATGGTGTCAATGGCTACAGCAGTCTTTCTGCAATATCAAAAAATTACCACTTGTCAAACAAAATGTATTATACAATGCACAAACATTTCTATTATTGCTTCATCCTTAACTCATACACATATTTTTGCAAATAGTGAATCACTATCTTTAACACATTTTATTCTAAAAAAATAATTCATCCAATACATTTCACAAGATGAATGTAGGTTTTTTTTCAGCTCTATCATTTTCAAGGTGTTTTATTGAAATACAATTATTCCTTCTTCAGGAAAAATTGTAACAATAGTACCTATTCAAAGGTTGCAAAACCAACAGATTAACTGACCAGAACACTTCACAACTTGGAAAGCCTTAATGCACTACTACTCATACACAGCCTTCCTGGAGTGGTTCACATACTTACCCTGTCTGCCTGTCACCAATGATGAGTTCTCTCTGTCCTCTGCCGATGGGTACCAGACTGTCTACAGCCTTGATACCGGTCTGCATGGGCTCACGTACTGAGATACGAGGGATGATACCAGGGGCCTTGGTACCAACACGGGCACGCAGATCTGTGTTAAGTGGACCCTGCAAGTTCATAAGAAAATCAAAACGTGTTGAGCTCTACAGACTTTTGTCCATCTCCTATAGTGTGATACCATACCATGTAGAGAAGTGGCTATTTCCTGCTTTCCTTATCTTATAAATATCATACGTCATCATATATTTGGTATAAATGGTATGAAGAGTACAAATAGACATTTTATATTGAAACTGAAAGTGCTATAAAAATGCAAGTTTGAAGTAAAATGGTTAATATTTCGCTTGTTGAAAGAAGGAAGTGCAGACCCCCCCCCCCCCCAAAAAAAAAAAAAAAATTAAATTAATGTGTTGCCTCAAGCTGTTCTGATAATATGGTGACAATGCTTTGATATCCTTAATCTATTTCAAGTTAGGCTTGCATGTCAAGCAAGTTGAAATCATCAAACATAACAATGATTTAGTTTTAAAATATTAAATACTATTGGCCTCAGAAGATGAAAAAGGTTGAAACTGAAGAGGAGGGTGTGGATCCTTGGTGATAGTTCATGGGAGTTTCAGGACACTCACCTTACCATCGATGGGTGTACCTAGAGCATCGACTACTCTGCCTAAGAGCTGCTCACCAACTGGAACGTCTACGATAGCTCCTGACCTCTTGACGACATCACCTTCCTTGATGAGTTTGTCGTTACCAAATACTACAACGCCAACATTGTCAGGTTCCAAGTTCAATGCCATACCCTGCAATGAGAAATCATCATTACCAGTTGATCATTCTCTAGCATAGCAGTATATCCGTAATCCCTCAACCCACGTATCTTTAGAATTCATTTGTTTATACTATTCTTTTCTAAAAATTTGATACTTAGTTTATCTGCCTGTGTGTATACCCTCTTCAAAGTGGGCTGCAATCTATTTCATAATCCACGAAGTTGGTTCCAATCACTAATCAGTCCAATTACAGCCGTTTCTTTCCAGCATGGCACCTCCATTCTCCCCCCCCCCCCTTTTTCCCTCTTTCCCCCCCTTTTTTCCTCTTTTCTCCTCTTTCCCCCTCTTTTTTATTTCCTTTTTCCCCCCCTCCAATCAAGCTCAGTGGTATACATGTAGGAATGTTATCTTTTTCTTTTTTTGTATGTAGTTATTTTCTTTTTATATATTTATTATGTACTATCATGTATTGTGTAATAAGGGCCCTCGCCCCAAGCTTTTGCTTTAAGAAGTGTGTCCTCCAACTATGTATGTACCACATGAATGTACATTTTGTCATATTTCTGCTCATTTATTTGCTCATTTATTACTTTGCACACTTATATTGAAAAGTTGGAAATAAATGTCTTTAAATTGAAATTGAATTGAATTGTTTCACTAGCTGCAGGGATGTACTCATGGGTAAAACATTAATCTTGTATTAAGTCTTTTCTATTAGGAAAGTTCTGTATTACAAAAGATTAGATCATAGAAAATTGTTGCCGTAACTATTTTTTGTTAAAAATAAAATGTGATTCACAGGATGGTATATTAGAAATCATTTTCCTTACAAAAGCAATATATTATGCGGTTCCCCTACTAACCCATAAGCTTCATTTGAAATACATGCTGTTGTCTGAAAAAAAAAGACTGAAAATTATTTCATTTGCAAACAAGGAGATGAATATCACAGTTCTTTAGCTTCTAAGGAAAGCATTTCCCTTGATGAGAACTAACCTTGAGACCACTGGAGAATTCTACCATTTCTTCCGCCTGAATATTCTTCAGGCCATACACACGAGCGATACCATCTCCAATTGATAGTACACGACCTGTTTCTTCAAGGTTTTCTTTGGGTGTGTGACCAAGAATTCTTTCTTCTAGGATGCTTGACACTTCAGCTGTACCTGGGAAAGAGCAAGAAAAAAAAACTTAAATTGTTGTAGGCAGATAGCATTATGGTGATGCTATACAATGTAGCAGTACCAACATGTGGTTCATCCAATGCATTTGAATCATGATCAGTTTCATTCTTGAAAAGCAGGGTTCGACATTAACGATAGCCCGCTAGCCAATGGCTAGTAAAAATCACGGCGGACTAGCCAAAATCTGAAGTTTCTAGTCCGTGTGGCTAGCCAAAATATCACTCTAGTGTCGCACAAAGCGATGTTCATTGTCGACACATCCGACAATGATTCAAATTCAAACAATTAATATCCAGTGATTGATAATATGCTCTACATGTAAAGTATAAATATGTCAGATTTGTTTCATCTTAAAGTCTATAAAATCCGCGCAAGCAAGCATGCGCGCGTTCGCTGTCGACTCACACCGTACCACTGATATTTCAGCTTGCCAATGCAAGCTGTAGAGAAGCGAGCACGTACGAGAGCTAGCTACAATGCAGCACGAGAGACTGAGGTACCTAGATGTAGCTATTGTGTGTGTTTGCACGTACATGCACCCACATGTGTCAGATGTGTTTATGACGAAAAAGGGCGCACTGGTATGTTTACGTCCACCCGCTCCACCTTTATTTATTTATTTATTTTTTTTTTTTATTGGACAAAATACGATATCGTGCATACTAGGGCTGCACGATATGGCGTAATGGGTTATTCGATTATCGTCAGCTGTCAATATGCCTATATAAGTACGTCACCACCCAAAACAGTACATTTCCAGTCACCTAAAATATAGCACAACTAGGAACGGTTACCCACCCAGTCGCTGCATCACAATTCAAAAATAAGTATCACATTGTATTAAATTGATTTGAAAATTCTGATTAATTGGAAAATAGAATTATATTTTTTCGAACGACGAGACTTTTTTCATCGCTTGAAAAATGTGGGGCGCAAGGAAAATTCAAACTTCGCGGTACAGACTCATGAATAATAAATACATTCGTCACCTAGATACGCAGGGCTGCTTGTTGAATATTCATGATTTGCCCTCTGCTGTCAAAAACATTATAATTTCTCATATTATTGGCTTTCCGTTTCGGAGTACGTCTTTATGTCGGAACTCCTCGAAAGTCATTATTTCTGGGAGTTGTTTTGGGTAACAATAGTATGATTTTAAAAAGCAAGGAATTGCTTTACATTAATTTTTTTTTAGGTGTATTTTTGTTGTTTTAATAAATCTTAGTTTGATCCAATCTCGTTCAGTATAATTATTTGTACCTGTGCCTGCACAAAAGCACAGCCTTTATTCGGGGAGCAAGGAAAAATCAAACTTCGCGGTACAGACTCATGAATAATAATAATACCATCGTCACCGAGATACTCAGGACTGCTTGTTGAATATTCATGAGTTTGCCTTCTGCTGTCAAACACATAATTTCTCGTATTGGCTTTCCGTTCCGGAGTACGTCTTTATGTCGAAATTAACTCCTTGAAAGTCATTATTTCTGGGAGTTGTTTCGGGTAACAATAGTTTAATTTTCAAAAGCAAATAATTGTTTTACGGTAATTTTGTTTTTTAGGGGTATTTTTGTTGTTTTAAAGCTTTGTTTGATCCAATCTCGTTCAGTATATTTGTACCTGAGCTTGCACGAAGCACAGCCTGTATTCGCCCCCTAGTCGTGCTAGTGGACTACATTGTACATCGTGACTTTGCTTGCGTTTTTTTCTTTGTCAAAATATTTTACTGATCCTTCACGATCTCTTTCATGTTTTTTATGACATTTTATTCCCCTAACCATTCTAAAACCCGTTAGTTTTTAGTTATTTTTTTTTCTTTCTATCAAATCATAACAAAACTGGATGCATCGCATTGATATTTTGACTGAACTTAAACATTAATTACGGATTCTGTGTTTCATCTGTGAATGAAACCAAAATAGTTTTGGTAGGATTTCTTCTTACTGAGTTATGATTTACCCAGTTGTGTAAATTCTGTGGGCAGATAAAAAAAAATATTATAAATAGACATCTGCCAGTGTGTAACTGTTACATGATCTCGTACTATAAAGTAAGAGATCATGTAACAGTTACACAGTTATATGTTAATATAGTGGCAGAGGCTGCAGTGCTACATGGAGATTCATCAATAAATGTCATGATGGCAGTTGAATTGTTGAATATCAGGGTAAATTCAAATGCCAGTCCGTTGACTTGGTATTAATTCGCTATGATTGAAGTGTGAAATGGTGTTGTGTAGTAAAATAACACTCGTGTATTCACCATTTTCCTGATCAAAGTGCAACATTACATAATCTGAACCGTCACTCAGGGGTAATAAGGTAACAACATTTCCTTTTATTTTACTCAAAGAGTCAATATAAAATATGATTTACATTAAACGAGATAATTTACAAAACAATACAAGAAAGATATCAGTACAATATTCAAAATAAATTACTGAGAGGGCATCAATTCAGCCAAAAGGATAACCCTTATAGGATGTTTGTGCCATATTATTTTGTTATTTTTATTTTTTTGTTGGGGGGGGGGGGTCAGAGCAGCAGAGAAAAGAATGTTTATTGCCAACTGGATAGATTCCGTCTCAGTAAACAGTTTGTTATGCTTTTTAAAAAATGAGGCTGGCAGACTAGTCAATTTTCATCGTGGCTAGTCAAAATTCTGGCGGACTACCCAAAATTAGAGCTAACTAGTCCGTCTGGCTAGTTTAAAAAAAAGTTAAGGGCAAACCCTGAAAAGAAATACTCAAATGATACCTCTTCTCATTGAAATGGCAGGTGCACTGTGCAGGCCAATGAAAATTATATTATATTGTTGAATTCTTATGCTATTTCATGTATACTTCCTTTCGTGAACATTTTGAGAGATAGACTATGCCTTATTTAAGAACACAAGATTTTAAAAAAAAAAAAAAAAATTTAAAGGATGGCTACCAAAGAATTCTACTCACTTGGTCTCGGCGATGATGTTGTGAGATTTCTGTGTGATACATATGCGGCACCTATACATCTTTTGGCAACCTGAAATGAAACCATTTGATAATTTGGAAATCCGTGATAAAATGCATATGTTACAGAGCAAAATAAAATTCTGGAGCCAACAGAAGACAAGCACTGTCAAAGTAAGTTGCGTTTAATCAAACAGTTAAGAAGATATTTAATCGTAAAGCACCCTAGATATAATCGTTGCAAATATGTTTTTACACACAACCTATATGAAACAAATCTATTCCTTTATCAAGAACTGAGAAAGTGATAATCTATGAAATTTTCTGTACAGAACAAATGAGGAGCTCGCAAGGTACATCACTGAGTTGCCAATTTGTGTTTGATTGATTATAACTTCAAAAATTCATAACTTTCTTATTTCTCGTCGGATTTTGCTCAAGCTTTCACTAACCCGTTTCTCTCTTTTTTCTGATTTTACCATGCATACGACAAGACTGCCCAAATTCTCACCCCGGCCAAAGCAACCGCCTCTACTTTAGTCTCTACGACTAGTCATGGTGCTGTAAAGTAAGGGGGGAGAATTCTGCCACTTAAGAAAAAATCTTATTCATTTTCATTTACTGTATAAGCCATAAATTTTCGCGAATAGGACTAACCAGACTATTTCGCGAGTGGTTGAATTTCGCGGTCGGAAAATTCTCAATTCTACTAACAGCGGTGATTATGCACTTTTGCAAAGCGAAGTGGTGAATTTCTGACCAGGAGACAACAAATTCAACCGACTTCTTATGTTGGCAATATTTTGGCGTGTTGGTAAATTCGCGACCCACTCGCGATTCGCGAAAATAAAACCCCGCGAAATATATGGCGTATACAGTACCCTGTCTCGGAGGCAATTTTCGGCCTAACAGATCAGTTTTAGGCCACATGTACAAAGTCATTGGGGAGTGCGCAAGTGTGCGTTCGTTTGCTGTTCAAATGCAACAGCGGCCCGAGCCGGCGTCCAACGCTGGAGCTCCCCTGCGTAAAACCCGGCCAAAAACTGCTCCTGCGGTATCAGAAACTGAAATCTCAAGACTACTGGAGATATTGAGTGTGCGTCTCACGCACCGACTGTCTTTGACTACAACGTGCAATTGGACTCTTTTGAAGCTTACGACATACGAAAAATCCCTATCTAAAAGTGAAAATTTCTTGAAGCACAGCTCAGTTTTGGAAGCCCATTTTCCTTACAGACACGCGTAAGACAAAAGAATTTTCAGATTCGGGTAGCAGGACCGAATTCTCCTCCGCTCCAGGCCGAAAGCACCATCCTTTTAATACTCTAAATGATAAAAGTAAAATTCTTTTTTAAAAAGCTATTAAAGCAAATCTAAAATAATCTATTCCAATGACCAGCTAACAAGTCTCAAGAATACGCAAAAAGCTGATAGTGATAACTCAATTGCCCAGCCCCAGGCCCGGGCCTTCTTGCAATTGCATAAAAAGTTGCGTTTAAATCAAATGCAACTCAAAAAATTTAACTCTAAAAACTCGATTTTCAATCAATCAGGATCGCATATTTTTTTTACTTGCATTCAATTTTTCAAGTTCCGTTTAATCGCAACTTTTTAAGCAAGAAGGGCCAACATGCAACATGCAGATAAGTTACAGACGGACACAATTGCTTGCCACAGTGCCTTGCCCTTGCCTTGGCAAGGCAACTCCAGCACTGTGCTGTGCAACCGCAGGGCCTCATTGAGTTTCACACAGTCAGAAGTTCATCATGTGTCTACAATTTATTCTTACAGTTTCGATTGGCACATTAAAATGGCTATACAAGCCTTGCATTCAAGAAATTAGAAAGTGCATATTTACCTGAGGAGCCTGCCTGGACAAACTCCTGGCTGCAGCCGCCGCTAATCGAACAGAAACCTGGGCCATTTTTCAGATCTGTCCTAATGCAAAAGTGGCTAGTGGAGAAACTCAGCGAGTCGCCGGTACGTGCAACCTGCATAAAAAATTGTGAAACCCGTCACTGACATATTTGCAAGTCAAGATGAAGATTTGAATGCAAAATATTACATATTCAATATGATATATCAAATTTTATTTTGAAAATACTTGTATTCACTGAATTTTATAATTTTATAGTCCTAATTATATAAAATGTCACGATTTTAGATTTTTTGTTCATATATCTGAAATGTGTGAATAGAACGAGACAAACATGGCAGCGCCCTGAGTGCACAGTTGAGTGCAATGTTTTTGTCGTGTATCTTCACCAGATGTAGACTTACAATTGTTACATATCCATACACTTGTAAGAAGAACAGATAGTAAGTAATTAATTTAAAAGTATTCCAATGAAATAAACATTCAAAGACACTGAGTAATTCGTAGCTTTGCGTGACTGATAATCAATAATCTATTTTCGTCATAACGGTCCGATACATTGAAATCTGTGTCACTCATTTTAAGTGAGGCCTAAGACTAAGTAAGTTAACTCTAGCATGTCCAGGCAGGGGCGGCGCTTCAGGGGGGGGGGGGGGCAGAGGAGGCGACCGCCCCCCCCCCCCCATGATTTTTCAAGTAGTGAAAAAAGAAAAAAAAGAAAAGGGGGAAGAAAAGGGAAGAAAGAAGAAAGAGGAGTATAAACTATAAAAAGCATGAAAAGAGGCACTCATACACATACGAGGTTATCGTAAGATAACCTCGTACTCCATACGTGTTATAGTGGCAGATTTGAATGTATACTTTACAATATCACCTCCCTTGCAATTCCCAGGGTTGATTCCCTATTTTTGCTGTATTTATGTTGTATGATGTCTATGTATGTAAATGAATTTGATTTTTAAACTTGTATTAAACTAATATTTTAACTACAAAAAGACAAAAACTTACCAGTTTGCTTTCCATCCAGCGGAGTTCTCGTAGAAGATGCTTGGCTATGGCGGCGTTGTCGTAGTTGTTTTGGTGCGCTAGCCTAGAATTACAGTCGTTTCAATATATACTAACGCTGATGGCGCTATATAGAAATATACGATCCTGTGGAAGAATTATGCAATGCAAAAATGTTTTTCCCCAAACGTCTGGAGAACAAAGCCAGATGCCGAATCAAGCTTCCGGGGCACTTTTCCCTAGAGATCAGGTGCTTCCGGGGTCAGGCAAACTTCGCAAAGACCTTTAATAGTGTTAAGACAAATTACTCTCTCGTATTTCCGTAGTACATTCGGCAGGTGTATATTGCCGTGTTCAAACGAGACTCGCCTTACGAGTGCACCACAATACGCACACGTGCTTAGTAGCGGGTTGAGCACTCTTCGCATTTATACTCTTCGCTTCAGGTCGAGGCATATAAGCGTACTGTAGATGATTTTACCTTGGCCCAGTCCCCGCTGCTGTATACACGAGGAGTGAGAAAAAGCCCTTTAAAGTACTGCTTTCCAGTTTTGGAATCAGAAGTCAACATACAAGAGTTGAAGAGTCTCTGAATCAGGTATTCTAGCAAATTTAAGAAAATTAAATCGTGCCTAGAGCAATTTTGTTGTCTGTTTTTGAATGCTGCAACAGTGAATGTTGGACACAGTCCCACATAGGCAAGGGCCTATGAGTGGAAAAGAGGGGTCTTAAACATATAACTCTATATTATTACCCCTGTTATTTAATGGAGAAAAAATATGACATTATCTTTAGGTCGTCTTGCCCCTCCTGTCAAAATACCCTGGCGCCGCCCCTGTATCCAGGGACCGCCCACTCATAGGTCCATGCCTATGTAGGACTGTGTTCAACATTCACTGTTGCAGCAGTCAAAAACACACCAAAAAATTGCTCCAGGCAAGATTTAATTTTCATAAATTTGCTAGATTACCTGAATCCTAATTCAGGGACTCTTCAACTCTTATGGTGGTGGATCCAGTGACTGAACACTTTTCAGAAAATCAACGATAGCAAATAAAATATCAAACGACTATCTGTCAAACTTACATAATGAATGCTTAAAGTCCTACAGAAAAAGAAGTTGATGGAATTTTAAAAAGACAACGTAGATTTAATACGATATTCCCTTCTGAGTGAACCCCTTCCCAACGACGCAGCATTTTGGTCCCTTGAAAAAGGTACTGTATTTCCAAACGTGTGAAACCTATGGGAAAAAGACACAACCTTTGTTTCAATAGTGTGGTTTTCATACGCGTAATCCCACGTGTATGAAAACCCATTTTAGGCGCTTAACTGTACACGTTCGGTAATACAATCTGTTCGGAAATACAATCCTTGACTATACTTACTGTGCCACAAATTTGGGGATTCAGAGTTGAAGGTGAAATTTTAAATTATTATTTTCCTCATGTATGAATGATCTAGACTAGACTGGAAAAAGGCCCGCTGATACACACAAAAGCTATTGAAGCCTATTCAACCGTAAAAGCTATTGTGAGTACAAGCTTATCTTCAGATAAGCTTGTACATGTATAAGTCGAGACAGCCACCTAGCCTGGAAGGCTCTTTTGAAGAGCAAAAAAAAGCTGACGCTACTCTTCACAGAGCCTGGTTTTTAATCTTGCTCTGCAATAGAGCAGGCTGAGCAGCCATTTTAGAGTCTAAAGAACCTCTTGAAATTCACCTTTACCGTGAGCCAGTTTCCCTCATCTCCTCTTCACCATAGCTTTAGAATATTAAAACCTCATTTTTTACCCTAGAATTAAAAAAAATTAGGAAAAAAATGTGAAATATTAATTTTAATGGTCACCGGTAGGTTGAATGTTGTCCAAACGACGCCCCAAAAAAGTCTTCACTGCGCTCGTAGACCCGGAAGTGTCCTGTAATGTCATCGACCTACAGTCAATCAAGCAATTTTCAGATCCACCATACGTTAGACAAGACCGTGACCAGCGCGCGGGCCTCGCACGCATTTTGATTGTGCGTCTTCAACATGCTTGCATTAGCGGTCTTGTCTAACGTATGGTGGATCTGAAAATCGCGTGAGTGACTGTAGGTCGATGACATTATGGGACACTTCCGGGTCTACGAGCGCAGGGTATAAAATGGGGTTTTAATATTCTAAAGCTATGGTGAAGAGGAGATGAGAGAAGCTGGCTCATGGTAAAGGTGATTTTCAGGAGGTTCTTTAGACTCTAAAATGGCTGCTCTATTGCAGAGCGAGATTAAAAAACCAGGCTCTGTGAAGAGTAGCGTCAGCTTTTTTTTTTTACTCTTCAAAAGAGCCTTCCAGGCTACAGCAGCCGCCGCCGCGGAGCCCGAGGCCACTGTGCACTGCCTTTGGCGGCTAGGTGGAATCAGTGGAGAAAAAAAAACTGATTAGTGGGTGTGTAGCTGATTTAGTTGTAATTGAAGATTTCCAATGAAGAATTAATGCGCATGCATAGTTGCATTGTGACCTGCAGCTGCCCTTGTTTAATTACTGATTCAGTGAGCTAGGACTTAGGTCGGGCTAAATTTAAACAAATGTTTTATAGTCATTAAAGATAAGAAATGTCAAAAGTAACACTTCTTTCATCCAATGATAGAAAGGCTTTGTGACCTTAGTTGAATTTTATCTTCTTATATGTTGGTTGTCTTATTGTTTGAGCCACATCTGTTTGTCACTGCTTAATTTTGTCTTGTTTATGCGTTTAGATTCTATGTGATCTCCACAAGGATATCTGCATGATACACAGAGTATTGAAGTAAAAACAAACATGGCGAACAATGGCAGCAGAACACGGAGCAGGAGAGAGGTGAATTTATTTCAAATTGCTTAATACATGAATAGTGATGAAGTATTAAATGGGAAATGTCCAGTCAACACTATCGTGTAGAGATGATAATAATCTTCTTGATTTAAGCTCTTAATATTATTCCTCTATGCTCTAGCTAGCCCTTTCCTGAAAAGGCCTTTATTATTTCCCTGGTCATCAGACTCTTGCTGGCTTGTACTTCTGGACATTCTGCACTTCTTTGGGAGTATCTTAGCCAGTTGCAATTTTACAGATACATGTACATACAATGCTGACAAACAGATACATGTGCTTATTTTTGTAGGGTTTTTTTTGCATATATGTTTCTCCGTTATGTCTTTCCTGAAGGGTTCATCTAATTCATTCTTTTTCACTGAACACCAACATTTCTAAAAGCATGGATGCGTCATGACTCATGAGTAATACTTATTGATATGTGCTTTAAATGAAATTTTGTTTCCTTTAACCCTTTCGAGACAATTGACCACATTTTGTGGTTTGGCTCAATAACTTTTGATTCAGAGCCCTGAAAAATATACCAGATACATGAGTAGAAAGAGCAAAAATTTCTGCACACACTATATCCATTTTTGTTAAATGACCAGACTGCAATTGATCCCAGGAATTTTAAAAAGGAGAATAAGCTTTAAAACCTTAGATTGGCAACACATTGAGAGGTTCAAAATCATGGTTTTTTCATCGAAATTGGCAACTTTTTCAACTTTTCGACAATTCTTTTAACCATGTATATTGTTTTCAAAGACATTACCACTTATTACAATCTTGTAGCACTAAAAGAAAAATATTATTGTTGCCAATTTGAAGAACAAAATGTGATCAATTTAGCCCTTAAATAATTCTTGTCCTGAAAGCTGAAAGGGTTAAAAAAAGGGATTTTAATAATGTTGGTGTATTGAATGAGGATCCTACATAAAGTTCTATACCTTTGAACAAAGAGTAAAATTTTACTAGTTAATGTTGAGTGTTCTGAAATACATTTTTTTTTTTTGTTGGAAATATAACATCCATATTGATAGCATTAATTAGGACATTGTTAATGTAACGATAGATTTTGTATAAATTTCTATTTTATCTCATATTTTTAACCAACAGAACTCAAAAATCTTGCAAAGTTTGATGTTTAAAAATCCTGGGAAGAAGGTAGCAGAGTTCGCCAACTTCAAACCAGAAGAAAGTGAGCGGGAAAAGAGGAAATTACGTCGACTTCAGGAAGAAGAACATCAAAGACATTTGCAGTAAGCATGTTCCTAAGGGCCTTTAATCTTAAATAAAAAACAAAAACAAAAAAAGATATGTTGTATGGTAGTTTGTTTTGATAGAAAGTGCTGACAATTTCACTTGCATAGTTACATTTATAGGCAGAATGTGCAAACTGATTGCACAATTAGTGCAAATTTAATACAATAAGCTGTTCATGATAGGGTAGAATTTTAAAGGGAAATAAGCTTTAAATCCTCACATTGGTAAAATGTATTCTCACTGTTTCACTCACTGTTTCACTTTTTATCTTCTTTGAACATTTTAGCATGAAGCTTGTATTTCTTAGCTATTCTGATGTCCCAAATAATATGGATTGATATTCTGTTACAGTGCTTGTTATAATGTTTGTACAGTACGTTCTACTTTTCTCTGACTCTGACTTTCTTCTTTTCTTACGGGTAGGAATCGCACTGTGTATGATGCTAATGGCCATTTATCATCCACTGGTCAAGATCTGTGTGATTGTCTAGGTAAAGACTGTCCAGGATGTCACTACCCATGTAAAGACTGCGGATCAGTCAAGTGTGGTCCTGTCTGCAGATGTAAAAGGAAATGGGTCTTTGATCTAGTTGAGGACGAGGGACAAAACTACTGTGTGAAGTATTGAATTCGGCTGAAATTGTGAAAAGTTATGGATGAAATGCCAGTTTGATAGACACAATAATTGAAAGGAGCTTGCATATGACTGCAAATGACAAGATGAAGCAAGGTTTGACCCAGAGAAAGAGAAGAGAAAGAAAAAAAAAGCTTGAACAGAATGCAAGAAAGATCATTGGACCCAACTGCCTCTTTGATGGACTTTCAGAGTGTCGGTCTCTCCATGTGTTTATCTACAATCAAGTTGAATTGGATATTGACTCTGTCAGAAGATCACAGCGGAGAACCGGATCAAGTGTTATTGTGCTGATTCACTGCCATGCAAAGTGTCTGCAATGAATTAGCTTTTATTTCAAGTGGATGATAGATACAGTGTTTCTAAATGTTTTATGCATTATACAGTTATAACTTTTTTTTTTATTATGTATTCATTAAAAAGGAAAAGATATATGCAGGAAAAGAATTTTCCCATGCCCAGGATATCCAGTGTATGTGTGACAGTTTCTGTTTTGTTTTTACAATGAAAGTGCTTCAACCTGAAACTAAATTTTAAAGCAATCATATTTTCTTGTGCAGGCCTAGGTCATTTATCTGTACTCTCATTCTGTATTGCATATGTTTTGCATTCATATGCATTTGACCTTACTCATTATATTTTGATATTCACTTGAAGGAATTCTTGTTATCACTATACAAATGGCAGGATATTCCCTGAATCAGTCATGTCACTGTGATGTATTGCGTGATGAATTACTCTCCAATTTGTTCCAACACAGAAAATGACTAAAATGTCAAGTTTTCAAGATGTATTACTGGTAGGATGTTTTTCATTTTGGAGGACAATCTACTAACCAGAGTATATTTTGAGTACTGCCCTGAATGGAACTGCATTCAGGAGAAAAATGGAAGTTTATGATATTTTGATGTACAATAAATGGGAGGGTTGTCCTTGAATACATCACAATCTGCTGACCAAATTGTCAATTACAAAAGACATTCACGTAGATTTAGTGATCTCATATTTCAAACATTCATAACTTTCTTTTTATTTGTCCGATTTCTTTCAAAAATTCACCTTGTTGTTTCTCTTAGTTTTCTGCGTTCACACAAATCAACCTATTAGTAGTTTTGGATTGCCCATTAATACAGTGGAAACTCACTATAACAAGGACCTAGGGACCATAAAAATTAGCTTAATATATCAGGAATCTCCTTATATCAGGGTAAAAAAAACAACATAATAACATGGAGAACTGGGACCAGTAAAATTACCTTGTTAAACATGTATCAGGAATATCGTTATATCGGAACTCTTTATAGCAAGTTTCCACTGTATTCTAATACATGTACATGTAGTTGTTCCCACTTTTGAAAACAAAGGTCTAGAATGCATTAATGAAATTTTCCCAGATATGAAAAAAGCCCCTTGAAAAATGACACTTCATAATTCCGAAGCATAACATAAAAGATGGAAAGAGGCATGGAAATTGATAGATTACTAAGAACTTATGAAAGTACAGTAACATGTAACATTATGTACTAATGAATTTTAACAACCAAAGAATTTTGTTTTAATAAAATTTTGTAGGTGTAAGCTTATCAAAATGCACAAATTGCACAAAAACATGTATTTGTCTAAAATTGTCAACTCATCTGAATCAAGTGCCAGATTCCTTTTAAACACGGGCATCTATCCATGTAATTTATTGTATGTTGCAATTTTGATGTTATATGTCCCTGTTGCCTTGTATGTATTTTTGTATGTACATTATGTTTGTCTTTTAAAAAAAAAAAAATCATGAATGGTTACAAAATCATTTTTAGAAATGGACATGCTATTGTAATGATTATTCAAATAAACCATAAGTTAAAGGCATTGATTAACTTTGCCCAGGATTGAGAAAAAAAAAATCACCGTTCCAGCTAATGCTGTAATCATAATTGCAAACCTTTAGCTCAGACAGGAATCGCCCGAGTTTTATAAGCTGATCGGTCGTTTATATATCAAGATATTTACGATTGAACATTGATGTCGGGATAGAGTACCACCGAACCCTAAAGAACTCTTACGTTTGGCATACCGCGCTCTATCACAGAATACCGTACGGGCTGGAAACCCGCTCTGAAATCGCCAAGCGCTGGTGCTTGGTTTTTGTGACTGCAGCGCAGCGAAGAAGCCGAGTGACTTGCGCTAGCGATAGATCACGATTTTCTCTTTTTTAGGATAGTAAACGGGTTCCATTTTCTCTCATACTTTCACATATCCTTAATTATATATGTAGTTAGAGGACTGCACACAATTCACTGGCATTTGAGCTGATTTTACAATTTTTCACAAAGTTAATCAATCACTTTAAAGCAAAGTACAATCTAATAACATTTACTGGGGTATTGAAGTGAATTCAATCCAGATTGTTGTAGATACATGTATCAAAATATTTCAAGAAAAATAATTAAGACTTTTGGCCAAGGGTGTTTCATAAACAAACTTAAAAACATAGGAAAGTAGTAGTCAAATTTCTCTTTTTGCACACCAATTGATAATTCTGTAATTTTTCAAAGAAATATTTTTACATAATTAAACCACTTTTCACTCAACTAGGTATGTCATAAAGAATACTTTCAAGCCTCAGAATGAAGAGGCCAGAATTTGTGACATATTCATGAAGATGATGAATATTACTTCAACAACAGTTATACATGTATTACATTAGAAATAATGAAGTGAACAAATATTTGTTTTCATAAATTTGGCTTTTGTGCTTTTTACAGATTTTATATGTGGGGTTATGGTACAGTGGAAACTCAGTATAAAGAGATCTGATGTAACAATATTCCTGATAAAACAAGGTAATATTCCGGTCCCAGCTCTGTATATTCTATTGTTTTTTAATCCTGATATAATGAGATTCCTGCTATAACAAGGTAATTTCGATGGTCCCAAGGACCTTGTTGTACTGAGTTTCCACTGTACATATAGTGACCAAGAATTATGGTGGAGTTAGTGAAGCCATTAAGTATTGAAACACTGCTTCAGTTTCATACTGGTCATTACTGAGGTTATTAGGGCTAAGGAGTAGCCACACATCCATAGACACACATAAGAGTAAGGCTTACACATGACACACGTGTAATCATTAAACAGACACCTGATCTGTATGATCCATTTTTAAAAGTATACATGTATTTAAGATGTCACATACACTGTAGTATAAAAATGCAGTTTGCATGAACACAATAGTACAGAAATAGGGCCATATCATTTGATCCATGATATGACAGAATATTAGAAATACATGTACACTGAAAGCACCAAAATTGTGACAAGCTTCGTATAAACACACATCTATGTCACAGTGACAGAGTGATGCATACTGAACTCCAATAATATACCACCTTTAATTTAGCTGCAACGAACATGCAAAGCAGAATTCAAGGAACATCTCTCAAAAAGTAGCTATTACATATATATATATATATTCTTTGGCCAAGAGAAATAACTTCATAAAATGCATTGTCTACATATTTGTACATGTAAGTACTGAGCTGTGCATATTGCAATATAAAATGAACAAGTTTTCTCCTGTGCCCCCCACATATGTAAACTGTTTGTCTTTGAAAATCCATTTATCAGCAATATTTCATTACATTACAGACAAGTATGCCTTTTCATACATACATGCTTCTAATATGCATATATAACTATACCAATGAAATTGCAAACTTGAACTAAATGTCTTTCCAGCATGCAATATTGTGAACATAAGAATTGTGCTGATTTGGTCACAAATGAAAGAATGTAAGTGGCATTTCATGTTGATGAATAAAGCAAAATATGGCTTACAAAACTACGTCAGTAAAAATTCACACTTTGGCTTCCATTAATACCCACTGACTTAATTGGTCTGGGACAAGTACACTTACCCAGAAAAAATGAAAAGACTTTATCAAAATGGGCTTGCATCTGTCGAGTACAGCAGACAATACACAAGCTTACAGTACAGTACACGTTTGCCAGTCTCATCCCACAATAATCCCCCAAATGTCAATATTTCACACTGGCTTCCTTTTCTTGATGCTGCCTAAAATGTGAACCAAAATGGCTTCACTTCACTTCTTAATTCAACTGTATGACTAAGTTTTAAATAATTGGAAATTGAACAAGGACAGATATAGACTGAGCGTATTGTATGTCATAAATACACCTGTTTGACCTTTTCCTATTAAAGAGAGAAACTCCAATAAACCTGCAGAATGAATTAATATACTTTGTAACTTTACTATTCACATACTTACATTTCATACTGAGTTGATTGCTGTTTCATATTCATAAAGAAAAATTTCTTGATATATTTTACAAATTACTATAATAACTTCAAGTAGATTCCAAGTCGTTAATGATGGTGAAGTTCATTTGTGTACAAATAATAATAATATTGAGCATTTCTATAGTGCTTGTAGATACAAAGCACTTAGGCTTAGGCCCGTATTCTCAAAAGGTGCCTAACTTTAAGCCCGCGCCTAAGTGTGTAGATTTAGGCCAGTGCATTATGGAGAGCCAAATGTCACCCACTTTTAATCCTATGAAATCACCATGGACTCCCTCTAGTTCTGGAACTAAATGCAAATACAGAAACCTCACAATAGAATTGATTTCTGATGCTCATTTCATCCCAGAAAATTATTTTGTTTCTTTAATTTGTTGCATAAATATAGTAATTTATAAGGGACTGAGGGGTTGAAAAATGCCCTTAAAAAAAATAAGCAGTTTAAGTTAAGAGAGGCTTAAAGGGAAATCCAACCTTAATAGCAAGTTGCTTTGAAAGAAAGAGGAAAAATCAGATTGGTGAAAATTTGAACGAAATCGGACAAGCAATAAGAAAGTTATGAATTTTTGAAAGTTGTAATCACTATGCTTATGGGAATTTCAAATTGGCCGAATAGGTAATATCACTGTGATGTAGCTGTGGACAACTCCCCCATTCGCTCTAACACACAAAATGACTAAAATGTCACCTTTTTTCAAAATGCATAACTCAGTAGGATCTTTTCGTTCATGAAGACCTATAACAATATGCTATCTCCAATATATTTTGAGTACAGCCCCGAGGGTAAAAGCGCCTCGAAGAAAACCGCAAATTAATGATATTTATGTGTACGACAAATGGGAGAGTTGTCCGCAAAAATGTCACAATTGACTCTCCAAATTGCCAATTTGAGATTCGCATAGATGTAGTGATCTCATTTTTCAAACATCCATAACTTTCTTAGTCCTTGTCCGATTTCTTTCAAACTTTCACCATCCTGTTTTTCTTATTTTTCTGCTTTCACACAAATCATCTTATTACCAAGGTTGGATTGCCCTTTAACTTAGGCCACTTTTGAGAATACAGGCCTTAGTGTTTAAATATCTGCCAATATCTGCCAAACAGAAGTGACACAGTTCATAAAATTACAAGTATCATGATGCCTGGTCTTGCACCTTCCCTCGTCTTGTCCTTAGATTAGAGTGATCTGCTGTAGGTGGATCCATACTGGTGCCTGTACTCACTGACTTTGGTCTTCTATTTGATGCTGGCTCAGTGTCAGATGCTAATGAGAGACAAATAGATCAAATCAGAGTTAGCAAATTAAACGAGAATCAAGATGAACAAAAAATGCTATGGATTATCATAGCCAAATCAACATTAAACCTGCCAAAAATTATGGAAGGAGAAAATGAACACAAGCAAATGGAAAACATGTTTACAAGGAGTTGGTGCAGACTTCGAAGCATAAAGGTCTGTGCAGCCTCCACAAATGTTGTGTTTCCTTTTTACCTACATAAAACTTATAACATCTAATATTGAAAACGTATGTGGTTTCAGAATTAAATTGTTGTTTATCAGAAAACACACACACACACACATACACACACACATACACAAATTCATCATCAAGAACCTGTTATTCCCTCAGAGGTATCATTATTGCTTTCTAAATCTTGCATGAACTACTTCCAGAACTACCACTTGTCAATCTTTCTCGGACACAGTTTATCCATCTCATACACAGTTGTTCTGATTTCCTCTGATGATCTCTTCAATCTATATCACCTCTTTGTCACCTTTGTCATACATTCTCTCTTTCTCACTCTTTCTCTCTCTCTCTCTCCCCCTCCCTCTTTCTCTCTCTCCCCCTCCCTCTTTCTCTTTCTTCCCCTCTCTCAATCTCTCTCTCATCCCCTGTCTCAGATTTCCAAAAGCCTCATATCTTTCATTACAGAATACTCCGATTACGTTATGCATTTGTTCCAAATATTATCTCTGACATAACTTACTGAATGGAAATAAATCATCTGGGGCTTGAAGTCTTTGATCTATGTCCTTCTCAAGCATACTGATGTAATTTTTAGCTAGTTCAATCCCGGCATAGCCCCAGGCTGAGAACAGGACGACCTTCAGGAATACATTCTGGGAATAATAAATAAAGAGTGATGATTAATATGATTCAAATACAATAACAATGATAATGGGTTCTTGTAAAGTACACATGTCTGTCAGACTTGACACTCCCGGCACTCCACAATCATTACCCGGGCACTACTTAAGTACAGAAGCTGTTACTAAATACCTGTCAGACTGGACACTCCCAGTGCTCCACAATTACTTACACAAGTACTTAAGTAGTACAGAAGCTGTTACTAAATATACAAATTACCATGGAAAATTAAAATCTTTGACAATCAATGACTGCTACAGTATGTGATACATGTATTGAGGCTATTCAATTTTTTTTTGAAAAAGCACAACTGACATCAGAACTTGAAAAATTCAAGGGCTTGTATTTCTTAAAGTGGAGTTTGGCCAGTGTTAAACTCTTCCTTTCTAGAAAAATAAGTTGAACAGAATCCTAAGTATGCCAATGCCATAAATGAAATAGTAGAGAGAGAGAGAGGACGATTTCTATATCCATCCGGACTAAAAAACCTGATTAACATTACCCCCATCCAGTTGAATTTAATTCTAACTGAGAAGAGAGGAGAACATATATGGAAGCAACATTACCTTGGCTTCATGTATGTGTATCAGAGCTTGCGCAAATGTGAAATTTTGTGTATATAGCAAAATTTGAAGTCTAATTAGACTTTATATAACTTACCTTTACAATAGGAGTTGGAAGCAGAAAGTCATTAGCAGCTAGAGCAAAGGCTCCTACTAAACAACCAAAGAAGAAGCCTTTTATAATTCTGCCACGGTTACCTGAAAACAACGATATTGAGAGCAAAACAAATTAGGAGTTGTTATTAAAGACAAAGCGTTGATTATCATTTTGTTCCATTTCTGTTTCAGGAAACTTCAAAGTGACCACTTGCATTTCAAAACAGTTATGAGCACTGCTTCAACATCTCTCCATAAATACATGTATAACAAATTTGTAAAGAGAAACATGGTTTAAGATCATAGTGAAATATGGCTGAAGATCATAGTGAAATATGGTTTAAGATCATAGTGAAATATAGTTGAAGATCATAGTGAAATATAGTTGAAGATCATAGTGAAATATTGTTGAAGATCATAGTGAAATATAGTTGAAGATCATATTGAAATATGGTTTAAGATCATAGTGAAATATAGTTGAAGATCATATTGAAATATGGTTGCAGATCATATTGAAATATGGTTTAAGATCATAGTGAAATATAGTTGAAGATCATAGTGAAATATGGTTGAAGATCATAGTGAAATATAGTTGAAGATCATAGTGAAATATGGTTGAAGATCATAGTGAAATATGGTTGAAGATCATAGTGAAATATAGTTGAAGATCATAGTGAAATATGGTTGAAGATCATAGTGAAATATAGTTGAAGATCATAGTGAAATATGGTTGAAGATCATAGTGAAATATAGTTGAAGATCATAGTGAAATATGGTTGAAGATTATAGTGAAATATGGTTGAAGATCATAGTGAAATATGGTTGAAGATCATAGTGAAATATAGTTGAAGATCATAGTGAAATATGGTTGAAGATCATAGTGAAATATGGTTGACGATCATAGTGAACTACAGTTGAAGATCATAGTGAAATATGGTTGAAGATCATAGTGAACTATGGTTGAAGATAATAGTGAAATATAGTTGAAGATCATAGTGAAATATGGTTGAAGATTATAGTGAAATATGGTTGAAGATCATAGTGAAATATGGTTGAAGATCATAGTGAAATATGGTTGAAGATCATAGTGAAATATAGTTGAAGATCATAGTGAAATATGGTTGAAGATCATAGTGAACTATGGTTGGAATCATGTTTACTCTTCTTTCTTCAGCACCCTAATCATTTTAATCACTCACTTCCTTTCACTTTCTGTCCTGAAGATGATATCCTTTCCTACAGTATCATTCTTCAACATATGCACACCAAATACTCCTACAGTCCAATGACCGAATGATTACACTACATATTGTTTGACCTCCCATCGTTTCATTCACAATTGCTTTTATGGTTTTGTGTTTGTATGACTCATGTATGAAATACAGCTGTGAGTCTCTCATTCTACACGTAGGTAAGATGGATTGCCAACCCATTACTCAGTCACTGCTATGCTAGAGGTTGTATAATTTCTTGCTTGAATTGAATTGAACTTAGAAGAACAGACACGTAGTATCATATAACTGAGGAAAACTCACTAATTCTGTTGATAAATCGAGCTCTGTTTGCCTGCTGTAAGGCTTTGATCATAGCTTCATCTTGCTCATACTGCAATCCATCCTACAATATAACAAAGGAATAAAGAGTGTAAAAATAAATGCATATGTACACATGTATAAAACATAATAATAATAATAATAATAATAATAATAATAATAATAATAATCCCTGTTTCTTATTAGCAGCTTACCAGTTACAATGTAACCAACCAAAACGCTATCAATCTATTTTAAATATCCTTAAATCCCATTCAGAGTAGAACAGATTCATTCTGTAACAAATTTAGATATAAATTCTGACTTTAGATACAGAGTGACATGCTCAGTGACTGATGTTTTAGTAATATCCATAGGATGTTGTGGAAATATGATTGTACATGTAAGCCAAAACATTCTAAACTTCATGCATTTTTTGTTGTTGTAACACTAGCCTGCTGTATAGCCTCTTGATGAGAGAGAGAAGTATTCTTACCTCAAATGTTTCTACTGCTGCCATATAATGCTCTGCACCAGCCTCTGCAAGACCCTTGTAATAATAACCCTGGAAAGAGAGCAACAGGTTTTAAAACCTAGGATCTACTTTTTTTTATACAGCATGCTGATTGCTCTACTATTTAGAGAGGATCATTTCAACCATTCTCTGTGTGAAATACATCAATCAGAAATGCTTAGTTTTTCAGTTTAAATGTTATGCAAGTATACTGAATTACATTCAAATTATGACACAGTGCATGCATAAATTCATGTACTGAGTGTCGGGAAGGGGTTAACACATGTACTGTAACAGAGTCTTAACATCCTTTAACTCTCAATAGATAAATAATTGTTTCATTTTACAAATACTGTTGTGCCTAGCAAAATTCCTTATGACACTAGATTTTCTTCCCATTTTCTTTCTTCAACATGCTCTATATGGTTTGTAAAGGGCTCAAAGGGGTATTTTGTTTTTTATAAATTTTTCTCAAAATCAAGTATTTGCTATATGCTGTCTTGGTGTCTCCCACTGCCTCTCATTTCTTGAATTAGAATTTCAAGGATTTTTTTTCTTTCTTTTTAAAACATAGATAAAATTCAAAATGGAGGAAGTGTAAAACACTGCAGCACAGATAGATTAGATATATACAGCATGACCTCTTATTTTTGTAAATTGTAATACAAATATTATTATGAGGAACTGGCTTAGGTCCAAATGGTCTACTGTTGAGCTTGCCATAATTACCTTGTACCAGTCTGGCCTAAGACTAATGACCTTCTCTGCATCCCTGACAGCATGGTAATGTTGCTGGATGATCCTGAAGCATTCTGAACGTTGAGCATAAAGCAGAGTATTGTCTGGGTCTATCTTGATCTCTTTGGTGAGCTCAATGATGGATGCAACACCTCCAGGACCAGGTTGGTTGGACCCTTCTGCCATTTCTAACTTTCGAAGAAGGAAATGGAGCTAGGGAATCTGAGCAAGAAAATTCAATTCAGTTTTTAAGATGAGAGGAACGATGAAAGAAAAGGAAGAAATGATGAAAGGAGGAAATGCATGAATGACAGACTATGTCAAACAAGCCAAACAATGCACTTTAATGATCAAATATTGAGCTTAATCTTCAATTTTCTCCCTCTGTAGGGTCAACTCATGAATATAACCGATATTGAAGAGATCATTCCTATAGTCAGCTCTAAAAGGAAGCTAAATTGGGATCAACTTATTTGTAAGCACAATTGAAATTACAGATATGGCCAATGTTGCTACCAACCCATCACAATAATGGAATTTTCATCTCTTGACTCATTCCAAGCATAACAAAATATAAAAATTCCAACATCTGCACCCGTTGAGGAGGCTGATCCCCTGCCTTAAAGCCAAGTACAGTTGCACCTGCAACAATGATAGCTAGTTGTGTGATCCTGTTGTAGAACAAAGCAGAAGCATAAACAACATGCAATCAGCCTGCCTTTTTTTTTTTTTTAATCACAAAGAATTCTTTGGCATGCTGCAATGTCAAATGTTTGAATTTGAAAGACTTATCCTGAAATTACAATACAGATATATAGCATTATTTAGAACAATTATACATCTGCCCCCATCTCCCCTTATTTTCCAATTCTTTATCATCTCCTCCTCCTCCTCCTCCTCCTCCTCCTCCTCCTCCTCCTTCTTCTTCTTCTTCTTCTTCTTCTTCTTCGTCTTCTTCTTCTTCTTCTCACCTTTGCTCTTCTTTATTTTATGCTACTCTTTTTTCCTTTCTTGCTTATCTTCAACTATTCTCTTTTTTCTTTTAATTCATTTTTCGTCTTTTTCTTTTTACCTCCTATGAAAAACCTGAAGGTCAAATAATGGAAAATAAAGCAGACTGAAAAACAAAAAAAATATCTTTATAATTATAAAAAGGATGATAATGATGTGGAAAGAGAAAAGGGAAGGAAAAGACAATAAAGATAAAAAATTGAAAAGAAAGTGGAAAGAAGATAAAGAAGCACAAAAACAAAAACAAAAAATGAACAAATTCCTGTCAACTGAAACACCGCCATGATATCCACAACTTGCACTGTTTATTTGGATTTGGAATTGGACAACATTTTTATAAAATCCTGAAAATTTGAAGAAAAATTGAATACAGCAAGAAAAAAAAATACAGCAAGAAAAATTAGCGAATAGATTTGACATTAGTCATGACATTAGATGAATTTATTCCAGGTAAAACATGGTAAATTATCTCCCATGGGAAATAAAATGACACTGTCCCCAAGAGGGCCAAGACTCACTAGTACTATGATATCCGCATCGCCGACGGGACTCGTTATTAGGCTTTCATGAGTGGCTGAACAGAAATTAACTCCAGCATGTCCAGGCGCGCCGAGTTTATACAGAAATCAGAAAACGGTACGGTACATGAATTTATATACTGTGTGGGACTACACAAAAGCTCAATGACTCCGCAAGACACATTGTTCGACTAATTTTCTTCTTTAAAACTGAATATATTTCGCATTAACGTAGAAACTTTTTTTTTCGCGAAACCTCCAACAACTTTCAAGTTGTCATCTACTTAAAAAGTACAATGTTAAACTCAACTTACCTAATCTAAAATGAAATCTGTGTTGGTCTGCTGCTGCGCTGCCTCAGCGCCCGGTACGGTATATGAATACGTATGAATATTCATAAGAGACACAGACTATGGACACAGACACACACGTACACGCGCAAGCGCGAGCCCATATGGTCGGTCCGCCCGATAGGTCCCCCCCCCCCCCCCCTAAATAAAAGCTACAAAGTTACTATCCAAGCGTCACTCATAGATTTATATAAAAGAAATTCTGCATCTTCTCACTAGTTAGACTCATCGGTCAAACAACTTATGCTAACTTAACTCATTATCGCTTGTGCAGATTTCCTTCATCGCTAGTAGGCCTATAGTAAAAAATAAAATGAATAAATAAATACAATTTAGATAGCATAAATACCAAATGAATAAGTAAATAAATAAATGGATAGATATGCCTAAACAAAAAAGTAGACTATATAATGTCCATGCATCTTATCACTCCCATCGCCCAACGATGAGCAATATTTGGTTTTATTTCCATAAGTTCTGTAAATTCTATAAACTTGACAGTATAGCTAGGCTTACGTAACGGGTTTGGGTCTAATTATTTTGTAAACCAGTAGGCCTATACTTACAATATAGGTTGAATCGGCATCGAGCCTTATTGTTATAAAATAGGCCTATTATTTTATAATAGGATGGTCACTGATTCTTTTCTTCTTCTTCTTCTTCTTCTTCTTCTTCTTCTTCTTCTTCTTCTTCTTCTTCTTCTTCTTCTTCTTCTTCTCCTTCTTCTTCTTCTTCTTCTTCTTCTTCTTCTTCTTCTTCTTCTTCTTCTTCTTCTTCTTCTTCTTCTTCTTCTTCTTCTTCTTCTTCTTCTTCTTCTTCTTCTTCTTCTTCTTCTTCTTCTTCTTCTTCTTCTTCTTCTTCTTCTTCTTCTTCTTCTTCTTTATTTCTTTTTTTTTTTTTCAATTTCATTGAACAAAGTTTGTTATCTTTCTGCTGTGGTCGGACGATCAAAGTTAAACATGTGGTATTGTGTGGTTTTCGGTTTTGGACTATCGACCCTAGCTCGGTCTATGAATCTTTAACTAATGTATTTGGACTGATAATCGACAATTCCTTGTAGATACCTGCAGACATAGTGACCTTTTTTGCAGAGTATACAGACTAGAATGCTTTATTTTGCTGTCTACGACCCATACTAATTTTTTTCACTGAAAAAAAATTCGAGAACAAGAATTCAAAAAGTATTTCAAATCATTGTTTATAAGTGTATATATATATATATATAATTATATAGGCCTAATACCGTACACTTCCAAAAATAATGATTACTTTGAAAGATATTTTGATTAGGCAAGTAAATTGGTGCTTTTTGCCAAATAATATTGGATAGCATTTATTTCAACATAGCTAAAAGAGGAGACCGGAGGTGCAAGGAAAAAGGAAACATGACTATAGGTTTGCATCATGATTCCTGAGCGAGAAAATGGAACATTTATGTTCAATTCACTTCAGTTAAATTCAATTTCGGTTTATCAATATAAAATATGCAATGCAGTAGTCCAAGGAAAAATAATTAAAAAAAATAAATAAATAAAAAAATAATTAAAATAATTGCAAACCTTTAGCTCAGACAGGAATTGCCTGAGTTTTATAAGCTGATCGGTCGTTTATATATCAAGATATTTAGGATTGAACATTGATGTCGGGATAGAGTACCACCGAACCCTAAAGAACTCTTACGGTTGGCATACCTCGCTCTATCACAGAATACCGTACGGGCTGGAAACCCGCTCTGAAATCGCCAAGCGCTGGTGCTTGGTTTTTGTGACTGCAGCGCAGCGAAGAAGCCGAGCGACTTGCGCTAGCGATTGATCGCGATTTGCTCTTTTTTAGGATAGTAAACGGGTTCCATTTTCTCTCATACTTTCACATATCCTTAATTATATATGTAGTTAGAGGACTGCACACAATTCACTGGCATTTGAGCTGATTTTACGATTTTTCACAAAGTTAATCAATCACTTTAAGGGTACAATTTTTCTAGGAGCTTGGAGTGATGCACACTTTTTGTAGGCCTCCTATAATTTTGTTTAAAGCTTGAACCAAAACCTGATTGTAATTGTCTGCTTAAAATAATTAAAAATTCAATTACATTGACACCGTCATGCCATAATCCCAGGTAGCAAGCTGATGCTGGACCAACGTTGGAAACTCGCAACTCGTTGGACGTTGGACAAACTCGTTGTACATAAAATTATGTTGGACCAACGTCAGTCAAACATATTATTGTTGGAATCAGGTTGTTTGACCAACGTCTTTCCAATCTAACGCCATTTTGTTGGAGATAGACGTTGATCCAACATTGGTCCAACGTTGAATAAAATTTCTTTTTGTATTGGAAACTCGTTGGAAAAATGTTTGGAACAACGTTGGATCAACGTTGGACAAAACTCAAATGTTGGAATCCAGTTGTTGATGCAACGACTTTCCAATAATACGCCATTTTGTTGGAAACATGCAGACTTTAATCCAACATTGGTCAAACGTTGAATAAAAATTCATTTTTGTAGTGGAAACACGTTGGAATCCAATGTTTGGAACAACGTTGGACCAACGTCAATCAAGCTAGCACGTCATTGTTGGAATTAGGTCGTTGGTGCTACGTCTTTCCAATAGTACGCCATTTTGTTGGCATTAGACGTTGATCCACCATTGGTCTAACGTTAAATAAAATTCCTTTTTGTATCGGAAACTTGTTGGAAAAAATGTTTGGAACAACGTTGGATCAACGTTGATCAGTACTCTAATGTTGGAATCCAGTTGTTGGTGCAACGTCTTTCCTTAAAATACGCCATTTTGTTGGAAACAGACATTAATCCAACATTGGTCTAACATTGAATATGAATTCCTTTTTGTATTGGAAACTCGTCGGATAAAATGTTTGGAACAACGTACGTTGGATCAACGTTGGTCAAAACTCTAATGTTGGAATCAGGTAAGTTGGTGCCAAGTCTTTCCAATAGTACGCCATTTTCTTGGAATCAGACGTTGATCCAACATTGGTCCAACATTGAATAAAAATTCCTTTTTGTATTGGAAAGTCGTTGGAAAAAAAATGTTTGGACCAACGTTTGATCAACGTTGGTCAAAACTCTAATGTTGGAATCCAGATGTTGATGCAAAATCTTTCCTATAATACGCCATTTTGTTGGAAACGGACATTAATCCAACATTGGTCCAACGTTGAATAAAAATTCCTTTTTATATTGGAAATACGCAGGAATCTAATGTTCGGAACAACACTGGACCAACGTCAGTAAAGCACGTCATTGTTGGAATTAGGTCGTTGGTGCTACGTCTTTCCAATAGTACGCCGTTTTGTTTGAATCAGATTTTGATCCAACATTGGTCCAACGTTGAATAAAACTTCCTTTGTGCCTTTTGGAAACACGTTGGACTCCAGTGTTGGAACAAGGTTGGACCAACGTTGGTCAAACACGTCATTGTTGGAAAAGGGTTGTTTGACTAACGTCTTTCTAATATAACGCCTTTTCGTTGGTAACAGACGTTGATCCAACATTGGATACATGCTGGATGTTTGTTGTAGGTGATGTAAATCTAACGTTGGAGTGATGATGTAGTATGGGCATGCACCATGCACACACAACGCTTGTCCAATGTTGCTACCCAACACTGGACCAACGTCACGAAAAATAATGGACAACGTTGGATGGATGTTGGATGCATGTTGTAGGTGATCTGAATCCAACGTTGGGCCAACATTGTATACATGCTGGATGTTTGTTGTAATAAATCCAACGTAAATTCAACGTTTGATCAACGTTTGGCCTTTGTCTTCAGTTTTCATGAACTTTCTTGAACGATCATAAATGACTAAAATTTGTGGACATTTATAACTAAATTGAATTTTTAAATGTTTATGCAATGATTACACTTTGCACTGTGCTGCAAAATGTATTTACATTAAATATTCAGACATGTTATTATGAGAAGGTATTTTTAGATCATAATTAGAAATTATTAATCTTTAACCATGTTTAACACGCAAAATTATATATTCCCTAAACATGTATAAGGAAGTGGATACAAGCTTTCAGTATATTGGGATAGGAGTAGGATAAGATTATAGGTGTAGGATATGATAGGATAGGATATAGGCTATTAGATAAAATATAAATAGTGTGATATAGATAGTGTGATATAATAATTATTTTTTTTAATATGTGAGACGAGTTTGCTAGACTGCGTTGGACCAACGTTGGAACGGTGGATGCATGTTGGATGTATGTTGTTGGTTATGTGAATCCAACGTTGGTCCAACGTTGCTCGCTAACGCTGGACCAACATTGGATACATGCTGGATGTTTGTTGTAGGTGATGTAAATCCAACGTTGGAGCGATGATGTATGGGCGTGCAAACACAACGCTGGTCCGACGTTGCTACCCAACATTGGACCAACGTCAGGGGAAAAAAATGACAACGTTGGTCCAACGTTGGAGCGACGTGTGAGTGCTACCTTGAACATGCAAATATAGAGTTTATCAACAAGCGATGGAAATTGAGCGACCATTACACAAAATTATTTTCTATGATTTTGAAGGAAATCATGCAGATTTTACAACAACCATTTCATTTGACATTCTTCTTGTTGCAATTTGCTGACATTCATTCGCTATATCATATAGATCGCAGAATTTTTCTTTTTCTTCAAGTTCTTCTTTTTCTTTATCTTCTTCTTCTTCTTCTTCGATCTTCTTCTTCTTCTTCTTCTTCTTCTTCTTCTTCTTCTTCTTCTTCTTCTTCTTCTTCTTCTTCTTCTTCTTCTTCTTCTTCTTCTTCTTCTTCTTCTTCTTCTTCTTCTTCTTCTTCTTCTTCTTCTTCTTCTTCTTCTTCTTCTTCTTCTCCTTCTTCTTCGTGATCTTCTTCATCAGCTTTTTTTTCTGTATTTCTAAAACTTCTCAACCTCTAGATACGGGCAAATTTTGAATGGTTTTCAAAACTGCATTTTAAACTATAGGGAAAAAATACGATTGAACTTCAGATAATTACTGAAATTGAAAAATCTGTAACTAGTGTTAATTTGTTCAGAGGGATCATGCAATTTCCCCCATTATTGCCGGGGGGAGGGGGTGGACTCAATTAATGCATGCATCTCAAGTAAACTGTTAAAACATGTATGTCAAAAAACACTTGGCATGGCACAAACGGTCTACCATCAAGAAATCAACGTAACGTTAGAACTTAGAAGGGGGATATATTCCCCCCCCCCCCCATTTCCCTCCATCTCTCTCACTCTCTCTCTCTCTCTCTTTCTTTCTCTATCTCCATCCCATATCCCCAACCCCCATCCCCCATCCCCCATCCCCCAGGCCGGCCCCCTCCCGGCGCGGCTCATCCACAGTACCGAGTACCGGCGGGCCTGCATGCCCCAAGCCTTGCGCAGTTGCTATTTTGCCTAGCCTGGATATACGGACGCGCGCGGTATGGAGAGCCTATGTCGAGCTGCGGAGATGGAAGCGAGGTAAAATTTACTCTTTTTCTTCGTTTAGTAACCTTCAAATTAATTTAATCTTAAATTCAGAGTGTACGTAATACAATTTGAATGAATTTTATAGCCTATAATATCTATTAATGTGAGAATTTATCTCCTTAATATTCGTTTGACTTTTGTAATAGTCCCGTGTATTCATAATTATGTGCGGTCGATCAGGATTTGACTCGATCGACGCACTCCAGGAGTCATGCCACTCATAGACTTCACATGTGCCACTCATAGGCCCTTGCCTATGTGGGACTGTGTCCAACATTCACTGTTGCAGCAGTCAAAAACAGACAACAAAATTGCTCTAAGCAAGATTTAATTTTCTTAAATTTGCTAGATTACCTGATTTATGGACTCTTCCACTCTTACTGTCATGACTGTGCCACAAATTAGGGGATTCAGAATTGAAAGTGAAATTTTAAATAATTATTTTCCTCTCTTGTATGAATGATCTAGCCTGGAAAAGGGCCTGCTGATACACACAATAGCTATTGAAGCCTATTCACCCATAAAAGAGCTAGTCTGAGTACAAGGTTATCTTCAGATAAGCTTGTACATAAGTATAAGTGCACATGTGCAAACTTTTCTGAAGATAAGCTTGTACTCCACAATAGCTTATAAAGGTGAATAGGCTTCAATAGCTTTTGTGTGTTAGCAGGCTTTGGACCATTCCACTCACACTTATGCAAGGTTATTGTAGATATTGTCCATTCTAGATCCACTCACACTTATGCGAGGTTATTTGGATGATTCATACATGAGAGGAAAAGAATTATTTAAAATTTCACTTTCAGTTCTGAAACCTCAAATTTGTAGCACTTTGTAACTTAGTAACTGTTAAGTTAAGAGTTGAGGAATCCCTGAATCAGGTAATCTAGCAAATGTAAGAAAATTAAATCTTGTCTAGAGCAATTTTGTTGTCTGTTTCTGACTACTGGCATTACTGCAACAGTGAATGTTTGACACAGTCCCACATAGGCAAGGGCCTGTGACTTATGAGTGGAGTCAAGCCACACATTACCGTCCGAGAGTGTAGACACGAACACACAAACACACCAGCAACGCTAGTGGGTCAATGCAAATGCGTATTGACCTCTAGCCTGCTGTATGTCTGTAATCGGGCTACTGATGATATCCACCCAAATTACATGTCGCATGGATACACACGCAACTTCACACACCCTGGCCCCTCTGTCTACACACACATGAAAATATACCAACAATATCTTATTCAAAAGGAAGAAAAATAATCGAAACTTACATTCAAAGGCATCAATTTGTCCTCACTTCCCGCATAATCACCCAGAGACAGAAATGTATCACAGCTGGCGAACAAATGATGACGCCCGCGCGCGCTGCATGTATGTTGTGTATGTACGGATGATGCATGCACATTTTGCTTTTGCCAGTCTCTGCATTCAGCTCCTCATACTCCAGGAAAGAAGCAGTATTGCTTAATATCAAAACAATAAAAATAAAAGTGAAAATTATACATGATATCACAAACGGAATAAGCGTTTTTAGTTCTTTTCATTCTGAAATTATGATACTTAAATGCATGTCATTATTATTACCGAGAATGAATGTAAGACTAATTATTGACAACCGATCGCGAACGCAAACAACGTTTCATTGTGTATATGATTGCTAATGAAATTGAGTCCTCTACTATACGACCCCTATTTATTGGTGTGCCTACAAGATGAATTCCTACTAATATCATCGATCTCTACCCACTTGATAAAGCAATGCCCTCAACGTTCGATGTGACCCAGCGCGACGCGTTGCCATGTTTGGGCTCGCAGAAAAACAACGCTGCAGTACTATTTCAATACAATTTTATGCATTTTTAGAATCAAATAATTCAGCACTGTGAAGTCTTTTCCACAAATTAATTGCAAAATCAGGCAAAACAAGTGTATCCGTACAAATTCTAGAGGCGATTTAATGTGACAATTAGTATAATGTCTTTTTTAAGTAGGCAATCAAATCACGTATCTTTCGAATAGGATTACACTGGGTTCGTACACAGCAGACGATGTCCCACGCTATGTCCCACGCTATGTCCCACAGAGTCCCGCGTACTGTGTTTGAGTGAGGGCTCCTAATTTTGGTTGTGCGGGTGCCTCAACTGCTTGCATAGAGCTGTGCGTACGATGCGATATCCACGTAAATGGAGATCGATGACTAATATGCGAGTGGACGTACAAAACCAGAGTGTTGAAAATATTTCAAAAATAACACAAATTATGATTAATCTTTACTTCTACTAAATGAAAATGTCTTTGTCTTTCTTGTCCATTTTTTCTGATCAGTCGAGAAGGTATCTTGCCATCAGACCCATTTGATGATCCTGATGGCTGCAGTGCATTTACACATCATCTACCAAGTAAGTCAATATTCCTAGTCGTTAGAATGGATTGTAAATCTCTGTTGACCTCTTGTCAGTTTTACATGTAATTACTTTTATGAGCAAAGAAAAGAGAAAAGGGGGAGAGAAAGAGAGGGAAGAGAGAAAGAGAGAGGGGGAAAAATGTGAGTTATGAAATTACTTTTTAGACCATAATGTAGAAATTTCGATTAGAAAATAAATGTACCAGTAGTGTAATTTTTTTGGTGTGATTTGAAGTGTGACTCTAGCAGTCAAATAAGTAAAGTATTCTTCTCTCACTATATTAAAGCCCTTAATATTTTGGAAGTGTATATTTTAGAGATATTTTTCCTCTTCTCTGAACAGGTAGGCAGAATATTCCCAGGAACTGGAAGAATATCACAGAAGAGTTTAATGAAGCTGCTTCATATCTAAAGCTTGGAGAGCTTTTACATGATTCCATGTAAGTAATAAGACAAAGATAAAGTAGGAAGCATATAACTACATATATCTCTGTTGCCCTTTGAAAAATTACCAACTTTGGACAATGACTTTCCAAAACACCTCCTAGTTTTATGACAAGAATGCCACTTCTGAATTTTGACATTTTCAGGTGATATGTCTAGATATATGAAGCAAGAACTAATAGTGCACTAATGCAGATATCAAACAATGTCCATGAATATTTCTAGGAATTCCATAATATGGCAGTCATGATTGATTAAAAATATAGTAAAAAGCTTTGGAAGACTATAAATATATTTTCTCCCTTTTCTTGACCTACATTTACCTTTTGCGTATGTTACATAAAATAATGTCTGAGATTTGAATCCATGACATTATCCCTTTGGAATATTACCACTCTCTTTTCCCATCTCATTTAGTTTTGGTTTGTTTGAGGCCATGTCTGCCATTGAGATGATGGACCCTAAGATGGATGCAGGCATGATGTGTAACCAGTCTGGTCATAAGGTACTCAATCTGCAGCAGTCCATTGAAGCAGGGAGATTGAAGACATCAGATCTGACCAACCATGAGCTTATAGGCATCATGGATACAACATTCGCCTGTCTAGTGAGTAAATATACCATTTGGAGAAAAAGCTGAAAATCTAGTTCATTTATCTAGTAGCTGAATTTAGTACAAATATGTAAAATTTAAAATCTTAGCAATGATGTAGCTATTAAGGTCCACCTTCATGTATATGTAAGAGATGGATTATAGAACTCCCAACTGTACAAGTTCTAATCAAACAAGATTTGAATCGCTTTGCAACTATATCTAATATTTTATTTTGATCCATTGTTAATGAGCCGTTATCAAATACCTGGTTATATTTTTTAATTGATATGGATGTTACTTCTCCATTCATTAGCAGGTTAACATTTTACAGTCATCATTATGATTATTCGTATAAATTCTTTGAAATATTAACTGATTCATTATCATTATTATGATTATTTCTTCCTTGTTATTATTGAAATCCTTTTTGTCTGTTTGATAGGCAACATGGTTAGAGGGTCATTCCTTAGCTCAGACGGTCTTTACCAACCTGTACGCTCACAATCCAGACCTCATCGATGACCGCTGTCTTAGAGCATTCTCACTGGTCACCCTTAAGATGGTCGACACCATCAAGGATAAAGTCATGAGGGCAGGAGTCTTTGAAGAGGTCAGTTGAAACTATTCTTAATTGCAAAGTTTGTAAATGCACACATTTCTCTTCCCTTCTTGATCCATCCCCTGCAAAGCAAAGGTGTACTCTAGTCATTACAAGCGGCAATGCGCCGGGGGGGGGGGGGGGCACTCAACTATATTGCTGTACACACGCACAACCACAGGTTTTCCAAACCACCCAAAAAACGTTTAATCCAATTGGTAAAATTTACACCCTATTCAAGTGTTTTCGGGTGCTTTCTTAAAAATGTTACCCCCTAAACAAGAGACTCATCGCACAAAATCCACACAAGTATGGGAAAAAGGATATCCTAAATGCGTATTGAAACGGTTTTGGCCTTTTTGACATCCTAAACGTGTCACACGCCTTTACCAGCAAAATCTACCCTTTTCACGTGTTTTTATGGTCGCGTGTGTGTACAGCAATATAGTTGAGTGGCCCCCTGGGACAACGCTTATGTCATATGACTTTAACATTTTCCTAAAATTTTCTATAACAATCAAGAGTACTTTTTGAATTTTTTTATGAAATGGGCCCGATGCATGTTTTTCAGATTGTATATGATACTGCATTGCTTGTCTCGCAAATATCATTTGAATTTAAAGAGAACAGTCTGGAGTTGTCAGACTTTGATAATGAGTAATTATTCCCAGACTTGAAATGCTATATTGATTTCTAATCTGTATCACGTAGGAGGATTTCCAGTCTATGACATACGGTTTCAAGCTGGCACATAACGTTACTGAGTTAAGGGTTGTTGGTATGCTGAAAGAAATAGAAGAGGATTACAACAGGAGAGTCAGGGTAAGATTTATATTCACTCTTTTAGCAGTTTAGCAAATACACTTCCATCATGGATTTTAAGATAGAAACATATTTAGAAATATTCAATACCTGCCGAATTCAGTTTGTTGTATCCCTTGTTCTCAATCAGAATCAATAACAACATGAACAGGCACCTACAGAGAACAGTTCGAGACTATGTACAGATGTAATAATGAGAACAGAATGGAAATACCTATTTCTAAGCAATTTACAGTGCAACAACAATATCTGGCAAGGTGTGTAATATGACATTTAGATACCTGCTGAGGATATTATATTCCCCTAAGGGATTTGATTTCATGCAGGGGGAGCACTAAAAGTAACATTGCCAAGAGACAGATATAACTCTTGAGGGTCATTCATTAAAGATACGTAATTTCAAACTCCTGTTATACCAAATGTTTAATGATCTGCTTTATGAAGTGAATTTGCAATGCTTGTCCAGGCTGTTGGGAAAATAAAGACACATCTTTTTTTGTTTGCTATCTGTACAGAGTACAAGAGCAAGACAGGGTGAAGACAGAGATACAGCAACTGAACTTGAGGTGAGATTCTTTTGTCTCATTTTATCAATTTATGTACTTTTATCAAGTGATTTTATTTTTATTTTTCCTGTTTCTGCTGCACCCAAACCAAATTCAGGATTGTGTAATTTTTGCATGATTTCATCTGTGATGCAGTCAGCATTTTTATTTTTGGTGGTTATTTATTTCTTTAAATTTTGACTATATCATGCTTTCAGATAATTACTTTCTGAGTTTTTTTTGTTTTTTTTAAGGCATATTGTGCTTTCATTATTGAATTTCATGAATGTATTTTTGGACGGTGCCATGTTTTTCATTTTAAAGTGATTGATTAACTTTGTGAAAAATTGTAAAATCAGCTCAAATGTCAGTGAATTGTGTGCAGTCCTCTAACTACATATATAATTAAGGATATGTGAAAGTATGAGAGAAAATGGAACCCGTTTACTATCCTAAAAAAGAGAAAATCGCGATCAATCGCTAGCGCAAGTCGCTCGGCTTCTTCGCTGCGCTGCAGTCACAAAAACCAAGCACCAGCGCTTGGCGATTTCAGAGCGGGTTTCCAGCCCGTACGGTATTCTGTGATAGAGCGAGGTATGCCAACCGTAAGAGTTCTTTAGGGTTCGGTGGTACTCTATCCCGACATCAATGTTCAATCGTAAATATCTTGATATATAAACAACTGATCAGCTTATAGAACTCAGGCGATTCCTGTCTGAGCTAAAGGTTTGCAATTATGATCACAGCATTAGCTGGAACAGTGATTTTTTTTTCTTCAATCCTGGGCAAAGTTAATCAATGCCTTTAAGGTTGCCTCGTTTGTTACAGCATCATTAAATTGTTTTTGTTGATGCTATTCATTTCATCCTGAACAGCATGAACAGTGTGTAGCAGTGGTATCGAGGATCAAGTTCTGTAGGATGTTCTATTCAGCACTGCTTGCATTCACCAAGAAAGAGGTAAGTTAAGCATAACCAAGCTGCCACTCTGTGGGGTGTACATGCCATGGGGCATGAATGCCTATAGGGGACAGGGACTGTAAATTCTGTGTTTCAGCTGGAATTCATTTACTGAGCGGATTGGTTATGGGATCTGTGTGTGTGGGGGGGGGGGGGGATCAATGTTGGTATCACTTATGATGTGTGTTACTCTATGGATGAATATCTATTGCAAATTGGACTTCTTTGATGCTGCTGAAGCTATAGCAGAGCTGCCAACTTTCACCAGAACACCATTGTTCTCTTACCTGGAAATCAGAATTTTGTTATGACAATTAGAGTTTCTCAAATTATACATACAGAAACTTATCATTATAAAATGTTATTTTGCATGAAACATTTAGTGTTCTTCTCAAATTTCAGTATGCACAACTAGAAATCACTGCAACTGAGCAGCTCTGCTGTCTAGGTGTTGATATGTTGCTTTCTTCTTATTAGATCAAGCAGTCCGTTGAAGAAGCCAAGAAGTTACTACTCCTTGCTTTGGACCTGCTCCCTGCTATACAGAAGACAGTAGAGTTGGGTGATCCACAAGTCGTATCAGAAGATGAAACATCTCCAGCCATGCCAGGTACTACATGTTCATACTCGAGTTACCTATCTTCTGTTGCAACTCCTACATGTATGTTAGATAGGAGTAGACAGGGCATGATTACATACCTTTACAGTGAGAAAGTTTCTACATGAATTTTTTTTAATTAGATCATCAGTTTGTAAGGAAATTGTATGTTTGAAGAGAACTTACACAATTTATGTTAATTCATTTTGTGATATCAGGACTATACCCTAATTTGACCAAGTGAGGGAACAATGATCTCATTGTTAATTAGCAAGAACTTTGATAGAGCTACCAACTTTGTAACACATTATCTATTTCTCACATTATCTTCAGATTACCCAAATGTGATGGGTTTTGAGCCTTTAGTAAATCAGCGTCTGCTACCCCCTACGTTTCCAAGATATGCCAAGATCATCAGTAGGAGAGATGCTATCTCATATCTGGAGGGTCTGGTGACTAGACTAAGAACTGTGTGTGAGGTTACCAGCTTGACAACCTTTCACTCTATTGTAGTAAGTGGGAATGAAGTTCTTATTTTAAAGAAACCCTTTGAAAGTTGTTAAAAAGCAATTTTAAAAAAATTATTAATGTATCCACAATCCATTCTAAAGTTTTCTGTGCACCTGAACAAAAACATGCCTAAATTAACCAACATGAGTCTGATTTCTGATTATGCCAGGCAGTAAAGTTAACAATATTTCTGAAAATTCAAGCAATGTGTTTTGTCGAGGTATGTACTGCTCACTTCTCATTTCCTATAGCAATGAGACAATGAGTTATTTGCCATAACTTTTGTAAAGCATACCTACATTTATCTCTCTGCACAGGATTTCTTTGCCGAGTTCAGTAAGCAGTGTCCTTGTGTGCTCTCAAGATCTGTCCTCCAGCAGATATTCCTGCCATATAACAACAAGAAAGTGTTTGGTATAGAACTGGTCCAGGAGTGTCTAAGGGACACCATGCGAGGGTTTGTTTGCCCCCCTGTCCTAGCTCCAAGGTCACCCATCTTCAACAATGCACAAGCCAAAGAGATGTCTGACTCAATGTTGATGCACTCAGTCAGGGTAAGGATAGATTGGTATCCTTCATGAGAGACTACATTACATTCAAAATTATTTTGGAACATCTTCCCCACCAAATCGATGTTACTTCACTCAGTCATGATAAAGATAAATTGTTATCAATGGTACGAGACTTTATTATTGTATTAAAAATCATTTTTGAACCCACCAACTCGATAGTTCTTATTGTGTCCTTCAGACAGGATATAAAGCTGTGTTTTCCCTAGAATTGATTTTTGAGTACTGTACTGCTGTTTTTGCACCCCATGATACAAACAATCACTGAATTTGTTCATCTTCATCATTTATTGTTTTGTGCTTTTGCCAGTTATTTTTCAAACGATAAGACTGATTTTATTTCTCCTGTATGTTTGCTCAGCCGATGTGCTCCTTGATGCAGATCCATGGTCACAACCGAGCCAGACAGAGGGATAAGTTTGGTCAGCTCCTGGAGGAGCTGGCTGGTCTCCAGGATCAAGCTGAGAAGGTCGACGCTAACCTCCACACCCTCATGTCCAAAGCGGAGGTAAAGAAGACTTATGAAGCATCGTTTAGCTGCTGGGTCATGTATCACACACTGCGCACCATGATACAGTATGTCCAGTCAGGCTTTGAGCTGGAGCTTTACGGCATTCATGAATATCACTATATATTTTGGTAAGTTTGAAGAGGTGGATAGTAGCTCTGTGCATTTAGAAGTGGGATAAGAATAAACATGAAACATTGAAATATCACTCCTCAAAACAGACAAGAGAGGATTTTTTAAAAGAAGACTGCAACTGTTAACAATATTGCGAATCAGTTCAAGTTCTAGTATGAAGTTTGTAGATTTAGTGATTCCTACTTATTCATTAACATTAATTGACCTGTATTAAGTTTTTAAAAGTTTTCCTTATAATCAGTTGGACCAGTAAAATGATTTGAAATCTAAAAGTTGATGATGTGCCAAATTATCAGAGATAAAGTTTTGTTGATGTCATTTTTATTTCTTCTGGCTTTGTGCAGTTTGGAGTGTTCAATACACATTTGATTGGTCTTTCAATAATTAGGTACCTATCAGACTTCCTCTATGCATGGTTCATCTCTACACTGAGTCAAGCAGACAGCATGCTAGGTGATCATGAGTCACAGTACGCTGAACCACAGGGCAAAGGTCGAAGCAACAAGAAGAAGGCCAAGAGAAAGAGGACGCGACCTCTAGAACGAGAACTTGCCCTTAGCAAGGCACAACAGGCCCTCTGTTCAGGCTACTACAAGGTAAGAATCCAATCACTCCAAAAGCTGTATAGGTTGTAACTAATTCAGAAAGTCTATGCCAAAAACATTTTGCACGCTTGCACCAAAGAGTGAATGAATGTATTAATGAATGAATGGATGGATGGATAAATGAATGAATGAATGAATGCCATCTGCTAACCTTCAAAATAGAAATCTGTGTTGTTTCTCTGATTTTTTTTCAAGGAAAGTAATTTAAATAATCAAAGTAAGGGGAATTGTTTCAGTTATTCAATAGTATAAAACCTATTTGTTACATTTAAGGGCAACTATATGTAAGAGGGACTTAAAATTAGTCATCAACAATTTCTTTATGTAATCTGTTGTATTTGTGATCTTAGAATTTTGCATTTCAAGAAATATAACTTGATATATGCACTTAATGTCGTTATCATCTCCTGACCTGTTTCTTGCTCTGAATCAGTCTGAGTCACCTCTTCTTTGTTTTCTTCTCACCGACTATCTGTTTTACATGTTTGTATGTTTGTCTATCTGCAGGCAGTGATGGGTTTCAGACTTGACAGTAAGATCAAGCAGCCCAACTCTGAGTTTGACAACGAAAAGGTCCGCTTTGAGCATCGCTTCAATGCCTTTGCAACCATCCTGACCCCACCCTTGGTGCAATATGATCAGTTCTGTGAGATCACCACCCCTAAGATGGGCGACGCCCCACCCAGCCCTGTCGCCCTATATGGGACGTCATCTGAACTCTTCTCTCATGCTGCTGAACTTCTGGACAAAGTCCCAAATCCAAACCCAGAGGTGAGGAATTCATCTCATTTCATCATGCTGTCTTGATAAACATTCAGAATTTTAAGCAAACATTTTAATTTTGTGTATTCTGTCTTATGAGCATTTTAAATTCTTTATTAGGAAATATTGTGCTAAAATATGTATTAAGCCATTGTTATCTTTTTGTATATTTGAATATATCTGATTTGTATGTTTGTATGATTATACATCTGATTATTTCGTACCTAGATTTTCTATGTATTGAAGATCTTTAAAAAAAATTGCCTTTATGAAGATGATTGCATGTTGGTTGTCTACTACATGTCATTAAGATCTATATTTCTTGTCGTCTCAATTCTTACTGCAGTTATCATGATGAACCTGATCGGTTGAGAGTAGGCATTTTGTCCGTCTGTGAAATTGAATATTTTATGGATTAGAATTGTAGTAGTTCACCAAGGCAACCAAATTTTATCAAATTTCAAACTCTATCAGTTATTTCCTTTGCAATGAAACATAAAATGACTTTCTTTAATTAAATACTTGTATTCTACAGGCCTTCAAACTTTCAAAATTTGTCAAATGTCCGTCCCTGACTAACTGATCAGGCTCTGAGACGAACTGAATGGTGTGTAAGATAATGTATGTTTTTGTCAGTGATTTGAATTTATGGGTACATCTATAAATATTGAAGCTTGTTATTGCTGTACATAAAATTTGAAAGTTGTTTTTTATATCTCCTTCATGTTTGTTAGATCCAGAGCTTAATCAGGGTAGCCAAGACCAACAATGTTGTGCTGAGGTTACTGGTCGGAGGACATAAGAGAGACTCACAAGCGCCACCACAGTTTGATTTTACCACTCATCGGACTTTCCCCATTATTAAGCTTGTTTGAAAGTGAGTGCAAGAGGGACTCTAAGTGCTACACTCATCATACTTTCCCCATCATTAACTTTCCTTTGCAAGTGAGTGCAAGAGGGACTCTAGGTGCTACACTCATCATACTTTCCCCATCATTAACCTTCCTTTTCAAGTGAGTGCAAGAGGGACTCTAGGTGCTACACTCATCATACTTTCCCCATCATTAACTTTCCTTTGCAAGTGAGTGCAAGGGGGACTCTAAGTGCTACACTCATCATACTTTCTCCATCATTAACTTTCCTTTGCAAGTGAGTGCAATAGGGACTCTGAGTGCTACACTAAACAGACTTTTCCATCGTTGACCTGGTTTAAAAGCGAGTGCAAGAAGGACACACAAGTGCCACTGAAGATCAATATTACCACTCTTTGAGCTCTCCCTGTCACAAAGCTTGTTTGAAAGAAGTAGAAGGGGGACTAAAAGGGTGTTACCACAGATCAATATTATCACTCTATGAAATTTGTAAAGCAGCAAACATGTTTGCAAGGCCCCTTGGATTGGAGCCGTGAAAGCTGATCTGCCATGCATGTGTGCATGGTTCAAATAGTCAGCTTATCAAAGATTTTATTGGTGCTTTTGAAAAAGAGTAATTTTGCTGGATATTGCTAGAAGCAAGCCTTTGTTTTAGAAGGTTCATGTGGAGATCATTGGCCACTCTAACATTTTTACCTGTCATACCCAGTGAAGATAACAAGCATTCTTCCACATAAATATCTTTTTGAACCCATCACAAAAGGCACCCAACAGAGCTCTAAAATTCACCATTCAACATTTGCTGTTTAAGTCTCATCACTATTATCAAATTAAAGTAAATGATAGTGCTGTACCAACCAAAAATGTCTGAGAGATCTACCCTAGGGAAAATGCTACAATCTTCACTGTATGAGCCCAATTAATAGAGATTTTTAGCCTTACAGACATTTGACCCTCAAAGACCTTTTCTCCAGATCAGAGTCAAATAAGACAGTATTTCTGTACAATATACATGTATTGTGTACAATCAGTGGAACCTCCTTGTAAAGAATGCTGCTGAAAAAACCCTGTCTTTTTAACAAGGTGACATTGTGAGTCCCAGTTCTTTGTCTTTTGTTCTTTTTGAGCCCTGATACAAGAAGGCAATATTTTGTTGGTTCCAATGAGTCCCGAAGTCTCTAAATAATAAGGTTCCACTGTATTCACTGAAAACTTGAAGGTCTTGCAAGGTAAACCATGTTGGCAAAAGTTGGAAAAAGAATTCCCCCCTCCTCAAAAAAAAAAAAACCCCACTAAACAAAGCAAACTTGAAAGATGTTCATTCAATATTTTTCTCCATTTTTAAAGTAAGTCTCCTCAGCCTCAGGTACATTTCACCTCTTATTTTAGTCAGGGTTTGAATTTCACAGGTGTCTGGGACATACAGGCTGGAATTCACAAAGGTGGTTTCAATTCAGTTTATGCAGATTTCGTGATATAAATACGCTTGATTTTGCACGTACACTTAAAAAGATCCAGTAATGAATGCGCGCCGGTCGCGCGTGGTTGGCAAAAGTGCTAAATTTACGCTAGTTGCCATGGTTCAGACTATGGTTTATGTAAATTCAGACCATGGTTTATCTAAATTAATTTAAATAAACCATTGTCTGAACCATGGCAACTAGCGTAAATTTAGCTCTTTTGCCAACCACGCACGACCAGTGCGCGTTCATTATTGGATCTTTTTAAGTGTATGCGCTTAATCAAGCATATTTATACCACGAAATCTGCATAAACCATGGTCCGAGTTGAAACCACCTTCTTGAATTCCGGCTATAGGCACCCAGTCTATATTTTGACCCCCGAATTGCAAAATCTTAGCAAGGAAGTCGTGGATAGCAAAAAATCTCGATCTGGACCCCTATGAAAATAAAAGTTTGTGTGGACCCCAAGATTCTAGCCAAGTGTGTATTAAAGGGAAAGTCCACCCCAATTACAAGTTGATTTTAAAAGAAGCAGAAAAATTAGAGAAACATATCAGCGAAGGTTTGAGCAAAATTCGATAAGAAATAAGTTATGAATTTTTGAAGTTGTAATCAATCAAACACAAATTGGCAACTCGGTGATGTATCTTGCGAGCTCCTCTCCCATTTGCCCGCTACCCCAAAATCATTAATTTCCATTTTCTCTAAAGAAAATATTCAATCATACATGCACCTTAGATATAATCATTGCTCATATATTTTTACACAGAACCTGTATGAAACAAATCTATTCCTTCATCAAAAACTAAGAAAATGAAATATTATGAGATTTTCTGTACTGTGCAAATGGGAGAGGAGCTCACAACATACATCACGAAGTTGCTAATTTGTGTTTGATCGATTACAACTTCAAAAATTCATCTTTTGAATTTTTTATCAGATTTTGCTCAAACTTTTACTAATCTGATTCTCTAATTTTTCTTCATTTATGCAAGTCACCTTAATACCAGGTTGACTTCCCCTTTAATGAATGACCTTTCTAAATGATAACTACCTTTAAGATAATTATCTTCAGTTTGGTGGCTTTGGTCTAAATATTCTTGTAATTGTGTATGTAATGTATGTAAAGGTAAGAAATATTGTATAAATGCCAATAAAGCATCTAATGCTTGTAATATATTTGAAGTGTTCAAGTGTAATCTTTAAACATTGATTCTAATTAGAGACCTTAGTATAGGTTAACAATTGTACTCAGATATCTCGAGAGAAATTATCAATGTTGAATGACAGCGTGGGAGGGGGAGAGAGAGAGAGTGCAGTAAGATGTATATATAAAAGAGGAAAGACATTTGAAATACAGATGACATGAGAGAGGTAGAACAGACAATTCAGAGTAATGAAGAAAAACAAAAGATGTATAGAAAAACTCATGGAAATATTAAGCATCTACAGAAAGTGGAGAAGATTTTGGAGACAGCTAAAGTGATGGCAAGGGTAGAAAAAAAAGCATGAAAGAAGAGGACACAGAAAAACCGAGGAATGAAAACTGACAATATAAATGGATATGTAGAGAGAAGTGTCCCTATAAACCTGAAATATTAAAATTTCAAACAGAAACAAAAAGAGACAATAGTTGAACTTGAAATATATTATCTGCTCACAGACAGAAAGGCATTAAGTGATATCATTTGATATAGATCGGACACCCTTCTGGATCTCAACAGACAATGTTTCAAATGGTAGAATTTCCATAATTTAAAAGTAAGCTATATTCACATACAAAATATATGACACAAACAAACAGGAAGTTTCATCTTTGAAGTTTTTAATATTAAATATGTGACATCTTTGTGTATTCTTAGAGTCCTTTTAACTTTCCATTTACATAATGTACATTGAGTGCAGGGTAGTTGGTAATGACAGAAAACATACAGGATCAACGAACAACTTGAGGTAAATAGTACAAACACATCCATTCTTAAACAATGTGTTACTTGGCTATATAAAGACATCAATAATTTAAAGAGAGTTGAGTAGCAAAAAGTTGTTATGCTATCATGCATAGCAAGCTTAACATTGGTCGTTGAATTACACATTTACAAGTGAAGTGTTGGGGGTTCTGACAAAAAATGATAACGATACAAGCAATACAAGAGAATTGATTCATTCTACAATGAAAGTACTAAATATCAACTGACTGTATGCATCAATTTTATGAAAAGCAGAATCCAATAAATTCTTTTCAAATCTCTATTGCAAATACAAATACTTGAATTCAAATGTGAACATGGTGTCTTAACAGTTTAGTGAGTATGGAACACTTGTACAAGTATACAATTACATTTTTAAGACTTCAACTCGTCCAGATCAACCATCCCCAAGCCAGCTACCACTCACGTGGACAATAACCAAGCAGCAATATCCCACCTACTACCTACGACAAATCATTCACTTTAGCTGACAGAACTGTGACTGAGTAGTAATTGTTTCAGAGATACATCATGTTTGTTGAGAGCCAGAAGGGTGTTGCCCATTGGTTTGCGCAACACCCTTGGCTCTGACGTAATGATGCACCTAGTTGTCCAAGCGGTAAATGATCCTTAGTGGGTTATTGCCCAGGAGGTGACGATCTCGGGACATAGCTGTCTGCACTTTAAACTCCTGCTAGTTTTATCTAACATGATATACAAAAAGAAGAACCAATAATCTGAAAACAAAGAAAGCAACAATGTCTTCAACTGCAGTAATCAATAGTGAATAAAAATAGAACCAAACAATGCACCTCATACTTTCCATCATATCCTTTGCACAGATAATTTTTCTTCTCATATAAATAAGATTGATATTTACATTCCTAATACATTTTGAAACAAGCTCAAACATAGTATAGGAATGACGTGTCAATTGCTCTCCACTTTATTCAAAAAATATTCACTCAAAGGTATTTTCTTTCAAAAAATACTAATTTTCATAAAATCCCTCTTCAAACTTTAGAAAAGAGGATTTATAATGTATATACAGTAAGCAGTATTTGCATCTTCGCACAAAAAATGAAACTGAGCAATGTATGCAGATTGAATAAAACAGGCTGGAGTATGAGTTCACACAGTTTGAAGTAAATGTTCAAGCTATAACATCAAGGATGACTAAATTTGTTTTCATTGTCCAAGAGGTGAGAAAACAACCTGTAAGAAATAAGGTTGTGCTCTGAAATCTTGCTTCTGAAATGACAAAATTAAATTCTTACAGGAAAGTTCGTTTATGAATTTTGTTTCTGTCTCGGTGAAGAATTAATGCTACAATTTCTGCACAATTATGATTTTAATCAATGCATTTTAAAGAGAGATTTGGAGAATACTTCAATTTCATTATCTCCGCATTCTAGTGAACAATCCATATACTGCACATACTGACAAGTGGAGAAACAAGATGGCAAGATATGATCGGATGGTGCATGATAATAACAGTTGGGTCATTTTACTCTCAAACTCATTTTGTAAAGTCTTTGTCACAAGCAATTCCAAAGAGAGTTGGCACCTGGTATATTATTTCCTACTTCAAAACTACAATTAGAATCACTCTTGAACAATCATTTTGATTTAAAAAAAAGGAATTATAACCATTTCCTATTACAAACAGAATTGGACTGATTTAGTATATAGCCATACATTGATATTAACACAGTTGAAGCAGTATTAAAGGAGAATCAAACCCTGGGGGAAAATCATTTTTAATGAAAAGAGAGGATAGAGAGAAGCAATTTAAAAAAAGTTCCATCAAAATCGGTTAAGAAATGAGAAAGTTATGAAAGTTTGAAAAGTCTCAATTTACTTTCTATGGTGATCCTCAAATTGGCATTGTTGCTTCAAAGTGACAGGTTTAGTAGGACAACTCTCCATATGTTTTGTACACAAAATTTCATATTTTCCCTGTTATCTCTCAAGGTGCAGCTTGTCTCCTTCTTAGCTCAAGATATATCATGGAGAAATGTATTTGACACAACATATGTTGAGTTCACAAAAAGACAAGCATCATCTTTAGAGATAATGGAGAAAATATGAAATTTTGTGTACAAAACATATGGAGAGTTGTCCTACTCTACCTGTCACTTTGAAGCAACATTGCCAATTTGAGGATCGCCATAGAAAGTAAATTGAGACTTTTCAAACTTTCATAACTTTCTCATTTCTTAACCGATTTTGATGGAACTTTTTAAAAATTGCTTCTCTCTATCCTCTCTTTTCATTAAAATGGATTTTCCCCCAGGGTTTCATTCTCCTTTAAACTCATGTCAATTTTGTATTTTCTGAAAATTAATATCATGGTCAACTTTGCAAAAGCAAGCATTAACACACAGTTAATTTGAAAGATGCTCTAGAAAGTACAAGAAAATATTGAAAATAATTTTTGATGAAAATATTTTTAAATTCATAATACATCTCTTAACATCATTACAACAAAAGAAGAATTTATCTCAAGGGTTTACTGCAATTTTCTTAATGCAATATAGAAGACTGAAGTGCTTTAAAATGTTGGATATTTCAAAATTTTACTTCCCCCCAAAATAATACAGTTACCTTTCAAGAAAAGAAGGATAAAATATGCTACATGACAGGTGATAAACCTTCACAAATATTACTCTTATTTTTAACAAACAGTTCATTCAATCGAACCAGTAATCAAAATAAGACTTTAATTAACACCATCAAATGCTGTCTGAATAAATTCAATTCATTACAAAAACAGTTGAAGTATATTTTTCAAGCAAGCAATTGGTCCTTCCTGATCACAGTGATCAAATCAAGGAATATCAAAAAACTCTTTTTAAAAAGTTGAATACATTGATGCAGGTTGCCTGAAATAAGAATAACCATCTGAGTTTGAATGCAACAAAACTTCAAAGAAATTTTGATAGCAAAAATACAAAATGGAAACATGATCCATTCTGTTATATTCCAAGGTGATTTTAGTTCTGTTCTTCTTTTACAGAAAAGCTGAATACAAATGCAATTGTATTCATATGTCTGTTACTTGTCTCTCTTTGATTTCATAAATCTTAGACTTATCTCTAGGCATGTATGTTTGTCACCTTCACTTTTTCACTAGTAAAATGTATCTTTGAACTTTGAGGTCAAACTTATAAATCAGAAAAAGTTGTATAATGAAATAATAAATTAAATATATTAGAAAATAGTGAATCCTTCTTGATATAGTGCATACATGTACATCACCAGACTGAATCAAAGGGTTCATAGTTTGAGTCCCAGCTATGGTACTGACATCCTTTGGCAATACATGAATCTACAATTGCCACTCACCATTAGATATAGTGGGTAATTGGTAGAAAGTTATTCCTTGAATGCTTTGAGAGCCTTAGGGCAGCTGGGCTAAAGCCAGTGTGATAGTTTTTTTTTTGAGCATCCCCTGGGATGGATTTGTACAAGATATATATGTAGCTATCATAATCTATATGATATATATTTGACCTAATGGTTGTACCTTAGTGACAAAGCATTATTTGATTGTCAGAGCATTAATTTGTCTTGCATTTTGATACTGGTGACCCAAAATGCTGTGCTACCATTTATTCCTGTTTTAGCACATGGTTTTATATATATATATATATATATATATCATGAGTCATGACAATAGCTGAGCATCAGCATGGTACATATCAACTTCTGATCTTGTGCATCGGACTATAACTCTTTGAAGTTATTCAATATTTGACTTACAACTTGCATGAACTCTGTTAAGTGCCAGACAAAAGATATATATCTCACAGCAAACTGAGGATGTTTACAAAAATTTTCCAGAAATTTCAAGTTACTGATGAAGAAGCATTTTGTATTAATTATGACTGGAAATAGATCACAAAATGTGTCTTTGATAATGCATGGTGCAACATTGAGAATGGTCACATATTATAAGTGCTGATTATCTAACATGATGATTCAACAGTCAGAAATGGGTCAGTGACAATCATACATGCACAGTCTCATTATGGTTGAACATGTACTCTTTAAAAAAAAAAAAAAAAAAAAAAATCAAGTGGAAAACTACAGCACACTTTCATCTTGAAAGCAAACAGCTACAAATCAAATCTAATCTAATCTAATCTAATCTAATCTGATCTAATCCAACTGAATCTTATCTTGACACAAGATACAAGCTATATAGATCTGCAGCATAGAAACAAAACAAAAACATCATTTCTTCCATTTTCTGGGCAATAATGGGAAATAATACTGCAATGTAAGATACACACAAATTATGATTCTACATGTATGACTCAAATCCTTTCTTACATACTGCCATCCATAAATGTAATGAACAAATACAAGTAAATGACATACAATGGGGAAAATGGCAAATATATCCAAGAAAGAAAAGAATATATATCCTCATTATCATCTGCATTATTGCACCATGAATTCTGTAAAAAAAAAAGAAGAAAAAAAAGCCCATGCCTGCACCCTAAGAAGGATAGTACCATTTGCACAAGCTAATCTATGAGCTTAAATCAGGTGAGGTCTCAGCTATATCACACAGCTTCTTTTTTATTGAATTTTTGAGATGCAACATTCATTTTTCATATTATGTGGAATCAGTTTCATTTCAAAGCTCAAAACTACAATACTTGCTACTATCAACTAATTTCAAAAATGTGATGGCATGGAAATTGTAAGAGTTTTTCCAAGATTTTGTCTATATGATATGTCAGATGTGCATGCCTGCATAGGGATACAATTTCTATGTTAAATATATGGCATATAAATTTTTAGAAATTAGGTAAAGTCTTCACATTACATTTTATATCAAACTTTAATACAGAGAAGTACTTGAAAAAGCTTACACAAATTGCAAATGTAGATACTGATAGGCTCAATGGTAATATTATCAATGTGGACTCTTATGGGCTACCTAAGAATTGAGCTGGTTTAAGAATTGTGTACGATATATTCTCAATTTGAAACATGAGATGAGTTGCAAATTTAAATGGAGCACTAGATCAAGAACACTATTAATAAAAATGAGTTCTTAAAGTTAGAGGTGAAGTTTTTTAATGGATTTCACAAAGGAAAATCAGAAAAGAAAATAGATAAAGAAATAATTAAAATACAGCAAAGCTTTATAGTACTGAGGGCTAGACATAAGTGCTTAGTACTGGGGATATACTTGTGATAAATGTTAGTACAATCAAGAAGTTTCAAGCTGAGTTGAGTTAGATACGTTGAGTTGCCAATTTGAGTTGCCAATAATTAGGTGGCGGAGGATGGAATACATCAATTTCAAAGAAGGTACTCAGGAGGAAAACTTCAGGAAATTCTAACCATTTAGGAAAAGCAAAAAATGTAATGGACAAAGAAATGATGTAGATGCTGAAAAGCTCTGTAGTACTATTGAAGGCATCTTTGCATCTCTGAAGAGAACACATATGTGTTAGTTGGTAAAGTGCTTCAGACTTGTTTTAGTACAATCATGAATTAAGATAACGAGTTGAGATAGATATTTAATGGAGTTGCCAATGTCATGGATGGAATACAGAAGTTTAAAAGTAGATACTTAAAAGAGAAACTAATAAAAGTACTTTGGGCAAAGTTAATCATTCAAGAAAAGCAGGAAAGATAATGGATATAGAGTAGAAATGATGCAGACAAGAAGCTTTGGAGTACTTTTGAATTTAAGAAGGGATACTGGACAAGTACTTTTCACTAATTTCTTAGAACCTTGAACAAATTATAAAACTGAGTTACTGTAAACACTCAGTTGAGTTGCCAATTTGAATGTGGCATTGGATGGATTACAATATATAATAAACACACATTGACCTATGATATTGACAAGGGAATCTTAGATTCATTTTAAACACTACATTTTTAACCTCTGTACAAAAATTTGACATCAAACATTCAAGTAGAAAAAGGAAAAAAAAATCAACAAATGTGCTATTTTACTCCCTTAATTTCTTAATGTACCATATATTTTTTTCTTCTTCTTTATTTTTTTTTTCTTTTTGTACAAGATAGTAAAAATTGGAATGCAAATGCTTTTTATCGATTTCCTATCTCTTTCAACAACATAATAGTCAAGCACCAATCTGTTCATGAAATATTTCCCAGGATTGTCCAATACATGAACCTTCTTCTGGCCTTCCCTACAACAATATCAACCAAGATTCATTGCTTGGATTCATTTACAAAAATATGACATTGATAGCACACAGAAATATCAGTAAGACTTAATGCATTAATAACTATGAATATACAGACATTAGTATTCTCTTTGTTACATTAGTACACATTAACATGAACTGAGGGAAGAGTACATATATACGATAGCTGCAATGAGATAGTTGAAAAAAGAAATTTCCTTCAGTACTTTCCATTCTTCAGATCAATACCCAGTGCGAATCGAGTTGAAATGAGTTGAATTGATGCAATAGTAAACTGAATTTTAATCTGTTGAGTTCATTCTACAACACCCTCCTCTTTTCAAGGAGAATGTCTTAGTCCCACATATACCCTGTATATACATAACTTGATAATATCAATCATTAGCTTTAGTAGAAACTGATCTATCCAGTTCAGTCAAGTATCAAACGTCACAAAAGTAAACATTTGTGAACAGATTGTGAAATAAATGTATCAATACATTGTGAAGATGAGAACTGTTAATTACATAGAAAAAAAAAACATGTTCTGTAACTTCGTATAAAGAGAGATAGAGCAATGACTCTAAGCATTATTAGCAGACACAGATCTGCACAAAATACAATGTACATAGAAATACATAGCCAAAAAGCAGGTTTCCTCCATGAAAAATAGGTCCAAATTAGACCACAGGCATTTATGTAACACAGGCAAGATGACACTCTCTTTCCTTCCACCCAACTGTATTCTGATATTGCACCATATAAAACAAAACAAAAACAAAGAGCAAATGGAACATCCAGAGATTTTCAGTGACTGTCGGAAATAGCATGGCATACATTTTTAATGGGGGGCACTTGACAATGTGATAAATATAAGAGAAATGGAGAAGGACTGTTTGAGAAAAAGAAAGGGAGGGGGGGGGGAGAGAGAGAGAGAGAAAGAGGGGGAGAAAGAGGAAGAGAGAGGGGAGAGAAAGGAGAGAGGGAGAGAGGGGGGGAAAGAGAGAGAGAGAGAGAGAGAGAGAGAGAGAGAGAGAGAGAGAGAGAGGGGGAGAAAGACAAAGACAAAGAGGGGAGAAAGAGGAAGAGAGAGGGGAAAGAGAGAGAGAGAGAGAGAGAGAGAGAGAGAGAGAGAGAGAGAGAGAGGGGGGAGAAAGACAAAGACAAAGAGGGGGAGAAAGAGGAAGAGAGAGGGGAAAGGAGAGAGGGAGAGAGGGGGGGGGGGAGAGAGAGAGAGAGAGAGAGAGGGGGGGGGGGGAGAGTGAGAGAGAGGGAAGGAGGAGAGAGGAAGAGGAGGGGGGGAGAAAAAGTTCCATGAAACAGAATCCAGGGAGTAATTTTCCAAATGAATACTCTGCTGTAGCTGATATTGGTCCAAACCACTGCAATCAGACCCTGGCATTACTATCACAGCTCACATCTTTTACTTAATGACATAATAATAAACTCAACATATTTGTTTGCACACCATCTCAAGAACCTCATTTAGCAAGCAGTCTATTTTCACTTATGACCAAACTTTCTACTTACGAAACCCCCACATCTGCTGAGTTTTATCTCCGTTATGAAAACTTTGTATTTCAATAATACTGCTTTTCCTTTCATTCATCTACCATTTTCTATGCTGATCACTTCAGGACCTACTGGTCTTCTCCTCTCCACTGTTTCCATGGTAACTGCTTCCTTTCTGATGAAGTCTTTACACCATTCTATTGAATTGTTTATGCGACGGTTCAGATTTCATCACCTAGTGACATCAGACATCCATTCATTTTGATACAGCTTTGTCTTGTATTCTTTCCATGTCATCCTACTAAGAGTCCAATGTGACTGTTGCATGGCATCCAAAGAGTTCACAAAGGCTCCTTTCATTTCTCAAGCTAACATGATGCAAAAGAATTCAAGACTTCCCACCCTCAGCATTCCGTGCACTTCCCAACTCCATGTGGTATCGAGCCATTCCCTGTCAGGCTACCATTGCGATCCCTTGGTGACGATGTAGGTCCCGTTACTACGGGTACCGGTACGTTACCACCGGCAAGGTTTCCACCATTACTAGCTCCAGCTGGCTTGTTGCTAGACATATTGGTATAGAGGTTCTCATTGTTCCTTGCATTCTGATCTAGGATAGAGACAGTCTCTAGCTCCTTGGAGCTCATTCCATCTGGAACCTCGTTGGCGTGAAGCTGCTCGGTGAGGAAGAAGGAGTTCTGGGCGAAGGTTTCATGGAGAAGGCCAGTGTCCTCCAGGGCAAGGAGGATCTCACCAAAAGTTGGTCTTAGCTTCTCTTGATATTGCCAGCAGGCCATCATGATTTCATGCCTGCATTTGGGAGGAACAATAAGAGAAAGCTCAACAGTAAAAATGAAGAATTTTAACATGACTTTTTTTCCTCATCCTTATTCATATCTTAAGCTCTGAGATAGAACTGACCACTTCTTTATCAGAATTAAAATAGGGAACCTCTCACAAACAACTAAACAACCATTCTTTTAAAAACATTACTATATAGAGGTCAGGGATACCAGTTGATGTTACACAATTAGCCTGGAAATTGTTGGAGCTTGATGTCCACCCAAAGTCTGAAAAGTGGCATCCCTCAATACAGAAGTAGCTTTCGTCTTCAGGTAGTAATACATGTAATATGACCTGCGCTCCCTTTTTGATCCGCTTAGTGATGTCAATGTACGAACAGAATGAGGACTTACATTTTTTCTGGGCAGTTTTCTGGTGCTCTTAGAACATTGCCTCCTTTGATATACTCTCCTGCCTCCTCATTTGATAGGCCTTGGTATGGCAGCTCTCCTAAGGTTGACATCTCCCATAATAAGATACCAAATGACCTGTGCATGGTGGGAAAATGACAGGAATTGGTTGACTGACTTGCTTTAAGATTTGTAGATTGATTGAGAGATTGAAAGAGGTGAAACAGTAGGAAATGAAAGCGAGAGAAAGAGAGAGAGAGAAAAGGGTCGACAGTTGTTTTGAAGGAAAAAAAAGGCTTAACGAGAGAGAATACATATATGATAAAAAACATGAGAGAGAACTGAGAAGATCGTTTAACGTAAAAAAAAATAACAGTGAGATGCATCTGAGGAAAGACATTTGCAGGAAAGAAAGGTGGAAAAAAGGAAGAAGAGGAGAAAGCGAAGGTGAGGATATTCTAAGATAGGAAGGATAGTTGCTCTGTAAGAAGCACAAAAAAACAAACAAACTAGCATGTTCTGTACCTTCAGAGAGAGAGAGGACAACACACATTTAGAAGTCCTGTCCTTCTGTACAAAGTCTGTTTGTTTCAATGTGTACTCACCAAACATCTGAGCTTGTTTGGAACACCCCATCCTTGACAGACTCTGGAGCCATCCACCTGATAGGAAGCATGCCTCCTCTTTCCTTACGATAGTAATCAGACTGATAGATGTCTCGCGCTAAACCGAAATCTAAACAAAGGTAGACACAGAGAAAAATAAAATCAATCAATGCATATTTAAAATATAAGGCATGTACTGAGGAGATGAAAGGGTAATCCCATTATTGTGTCCAATAATCGTATCTGCACTGTAAACATTTGAAATGTTGATTTGATGTATATAGTGCAGGACATTTCCAGCCTACTCATTATACACATGATAGCTGGAAAATTGTTATGTTGTGCAGTCCTTATGTAATTATACCAAAAAGAGACAATCTTCAATGATAACAGCAAATGTTGTTTGATTGCTATTCTTTTTCTTTTTTTTTGGACAAAATAAAGGATAAATCAAATCCCTTGTACTGGACACATTTTACAGAATCGCCCTGAAGACTGTGAAACACACATTGTCAAAATACTACTTTTAAAATATCTGAATATACTACAAACAATGTAAAAATATATTTCATTTCATGTTCATGGATTCATGCTTAGTTCAGTGAATGACTTTTTATTCCTATGACACCAAATCATCACACATACCTGCTACTTTACATATCCCATCTTCTGATACCAGACAATTTCTAGCTGATAGATCTCTGTGAACATATTTCCTAGCAGCAAGGAAGGACATTCCATCTGCGATCTGAGCAGCCATGTTGAGTAGCTGTTCCAGGGTAGGAACACTCTTACGGTCTATCAGCTGAAAGGAAAATGATGGGATGAAGGGAAAGAAAGAATGATGAGTTACCATGGAAACAGATACTACTTCACTCTGTCAGATGATCTGACCCTGACCCTAACCCTAACCCCAATGAACACAAAGTTCTAAATTATTCACGAGATTGGGGGAGATTTTCGAAAAGACAAGATGCCATACTGATATATCATAAGAAGTAAGTTTCCTTCTCTATCAAACTCCAGCAAAATGTAAATGATTGTTTTGTGACTTACTGGTAAGTCTTGTTGATTCTCAGGACGTCTTGCTCTCAACCAGTTCTTGAGGTCACCCTGTGCCATGAACTCCATTATCACATACGTTGGTTGACCTTTTGACACAACCCCTAGCAACCTCACCACATGGTGAGCATCAATGAGTCTGAAATGAGAATAAACATGATCAGTATCATATTTTCAACAACATCATATTTCTGTTCACCAAGATCTTAAGCATCTTTATAATGGTCTTAGTCATGGTCTTAGTCATCTTAATGATCTACATCACATCATCACAGTTAATCTTTAACATTTTCATAATTATTACTAAATCACCGTCATTATCTCCATCTTCAACATCACTATTATCATCATCATTATCATCATCCCTACCATCATTATCACCAGTGCCATTAGTATTTCTCCAGTCATCATCAACAACATTCAAAGCTTCATTTCATGATCATTTCCATCCTCAACATCCCCATCAATCTCACAAATCACAAATAAAACGACTATGGATGATACTCACTTCATGACGGATGCTTCATTCAAGAACTCAATCCTGTCTCTCATGGAAGCGTTGGCTTGGACAGACTTGATAGCCACTCTTGAGATCTCTTCTTCATCTGGTAGGATACCCTTAGCTAGACCTTCATACACCATACCAAAGCTACCCTTCCCTAGCTCTCTGATGATCTCCAGCTTGTCGCGGGGGAACTCCCACTCATCGGCAACATACACTGAGGAAGTGAGAAAGATTGATGGCAGATGATGAAATTACTGGAATCATAGGCCGGAATTCACAAAGGTGGTTTCAATTCAGACCATGGTTTATGCAGATTTTGTGGTATAAATACGCTTAATTTAGCGCGTACACTTAAAAAGATCCAATAATGAACGCGCGCCTGTCGTGCGTGGTTGGCAAAAGCACTAAATTTATGCTAGTTGCCATGGTTCAGACCATGGTTTATTTAAATTAATTCCGGCCATATTGTTTTAGGTAAGATACAATATGACACAAAAGAACATAGCCATTGTACAGTGACTGCATGTGACGTAATCTTTCAAATGACTGTTGGGTATTCTTTCATGGACTAAAACCCGGTCTTAAAAGTGCAGTAGTAAGGACAAACTGGTAACAGCAACACACCAATATTTTTGTTATCATCATCTGATTACAGGTGGTCTGTATCCTGCCGGATACGATTTGATTATGGTGTAACACGCATTTTTCATAGACTCCAGCTCAATTTATTCATATTTAACAATTTCATAGAGAAAGGTTCCCAGCATTTCATTCAACCAAAGTCAATGATGTTTCTCTGATGGAGTTTCAGCATTCCAGGACGACTATTTCTACCTATTTTCAGTCTGAAACATGGGCACATTTTTTAGACACAAGACAAATATCAGACACAGACTTTTTTCTTTTTTGGCCCAATGTAATTCCCTAATTTTTCAATGATTGGAGTAATTTTTCACAAATTCCAGGACAGTTCCCTGACTGGACGAGGGGATATCATTTTCTAGGCTAGGCTTTCCCCGATTTCTAGGATAGCTGGGAACCCTGTAGAGATCACTTGTGATTCATGACATTCTCTATGATCGGCTACATGTTGAAATATCGTTTTCTAATCTCACTCTCTTTTTGAGCAATTCAAAGTCCTGCATATGAATCCACAAGAGGAGCAAGAAACTATAGATGTACAAAGTATGAAATCAACAAACTCACTATCACTGGTGCTCATGTACTCTGGATTGACAGAAGCGTAGAGGACACCGTCTGGCATCTGGTCTTTACGATAGCTGTGAAGAGGACACAAGAGGTTTATACATTACAATTTATGCCATTCTTAATCCTATTTCAATGAACTACTTGCAATTTATAATGATATGACACAAAAGAACAAAACAGTCCAAATAAATATCTCAGGGTCACAAGATAACCGAAAATAAGATAACGATATTAAAATTTCCTTTAAAAACAAAATAAAGTACTTAGATCACTAGGTCAACTTAAAAGTCTTGAAGTTTTATGCTCCACGAGGCAATGCACATTGTGTATCATGGGTGAATAAAAGCAAAGCATTTGTACTTAAAGGGAAGCTTGAATTCTGGAAAAGGTAAAATATAATTTGAGAGCTTTCTCATTCTTTTTATGTTAATTTGGAAGATTATCATAGTAGATAAGTCCCCTGAAAAAAATTGCTCCTCAAATGTTCTCATGTTTAAAAATATGACAAGAAACAGCTGAAATGTTTGGGGCCGAACATTTGTGTGTAGTCCCATATACACATATCTGTGCGCAGTGCATGTGACTCTCAGCAGGACTGAGTCAATTTCTTATCATTCTGGTGATTCCAAAACCCTACAGCATACACCAATTCTCATGTGCTATATAATCAACCTTTCCCAATTGCTTTGAGACAGTTTCTTTCACAATTCATGACTAGAACTCAACTTTATCTTTAACCCATTAGATACAATTTGATTTTGGTATATAACACATTTTCTTTAGTGTCCAGTCTGAGTTATCTTGGGCTTTGTAGTCAACAGGATAAGACTCCATTATACAAGGATAAGAGATCAGCAACCCAATATGATAACTTACTGCCACCTCAGGAAGATAATGATGAAGACGATGATGATGATAACTGCTGCAATGCTGACAGCTATCGTTACTCCCATCATAGGAGGTAAGGCTTTGTCTGGTTCAAATGTTGGATCTAATGGATGAGAGATAGCAACTTGTTTAGTATTGAAAGTTCTTTAGAAATTCATGAAATAACTCTCAAGCAACCAAAGTGATTTTTATCAATATCAGTTAATTCTGCCCAAAAGAGCATTTTAAGTCATTAATGAAACCATATAATAATATTACATGTACATAGTGGAAAACTCTACTCCATATATGTATATTATGGAACTTGTATGCTTTACATGTGATTTTGACATCCATCCAAACAGTTTACATAACCTTTTAAACGCAGGTATGAGGAATCCATTGAATGTAAATTCTACCTCAAATTTTGCATCTTTTGGCATAAATAGACATTGCTATAGTAATCACTGAACAATGTTGAAATGACTGCTTATATTGTCACTATTTTCTTTTAGCAGTAGAGCAGAAAGAATGAGAAAAATAACAAATAATTATAGGCATTTTTATAGCACTGCCTACTGAGAAGTTCTATTCCGGGGTGAAACAAAGAGTCCCAATGAGTGCCATGTCTGTGTATCAAAAAAGAAATCTATTCAATTTAGATTTTACACTTTCCAGGCATGTTACGGTTCTCAACGTCAGAAGAAAAAAAAAGATATGATGAGGTATACTTACTATTTGTGATATCAGGAACACTGAACATGACAGGTTTGGTCCATGGACCCTCACCAGCAAGTGATACCGCCCTCACCCTCGCTGTGTAGTTACCAACCTTTAACCCTAGCAGCTCAGCTCCTAACACTCGTCTGTAACCCTCTGCTGACACGCATTCAACGTTCTCTGTAGCGTGAGTCTGAAGCAAGCCAATCAAACAAAACATCATCAACAATGTTGACTGTTTTGACTAGAGTTGCATTTTAATATTCAGTTCAGGCTTTGACCACCAAGAAAGGGGGGGGGGGGGACTTGGATGACATCATCACATGTGCCCAAATCAAGTTGTAGAAGTACTTAACGGAGGGAAGTTCTGAAAAGGTTTCAAAGTCTTAAATTCCTAAATTATCTGCAAGTTTTCCTCCCTCAATGGAGGCTCCTTAAAAATATATTTCACCTACTGATCACTCAGCCTGAGAACTCTTTAAAAGCGGTGTAATGTGAAACTGCCTCCATACAGGTAACAGCATCTTTCTTCACATAACAATTGATGATCATGCATAAATACATGTATGCCACTGTTATAAAATATAATTATTTCTAGTCGAACATACCACAGGTTTGGGAGTTGTCTTTATCACAGTATACGCATCACGTTCATCCCCGACATCATTGATTTCGACATCCATCATCTCAAACTTGACCTCATGGATGACGATGATGCCATTAGGGTTGCTAGGTGCGGCCCACGTCAGGTGAACTCTGTCCGTAGAGGTGTGGTTTATCATCACGGCGGACTCAATCTGATCGGCTGACTCTGTGGGTCAAGGACAAAAGAAATAATCCTCATAGACATCTCAAACTCTTCCCTTTCAAGTGAAAAACACTACACACACCCTGACTTCCCCTCCATTTTTTTCTCCCAAGAGGAAAGTGGGGGGGGGGGGGGGAGTAAGTGCATTATCTCAATTTGAATACCAATCACAAGTATTATTTACAAAAGCAAATAAATACATATATACACGTACAAAAGTATAACAACCGCACTAGCCTAAAGGGAAGGTGTCTGATCTAGGAACAACCGACACACAATGTATTCTATCCTATGCTTGACATGAGATAGAGCATCTGCCTGCAGGAAAATGAAACTATTGGCAAATTTGAGGGAAATAATGTCATTCAGCAAAACCAAGAATATTCAGAATTTTTCTTAAACATGTATGCTATCCAACTTTGCATTTGATTGCATTGAGTGCACTGATTAACAGTATTGAGAGAAAGTGCGACTGACCTTTAGGCAGTGTACGTCCATACATAGCTGCGGCACGACTGCAATCGTTAGAGTTACAAGCCTGGACGGTGATGAGGTACTCCGTAAAGTGTTCCAATCCAGTCACACGGAAAGATTCCACCAGGCCTATGACCCTCTCCTCCACTCTAGAGGGTGGGGTGGTGGAAGCATTCATCCCTGTAGGAGGGCTGCTGGGGTACATGGACCCATTGATGTTGAACGCAGAGGTGGGCGTGGTCGGTATGGGGGTGATGAAGCTGGTGGTAGTAGATGTGGTCTCAATACCTTGGATGTCACCGCCGGGAACATCTCGCTTCTTACGACGTCTTGTGTCAGGTCTGTTATAGAGAGGATGAATTTCAATGCATGGTACAAATGAGTAAGGCATTACTTTGTATCTCTGCAGATCAAAATCACCTACCTTCGTATTAACTGCAGTATATCCATTGCTCTCTTCATGATTCTCATTCCAACAGTGGCACAATAATTTCACAATGCAGTTCATATAAAGTCTTGTAATAGTGTATAACTATGCCATAATAACAAAAAAGTTTTTGATATTGCAAGACATGGAACCACAAAACTGAACAATAAAAAATAAAATGCATCACTTTCGTGCACCATATAGTTATACTTTGTGCTTTGAAATACAAAGGATGAAAAAGAATATGATTTCCAACATGCATGATATCTGTTATAGTGAAGTAGAATTCCCATATACACCCAACAAAAAAACAAAAAAAAGTTACAAAGCTCAAATCTACATCTTTTTGTACATTCTGTCAGATGGTTATTGAAGATGATTATCAATTAAAATGACTTTTCCAGAAAATCATGAACTTTATATGCATTTGAACCTGTAGTACTAGAAACAGCAGAAGATGGAAAAGAAAACCAATTGTGCTAAGATTTCTAATTTCCACATTGAAAACATTGCTATATTGTGACCAGAAGCTGCTCATAAACACACAGCAACCTGTAATACAGGAAGCAATAAACTAGTGCAGACCACAATATCTAAATGTACACAGGTTTCACTTTAATATACTATTAAAAATATTCATCACAATGTAGTTTCTAGAGCATTTTTGAAGGAAGTCAACAAAATGACCACATAATGCTTGATTAAAATCATTTCACAGAATTAATTTTGAGTATCATAACTGTACAGCATAACCTACCAAAGAGTGCCTCAATATATAAGCCTTCAAATGCAAGTTTCCACTTATTCCCCCCCCCCCCCTTGCCTCTCCCAAGGATTTTAGCCCAATTCTTTCCACACTACCATCCTTTTTTTTTTTCTACCATCCTTTTTTTTCTTTCTTTGAATTCATAAAATAACAAAGTCCATCTAGAAGTTTGATGTGGCTTCTATGTTTGCAACAAAAGAAAAGTTTACAAAAAGCAGCAAATAAGTGAACTGTTAACCTTTCCAACAAATAAAGAGGCTCATGGCTGTGTTATATTTACTTGCCAAAGGAAGGGGTGGTGTGACATTTGGGTTATGCTGTAAATATATTTTATTACAGGAAAATTCCCAGTACAAATAAGTTACCTAAATATTAAACTAAGAAAAGATTAATAAAGAAATAACGTAAATACATTTGAAAAGATGAGTTAAACAATACTTTTCTCTTAATTCTTTAAGAAATCTTTGAGAGGTAGTCCATTCCAAATGGTTTTTATTTGATTTGACATTTCTCAAAGAACCACTTTACCAACCCATCAGCCTTTTGAATATACTTTAAATGGCATTTATGTTAGCAAGGCTAACACATCATCATGCTGACATTAAAAAAAAATGAAATACAATTTATCATCATGTACCTCAGAGAAACAATCATATATACACAAATATTAAAGTGCAATAAAAATCACATTGGTGCAATATTTTTTTTTCCTTTTTTGACATAATGAGCAACATGCAAGCAAGAAAAAAAAAGAACATTTTGCATATATTGCTTTATAAAATATTTTTTCATAGCAAGCAAGCTCAAATAAAAGCAAGCAAATGAGTAAGTGCAGGGCAGCATTCACATTTTTTTTCTTGAATAAATACATTTGTTTTTCCTCTTGAATGAAATTGACAATTAGTACATACCTACTAATATTAATGTAATCCCTGGTTAGTGAAGTGAAGTGAGGCGAGACAAGAAGAGTTAAACATTAGTCAAAAGATGAGAGGGATGAGGGAGGGTAACCATAGCAACTCGGAGGATGGGATCAGAGATGGAGGAGTAAAGATGAATTAGGGATGGGGAGCAAGAATGTAACAGTCCCACATACTTAAAACAAGGGAGGGATATGAAAGGGTAATACCATAGCATAATGTATACAAATTGAGATAGTTGTATTTATGATGCATGACATCATATTCAGATGGGTCAATGGGAAACACTGAACAGTATGGAGCTTTACAAAAAACATGAAGTCTTTAATTTCCAACAAATAAAGATCATGACAATTTAATTTGTTCAGAATCCATTATTACCACAGAAGATATGAATGTATAATGCTAGAAATAATACTCCGATCAGAGTCATGATGAGTTTCAAATTTTCGACCTTTTATTTCAGATCATCTTCATTTCATGTTCACTTATGTTTTAGTTCCTGAAGATGATCTGAAATAAGTCGAAAATTTGAAACTCATCATGACTCTGATCGGAGTATTATTTCTAGCATTAATCTGTTCAAGGCATTTCTTTTGATATTCTACATTACAAACTTGTGTGATACACTGTATATTTAACAATTCCTGTAAATATTTTGGAATTTTCTGGAAAAAGCCTTGATAATGGGGGTAAAAGTGTACACAATAAGATAAAGAAAATTTGAAAGAAGACGTGATTCAGAAATAAGATGTAATACGAACACAGGGGGAGACAAAACAGACAAGTTAATGATGATGATTAAAAGCTAAAAATTGAATTTCATTTTTTTTTTTAAGTTAATGGGAGGAAAGTATAAAACATGGGTAAGATTTATGCATAAAAGGGTATGAAATAGAGACACCTGGGCCATGTCTTATATAACAAGTCGAGGTTGATCGGAAGTGATCACAAGCACTTCAATCACTCCTGAACTTATTTCCAATCACTTGTGTACAGAGTTTATATTGATATCAGTCTTGAGATAACTTGCAATCAATTTGGATCAGTTGGGATCAACTGCAACTCTTTACAAAACAGGGCCCAGAAGTAACGGAATACAAAATAATGCATCATTATTGATTTGAATATAAACAAAAATTACAGAAAATGTGAATAAATTCATTTCACATGTCAGAAGGATATAAGGATAGGTCGAAGAATCAAAGAGGATGTTGATAGAACGAGAAGAATAGATAGATGGATGGAGAGAGATGATAAATGGATGGATGGATAGATGGGCAGATGGATAGAAGGATGGAAGGGTGGATATATAGATGAACTTATAGACAGATGAGTAGATAGATGGATGGCCAGGCAGAAGGATAGATGGACTTTTAGATGGATAGACGAATTGAGTAGCGGAATGATTATTTCAAACAGGTGGTCAAACAAGCATCTCGGGACTGGGATCACATACAAAATCAAATTTGGTATTGCACATTTGAAAACAAGTACATTTGATGACAATCTTATTCAAATTCTAAAATTTGTACTTGTTTCAATGCACAGAAATATAGGTAAAATGCAGCATAATGCAATTATTTTTCATTCACTAATTATTCATTCATTGTCTTTGAAAATAGAATGCTTTCAGAGAAAAAGAAAGTCTTGATTCCTCTCAACTTTTGGTAAAGAATAAAATCTAATTAGCGTTAAGTTCAAGAAATTCTAGCTTGAAGGAAGTGAATTATTTTGATAACATCCTCTTAAAAGTCTTAAAAGGATCCTTAGAACTAGTCTTCTGCTTCTCCCAAATAAATGGAATATCAATAGAAATTAATGAACTGTTTTGAACTTTTATGTGTGATTTCATTGGCAGTGAAAAGTCATTTAAACAAATTATCTTATTGATTACTGAAATAGGATCTACCAAGTAGTAAAATCAAGAATCTGGAAAGGATACAATCATTCTTTTTAAGATAAATTCATTTTTCTTCTAAATGAAGAATTCACTGAGAAATCAATGACATTTACTTGTATTTAACATCATACAATATACCATGCTTTATGCAACATATCATTTCCTCTTTCATAATCACTGAAAAACACAACCTCACTTTGATAAATCTAAAATTAAATCGACACTGTCGTTCATGCAGTCATGCCCTAGATTGCAGTTGACATACAACAACATGTTTTTGAATATCATTATCATCGCTTGCATAAACAACCCCATCCATCACTTTCAAGCTGTGTTAACGGGGAGTTGAGCTCAGGTTTGCTGCGGAATTCTTTCAAGAAATTAAAGATAGAATACAGAGGGAAAGACAAGAGGAGAGACACAAGTACAAGAGAGAGAAAGAGAGAGTGAAAGAAAAAGAGAAAGAGAGAGAAAGAAAGAGAGAGAGAGAGAGAGGGGGGAAATGGACTGAAATTAAAGGTAGTAGATGAATAGTATGAAACAGTAGGAGAAACTAGAAAATGTACAAGTAAAGAAAAGGAAGAAAACGGGGGCCAGTTTCTCGAAACCGTCATAAGTCTAAGTTCATGGACATCCCATAGTAATGCGTGCTGAAGAATAAACACACGTTTCAATGGGATGTTAACGAACTTAGACTTATGACGGTTTCGAGCAACTAGCCCCCGATTTCATCTCAGAAAGACAAACATATTGAGAAAATAATCACTGGAGACAGAAAGAACATAACAGATAAACAGAGAAGAGAAGAAAGAGAAAGAGAGAGAGAGAGAGAGAAATAGAAAGAAATACTAGATATCTGTAACTGTACGCTCAAACCAAGAATTTTTGTACTTCAAAAATTATTCAGAAAGGTTCAATATTCCAGTTCTGTCACAAAGCAACACAATGGATAACATAATTTCATGTAACATGCTATACTTTGTTTTCTTCTCTGTATATCATAGTGTTTCATATTGCTTTGTGTTACTGACGACAGAGTCATAAATTCCATTAGTAACTCTCGTCAAACATTATACTAGCCCACAGCCTAAAGCATATGATTCAAACTGCTTGTTACCTGTTATGAAACTATTTTGTTTGCTTGTGCCATTATAGCTAAAATATATTCCACGTGGAAAAATCTATTTACAGTAAAAAAAAAAAAAAAAGAAAGAAAAAAAGAAAAAAAAAGAGGTTTCTACATTTTCCTCAACCACAGTTTAATTGGCTTCAGGCAAAACTTTTCTTTCTGGTGACTTTGATAATAATTTCTTTTTATCCACTGGACAGATGTGTAATTAAAGAAAAAAAAAACCCCCAAAAACAGACTTTCTACAAAAGTTTTACAATTCCTTTCCTCAAATCTTTGGCTTTCTAAGATACAAATGATTTAAAAAAATGAAATTGTTTTCCTTGAAACAAGCTACATGTACAGCTGTAAGTCATTTGTTTGCTTGTTATTCCTGATGAAACAAAACATGCTTTCAACTTTAAAGCTTAGTTTATTGGTTTCTTCATCAACCAAACATAGCACCATAGGCCATACAAGGACTGATTATTGTTTCATTTTTTTGTTAATAAACTGATCTTACAAGTGATAGGCAATATCAACCAGCCACTTTCAAAAAAACTCTCCCAAACTCAACAAACAAAGTCATAAAAATGCAATGAATCAGGCAATCTAACTTTAAATTTTTTGTCTTCATCAACATCCCTTATTTCTACTGGCACACAACAAAGACCCACTCATTTTGCAAAAAATGTCATAAACATACAGACAAATAATATCATAACTGAGAAGCTGAGGTAGATGCTTCTCAGGTGAATGACCGCACAGGATTAATTCAGAGTTTACTGGTTCAGAAAAATATTCACAGGAGGATGTAGCATTCATATATTTCTTGTTATTGTAGTAAGGCATACATGACAGTAATATCAATCCATTTGTTAAGCATAATGCAGTTATTGTGGTTAGAGCATGCAACATAATCATCCTCCTTTTCTTTGTTAGAATCACCATCATCATTATCATCATCATCTTCATCATCATCATCATCACCCACATCATCAACATTATCATCACGATCATCATCACCACAATCATAATCATTCTCCACAACCAGACCATCTATTCCTCCTCATCAACACCAACATCAAAGCCATGGTTGTCACTAGATGCATCATCTCTGGTTTCCATGCCAACCAACCTCTTCTGGTAGATCGTGTTATGGAGCTGGTTCTCAAAGTCTTTCTGGAAGCGTGCATCCTCCTCCCGTCTGCGTAGCTCCTCCGGATCGATGGGGCAAGCACAGCATCCCTCTCCAACCATTGTGGTGTTGGTGTCTTCATCTACAGAGGTGTCCATCTCGGTACTTGACTCTGATTTTAGCAGAGTTGGAAGTTCTGGCAAAAAAGAAATGAAATGTTATGCAGGACATGTATTATATGGTTTACAATCTGCCCTCTTGTTTCACATCATATTCGTTTTGACAAGGCTCTAATTCCAGAGAAAATCACATAAAACATTTTGGAGATTAGCAGATTATGAAAACACTTTCTTCAATAATTCACCTCCAAAACATAATGGGGGATGGAGATAGCAACAAGATTTGCCGCTACATACAAAGTATGACATAAGATGACAGGGTTAAATACTTTTAAAAATTACTTTGCAATCTTACAAAGAAGTCTGCTACAAGTAGGTACATGTCTTGTCTATAAACCTTATGTATTCCTCCAAACTCTCAATAAATAATAATCAGACCATAACAAAAAATTATGAACTGTATCATTTTAACAATACACAATGCTAAGTGTGCATCCTGAGCCAATACAGTAAGCAATGTGTTGTTGAGTATTACCTCCTCTTGATTTCATTTGATGCATGTAAGTAAGGAAAGCTTACTAAAACAATATATTTAACCCTTGGATAAGAATGATTTTTTTTTTTGGTATTACACATATTTTCCATTGACTCCAGGCTGAGTTATCTCTGGCTTTAGTATTCAACAGGTTAACCCAAAGCAGTTGTATGGTCTAAATTAATCAGTTTTCCATCCTCAAATTGGCAAAAATTATTCCTATTTTGCACTCCTTCATAGTTTAGAAAAAAATTATGATATTTATTAAATGAACCAGTGTGAATGAAAATTGCAAAAATTTAAAACGAAAATAGGGATTACATATTTTCTATTACGTTGCCAATTTAGAGACTTTAATGATTAGTTGCAATTACATCGCCCTTACTCCTGTATGGCACAATTTACTGCATTGGAAATAGACTCAAAATTTTCTGCAATTTCTGCTCATGTATATTGTGTAATTCCTAGCATTTTGGATCAAAAGATACTGCAAAAACGTCACCAAAAGGAGACAATACTTCTATGGGTTAAAAACACTTTTGAGAGGAATTGTAGAATAAAGCTGCATGATACTTACTTTCTCTACAGAAATCCCTGTCTTCAAACTGCTGTTTGGGCAAGTACTGAGGTTCCCAGCTGATTTTGTAGTGGGTGAGATTTCCATTGGGTTGTTCTGGTGGTTTCCATGTGATTATCAGCTCAGATGATGAGTTAGAGATGACCTTCAAGCTACTTGGAGGGGAAGCCGCTATCAATGGAAAAAAATATGAGAGGGAAGCTTAGACAAGGAGCACCTTTGAAATTCACGTTGTTTGACTTTTTGTGAGATAAAGGCTCTTTGGAGCACATGCATATGAAAGACAAAGATCAGGAAAAATTGAATTACTATACTTAAAATGGATGAACATATAGATGAAGGAAACTGCAAGTTTGGTGAGTCCACCTGCTTTCATGAATGGATCACATTCTCATATGAATGAACCTATTCAAATAATGCAATGCACAGGTAATGCAGCCAGTGTAGACACCCCTTTACTATGTATGGTGTGGCAAACCAAAGTGACACAGAAAATGTGAAGCTTTAAAATTAATGAAATTTTAAACATAGTCTGCTATAAATCTGCTTTCTTAACCCTAAAGGAACTGGGGGCCATCAACCCCCCCCCCCCCCCAAGTCTTCAAAACCTCTGTAATAATCCTGTCTTTTTAGGATTAACCTACATGTAACTATCTTTACAATGCCCAAAGCCCATACTCACTTGTTTCGGGTGTTAAACGGTACTCAATGTTACTCCTGGCGCTAAACTGAGCACCAGCGATGGTGTACGTCCGTACCATGAATGCATATTGGGTCCATGGTTTGAGGTTCGAGACGAAGGTGGATTCTGCAGTAGGTGGGATGTATTGAACCTCCCACAGACTAGTCCCACAGGCATCCTCACCATCTAGCTCAGTCACATTACGTTCGGGTCTAGTGGGGGAAAGTTACAGCTTTTAGTGAGTTCTGGTAATGGATGTCCATTAAGAGAAACTGCCTCAAAGTAATTATAAATTATTCATCATGCATTATTGTTAGAACCAGCAAAACAGAAATTAACCCATTGCATATGGGAGCCAGGTGGTCCCTGTATTACGTCTATGGGAATAAGAGTATTTAGTAGCCATCGGGTTTACAAAAACTTGCTAGAAATCACATACACCCTAAGGCATGACTCAGATTTGTACATACGGAACTATGTGATATGCATGTGTATCTGGATGACTACCGGTAGCTCAATTTTCGAATCTTTGGTTACCCTTTACTCAGCTATTATACTGCTTTCTACCAAAAACTTTTGAGATATACTAAATACTTGGTAGATCGCAATATTTAGTGCAAGTTTTGTTAGATTAGCTTTATTACTACAGTCTAAAAGCCTTCTTGTACGGTTTATTGTGTAAATCTATTTCAAAGCATTTTCACAATTTCTAGAAAGCTTCAAGCATTATAATTGTTACTTTAGAGAGTTTATGTTGGGGTCAATTTCTTACCCATTCCTCATCATAAATGATGACCATGTTGGCATAATCAAAGCAAATGTACATTGTTGAGGGCATGGCTAAACTCTTAGTACATAAAGTAAAGAACAAGAAAAAGTACAAAGTAGAGCCACTAGGTACAGGTACAGTATGTTGCTCTGATAGGTTTAACTTACGCTTCACGATAGGATAGGATGTAGCCTACGATCTCACGCACGTCTCCTTTGCCCTTGGGAGGTGACCATCCTACTATCAGTAATGTGCCCATGAACTGAAACTCTAGATTCAAACGATGAGTGTTACCTATACAATAAAAGACAAATCAATTAAACAAATCAACAGCATTTGCCAGATCAACACTGTGAGAATAAAAATATCACTAAAGCCAGGCTGACATGAGGTGTCATTACCTGTGCTAATTAAGCCTGTGGAGGCAATGAACTCAGACGGAAGTTATTAAATGTATTGTTGACACTCTTCATTTTGCAATTACTTTTGAAACATCAATCATTCACGACTCCTAAGAGACTGTACCGGTCACTGAAGTAGTCCCAACCTCAGAAAATGACGACTTGTGTGAGCCGAGCCTAAAGATGATGGAAATTTGTGAAATCCATGTTGAAATGATTCCTTACAAATTAAAAAAAAAAAACAATTCATTTTCTTCTTTTGTTTCAATTCTTAATCAAAATCCATGAATATTAATCAAAGTTATTGAATATTCAGCAAAGTGACATGATGTTTGTAGACTTTACAGGCACACAACCACCATCTGCATGTTGGAACTGTAAACTGTAGTTTTATAACCTAACACAATATGGCTTGCAAGCTACAGAATGAAAAAATACAAAACTACCCATCACTTGCTGTACCATTTTGAGATGGTCACCTGTAAATTGAAGTCTTTCCAAAATGAATCTAGAACTTCACATGCATTATTTTCGTTCTCACCAATGTCAATTAGGCAACTTATAGACACTTTTATTGTTCTGCCTGTAGGTTGTATTGCTTATTATATGTGTTGTCCCCTTTTGGTAAATGGGTTTGAAATCTCTCATGTACTTTACTTTTTTGTTTTCTTAAAACACTAAAATTGTTCTTCCATAAAAACAAACAGGCAAACAAACTTAAAGACAATCCCAACTCTGGTCTCAGCTTTATTCTTTTGCATATATTTTTGTTTTGAAAAAAACCAACAAAAAAAACAATATATGCTCTTGATTTGCTTTGTGCAGGTCATCCTATTCCTGTTTTTACAACCTTTTTATAGGAAAGAATTTAAAATTCATTTTTGGACTGGATTATTCTAAGTAAATATCTTTTTATACAACTTTATGCAACTTTTACTGTGTATTGTATTTTATGATAATTCCCTTGTTTTAAGTACAGTGACATAGGTTGCATGTTGTTAAATGCTTATAAATCACTTTTTGTTCCTGAAACCTAAATTCTTTACTACGATTTTACTCATCTGCATGTTACAAGAAACTTCTAAATTTCATCTTTCAAATGTGTTTCCTTGCTATACAATGATATAATTTATTATGTTTCTTTTGTTTCTTGATGTTTTCATTATAAGGTGACCAATTTTCTACAAAATTTGTAAAAACAAACATTATAAGCTTTTTAGCTGCAAGTCTTGTATTTTAATAAACCATTACAATTCAATTCAACAACTTGATATTGGCACTCTAAAAAATGACCAGAGTGGGCATAAATGGATGATTGACTTACACGCTACTTGGTCTCCGTTGGATGAGAGAGAGACATCAGTGTTGCTAAGCGGTTCCTTGATGCCGGTTAGATTGTGAAGCTCCTCAATCTCAGAATAACACAGCTTTGGGTTGTAGTGGAAGAAGAACTTTCCGTTGCCGATGGTGATGTTTGGATGCTGGGAGAAGTCGAAGAGCTGTTGGAGATTGTTGTTTGCCAGGACATAGAGGGAGTATTGGCTGGGGGAAAAATAATCAAAAGAAATGATTATTGTTTAACACTCCTTCAAAAAGCAAAGAGCTGGTAGCAGAATACGAGTTTTGGCTGGAGGAACCATCAAAAGAAACAGATTTTGGTCTGATAATCCTTCCAAAGGCAAAGACTTGGTAAAGTAATATGTAGCTTAGCTGGAAGAACAAAAAGGAAAAAAACAACAGCTTATTGTAAAATAACCCTTTTAACAGCAAAGAGTTGATAGGATAATGAATGTATGAATGAACAAAGGAAAATATATTATTATTTGATATTCTTTTCAATTTTTTTCCTTTCCCAACCATTGAATGATCATCAGCTGTAGAACTGGTTAAAATTAATAGTGTAAAATCATTTGATGTTTTCAAAATGCTTTTTCTTGGATAAAAGTTATTACCAAAACAAAATTGTTAGTAGAATACTAGAATTGTATTTGAAATACTATCAAATTGAATGGTATCCTAAGCTTTTAAATGATCTTATGTTTACTGTTCCCAATGCCAGGTACCGTTATTAAGATATTTTTAGAATTCAAATTTCAACTTATCGAACACAAGAGCTTTCTTATTCTTTCTTATCAAACAAGACTAACAAAGATTGGAAAAGAAAATATCACTGTATGAAGGACTTTGCCTATAATTGTCTGTCTCGAAATTCTTAAGTCATAACATTTGGCATCAATCTGTTCATTCAAGTTCAGCTTACAGTTCCCCCTCCGAGGAATTTTTTCTTCTTCCTAACAATGACTGCGAATAAATAATTCCAAAAACCAATAATTTGCTTTAACTGTAAGACCAACTCTTATAGAATAATGTATCAGTACAGCAGGGTCAAGCTTTGTACCCATCATTCTAATTCAAAAACAACAAACATTCACATTTCAAATAACCTCAAGGCACATATTGATATCCCTTTTTTGAAGTGTTAAAAGCGAAATTGATATCGGCCAACAAATGAAAAGCAGACGTCATTCAGAATGAACAACACACCAACATATCAATAACAGTCTCCTCGTCCTACTGGTACACATGTACTGAAATTCATTTTAACCCAGCTTAGGTCTGCTAAGTTTTTTAACAAATTACTAATCTTAGTTTCAACGGGAAACATAACAAATTATCTGTTTGGAACCAGAAGGGGGTTAAGTCCCATCATTTGTACAGCATTAATGCCATTTGGCTTCAAACAGACAAAATAATCATAATAGCCTTTCCTGGCTTCTCTAGACAATGAATTTAATACAGGCTATCATGAAGTATACCTACTTGTAGGAATTTAGGCACACTGAATACTGCTGACCTTGTTAAAGGCTACAGATATGGCCCATGATCAGATCATCTGTTTGGAGCTAGAAGGGCGTTAACTCTGTACAAATGATGTGAGTTAATGTCCTTCTGGCTCCAAACAGACGAGATGCTCTTTAAAAAAATGTGATTACAGTAGAACAAAACACTTTTAAATGATTATCATCATTAATTATGGCAGGATTGCACTTCTCATCTAAACTACTTCAAATATTACAATATTACAAAAACCCTTTTTCTACACAGTAAAATTGTGAATAATCATAATACTACTAAATCAAATCATAACTGTGTAAAAGAGCAATTTCTCACAATTTTCACAAACACAATATTGAAATATTTTCACAAAAGATTTAGAATACAATACTTGAATTATTCTAATTGTTACAGTGATAGGTTGCATAGTGAATTCATAATGTCAGCGTGGAACTGTGCGGAGGCAAATAACTTCGCCTCCTTTCACGTAGAAAGCATTTAAGTCTTAAGAATTGAATTCTCTCGCAAAAATGGATCAAAATCTTTTGAATAATGCATTGCCTCAAGCAAATGGGTCATGAAGGACTAAATCAACTCGAGATTTAGATGCATACGTGAAGGAGGAATAAAACAGAAAGTCTATGTGGGTGTCATTTCTACAGCCTTTCATTCCATAACCTTCTCTTACTTATTGTAACTGTCCTGGATATTCAAGCTTACAAAATTTTCTTTCTAAGTCATTAGAAGTAGGAGTATTTATTCAAGTTCACAAAATATTCCTGCAAACTCACTAGATTACCATAATTTGGGTTCATAAAATTCATTGTTAAAGGGAGAGTCCACCCTGATATTACGTTACTTTCAAAAGAAGCAGAAAAATTAAAGAAACAGATCAATGTAAGTTTGAGCAAAATCCTATAAGAAATAAGAAAGTTATGATTCTTTAAAGTTGTAATCAAATCAAACACAAATTGGCAACTCTGTGAAGTATCTTGCGAGCTCCTCTCACATTTGCTCCATGCACAACAATTCATAAATTTTCAATTTCTTTGTTTCTGATGATGGAATAGCTTTGTATCATACAGGTTTTGTATAAAAGCATAAGTGAAATGATTACATGTAGGGTGCATGTATGATAAAATAATTATTAGAGGAAAAATTGGAAAATATGGTATTTTCAGTACAGGGCAAATGAGAGATGACTTCGCAAGATACGTCACGGGGTTGCCAATTTGTGGTTGATTGATTACAACTTCAAAAATTCGTAGCTTTCTTTTTTCTGATCGGACTTTGCACAAACTTTCATTGATCTGTTTCTTTAATTTTTCTGTTTCTTTTAAAACCAAGCTGATATCAGGGTGGACTTTTCCTTTACGGATTCAGAGTCCAGAGAAAACAAATATGGATCCTTCCTGATTAGAACTGGACATTGCTATGAATTAACTTGCTGAATACGGAAATTTACCATTCTCATAGGCTTAATAAAGGAAACTTCCGATTCCCTGAAGGAAAATGGGTAAAGGGAAGAGATGAACTCAACTTACTCCATTTCCAGTCCTCCATCACGACCTTCGATTCTTCTTAGATTCCTGAGGAAGTTGAGACTGACAAGAGAGTTTGCTCTGCGTACTATCAAGGCATCGCTGACCACTTCAATCATACCCAAGTTTCTCTCCAATTCTTTCACAACGTTACCTGTTAAAATGAAGAGGGGGGGGGGGGGGGGAAACGAAGAAAAGAAATAAGAAGTTGAAGGGGGAAAAAAAACAGTCATGCTTAACCAGAGCCATTCTAACCAATATACAAAGCAAAATGCCTAAAAATCAGTTGATGACAACTGATTTACTGCAAGCATCATGAATATACAAGTATACAGCATTCATTTTTTTGATGAAAAAAAATTAAAGCCAATGGTATTAGCTACACAATACTGCCATCTTGATTTTCATGTACACAAGTCATTGTAATCAAATTTCTGAATATCTGTGCAATCTAAATCAAATATGACATCGTGTTCATAGGAAGTACGGTCAAATTATGTACTGCCAGAGGTTATTGTGATCTTCACTAATACATATATTAGACCATGAATTTCGTTTTGTCCATTTTCTGAAGATAATTTTCATCTGTGAGCTCTAGTCAATAGTGTAACAGGGAAAGGGGAAGGGAGCAGCTGCCTTCCCCTGCCCCCCCCCAAGCACTTTAATGACTACACAACAGACGGGAATAGGAATAAGGGGGGGGGGGGGATGGTACAGTTCACATGCATGTGGCTACGCTGTTGCCTACGCTGTTGCCTACGCTGTTGCCTACGGTAGTTCAGAACAATTCAACATTCAAATAAATATCGAAAGTAAAGACTGGTATGTTCATTAGGGTTTGGCACCCAGTCAAAATGGAATACAATTAGAAGCAAAATGCTTTCCCAGAAGTTACCACAGTAGTCTTACTAGTCCAGACTTTAAGGTTTATTGTATTAACTTCTTGCATTAGACTAGGAGTTCAGTGAACTTTTCTTCTAGAAAACTTTGTAAACGACATGAAGTCAAAATAGCATGTGGAGGCATAACAGTAATTAAACTCATTAACCCTTTCGAGACAATTGACATTTTGTGGTTTGGCTTAATAGCTCTTGATTCAGAACTCTAAAAAATATACCAGATGCATGAGTAAAAAGAGCAAAGATTTCTGCACAAACTATGTCCATTTTTAATAGCTTTTGATTCAGAACTCCAAAAAATATACCAGATGCATGAGTAAAAAGAGCAAAGATTTCTGCACAAACTATGTCCATTTTTGTAGCATGACCCTATTGTGTTTGATGCCAGGAATTTTTTTAATGAGAATAAGCTTTAAAATCTGTAAAATTGGCAACACGTTGAAAGGTTCAAAATCATTGTTTTTTTATCAAAATCGGCAAATTTAAAAACTTTTCTTCACAATGCAAATGTAGCACTGAAAGAAACAATATTATTGTGGCCTATTAGAAGAACAAAATGTGATCAATTTAGCCCTTGAAAGGGTTAAAAGACAGAAGTGTTAGAAATTCATAGGGTCAAACAATTTACATTTAACAGATTTGGGAAATCAATTTGTTCGTTCTACATGTATCATTTTTTAAATTTCATTATGTTCTCGATGTTTTGGGGGATGTCTTTCAATTTGTTCTCAACCATCACAGGTACTAATTTGTATTTCATCTCAACAGTGAACAACCTATGTGAAGGGACTCAGTTTGCAAATGAAGGTTAATTGCTAGAAAATGATGGACAGATAACCCGACTTCCTCATCCTCTCATAGCTATCAAGGCTATTGGAAATAGAAATTGGTTATCAATCCATTGATAGGCCTTCTAGATGCAAAAATAAAAAGCAGATATTAACCAAATCCATGACTGTGACCACGGATGCCATAAACAATAAATCTTTTTACATTAAAGCTCATGTACAGAATTGGTAGCAAAAAGAAAATTGGAAAGAAACATGTTAAATATAGTCTCATGTTGTTCTCCTTGTATCAAAAGATGTCTGTAAGAGATCATTTGGTATTCCATCTATGATTTCTGGTGAATTTCAGTGTAAATATCTGTAAGGAATGCTTGATCATTGCCATTATGCTAGGACCCTTCCACCCCGACGGCTCCCCGCACAGCAATCTTGGGGCTTCCCATAGAGACAGCGTGTGTGCACTGTGTGTAGCTACTCATCATTGGTTTTACACGTTTGTGTACAGTGAATAGCACATGCTGCCTTTGTTGGGATTTTACGTGCCTGTCCCGGCACATAAATTAGCTTTTGCCTCTTATTTGTTTAACATTAAACTTTAGGAGGCGAAATCTTCACAGTGTCTTAGTATTGCTAGTATCTTGCTATTTATCAACAAAAATTGAAGAAATCTGACGAACAGTTTTTGAGGGCTTACCAAAACTTTATATGACCTTTAAGCTTCTTCATTCACATCTGAAACGGGATACCACCAAAAAAAAATTCTTGTGGCATATTAAAACGTGCATTTCTGAATCTTATACAACACAGATGAGTACGCTAAGGATCTTCGTTGCACACAGCTCCTTCTTTTTAAATGCCACTTGCCATTCATTTTCAAGTAAATAAGGTTTTTATTTTGCTACAGCAGTTTCTCTGTTTTATTTCTTTATCATTTTATTATTTTTTGTGAGATAGTGTCATGTGTGAAGTAGGCTTTCTACATTTCTCATTTCCTACAAGGTTGAGAGACAATGATGGTGACAAACAGATATATGAGCTCCTTGGCAATTAAGGGTAAATGCAACTCTACTTCTGGGATTCCCCAAGTTGGGTACAGCACCATTACTCTTGATTGAGCAGCCAAGTTCATTCTATTTGCAATAATGAGATGAATAGAGCAAAGCATTACTCAAGAGACTGGAGGGGAAACCCCTAATTAAGGCGATTCCATGAAAGTATTTCATCCATCTTGTTTCATCCGAAAATGAAAAGTCTCTTGATATCATTATATGGCAGTGATACCAGAAAGAATAGTCAGTGACCATATCAAGAGATTTTCATTCGTTGCTGAAATAACGGAATAAAAGAAATGTAGCAGATGACACATTGCATGGATCAAGCATAAGAAGACTACTGTCATTTCAAACACCTTCTGAGAACTTACAGGGTAATTCCAAAAACGCAGGGTAATTCTAAAATCTCAAAGATTCATTTAAGGCCTCTGGAAAAGTTACAAATCGCTCGCGCTTCACCTTGTAAAATGGGTGATTTCGATTTGAAGCCTTTTCTGAGAACTTAGGCCTACAGGGGTACTGCTAAAAATGCATTGATTCATTCCAAGCCTCTGTAAAAGGTTAAAAAAAAATATCTCTTGCTTCACTTTGTAAAATGGGAAGTGATTCAAACTTATAGCCTTTTAAAAGTTAATATTTCTTTCAGATTTAATAAATATTCTACAAATAAATGTAGATATTTTTTAATAAAAGAAAATAGAAAGTAAATCAATGAAACGAATCGAATAGCTGGTCTAGAGCAGGATTCTTCCCATCCCATCCAATAGGCAATTTACTGATATTTGTTTATTTTTCAAATGAGTATTCGTTTGTGCCACGTCTATCATTGCTTTGTTTGCACTCTCTAATTTTACTGAGGATTTTTATTTTGAACTATTCTGTATATACGTTATGCATTTTGATGTAAATATGTTTATTATTATTCAGGGCCCCATGGAAGACCACTACTTAATGGTGAATGGGCTACCCTGACAAAAGATCAGAAATAAATAAAATAAAATAAATAAAATAAAATAAGGGTAGTCAGGAATTCAGGATGCATTTGTGAACTCATATTAATGTATGTACGAAAATAACCAGAAATAGCAGTTAGCTGGAAAGAAGAGGGTACAAACTACTTTTAACATGTAAGTCATGTTAGGTATTTTTCAAACCTCACAGTAAATGACATAATGAAATCACTCACTCGCTCTCATTCCAAATGAAATACCCTCATGCCCATCCCCCTAATGGTTTGCAAACGGCTACTACACCATTGATTGATGCGTTAAACAGTCCAGGCACATTGGTTTCGGTTTACCTGTGCCCCATCCAAAATAGCTAGCATACCGATTTCTCTCTCTCTCTCTCTCCCTCTCTCTCTCCCTCTATCCCTTCCCCCTTGTCCATTTCTCCACTGCCAGGCACTCTCTCTGACCCCTCAAATTGGCACTATTATTGCTGCGCTCTGTTGAATAAACACCATCCCAGGGATAGACATGAGACAAACAAAGCTTGACCTTTGACCTACGAAACATTAACTTAAAAGCTGATGACTCTAGAAAGCTCGAGTAGGAAGGTTTGTAGACAAAACAATCCGGACAACATAGGATCCTAAACAGCACCAAGAAATATTAAAAAACTAGTAATATTTCAAAAAGGAAAAAGAAGAGAAAACAGATTGAAGAGGAATAAAAAGTAGATAAAATTCACTGTTCTACGATTTACTGTTATGAACACAATATCTCAACTAGGTTGAAATTCTATTGGTTCGTCACTACATTTAACCCGTTGGCTACGGGAACCGGGTGGCTCTTGTATTTAGCCTATGGGAGTTATAGAATTCAGTAGTCTACGGGTCAAAGTAGTTTTTTAAAGTCATGAAGATTTTCCAATTGGTATAATTCAAGTTTATCTAGGGCTGTCTCTAACAAAGAAACAGAAAATGTGAAAGAACAAACTGAATGAGATACAAATTGAAATATAAGAAGAACTGGGGAATGAAAGAAGAAAGTACAAACAACAAAAATGAAAAGAATGGCAGAAAACCCTTACAGAGCACATACTAGAAATTCTTTGTTTTTAAATAGAAAGAAAACATTTAGAAGAAATAAACATTAGGAAGAATTTTTAACAAAACAGAAAAATATGAAAGGGGAGAACAAATGATAAAAGTGAAAGACAGAACAAACAACCGAAAGAAAGGAATAGAAGTGCATAGTGAGGAAAACCTTTAGAGTGCACATGCCTAATCAATTCTTTTTAAAATGGAAAGAAAACATTACAAAGAAATCAACAAGAATGTTTAACAAAATAGAAAAATATGAAAGGGAAGAACAAATGATTCAAGTGAAAGACAGAATAAACAACAGAAAGGAAAAGAAAGGCATGGTAAGGAGAACCTTAATAGAGTGCACATAACCAGTTCTTCTTTTTTTTTAATGGAAAGAAAACATTGCAAAGAAATAAACACAAAAGAATGTTCAACCAAATAGAGAAAAATAAGAAGGGGTGGGAACAATGGAAGAAAGTGAAAGGAAAACCAAGAATGCTGATACCGAGGGTCACTCAGTAAGAAATCCATCATATTACGGAGACAAATAAACATCTAGCTTCATGTTAAGACTCTTACCCAGAGGGAGAGAAAACACAAACCTGTTTTCTCTGCCCATCACATGAAGGTTTTAGAAATTAGCCAGGGCTAATGATACCATGACAGCAAGACAAACACTCTCTTGATGGGATAATTGGGTGAGACATTAGAACCATTCACATACATGAAAGAGTAAGATTTGAACTGCAATTCAAATCTCCTTTTATTTTATCATTCACACATGGGATATAGGCCTAAAATATCAGTTTTCTGATCTTACTTCTGCAGACTTTGGTTATAGTATAGATTGCTCCACTGATCTTCATTATAACACAAAGCATAAATAATCTTGCATGTTCACTAGTACTGCTTTATAAGTGCAATCTGAAAAAGAACCTTTCTCTGTATCAAGATATTTGGTTCACGCAAGATAAATCCTGAAATTCTGATCAGGGTTCAAAAATATTTTTTTTAATTTCACCAACTGTTTTGTGTATGAACAGCCCCATTGCCATCTGCTTAGAAATGATAGAAATTTGAAAGCAATACAAGAGCAGTGTCCTGCAAAGCATATACTCTTAACATTTTTAAAAGAATATTTGAACCAAAAGTCCAATGCTGAACTAATATGCTAGGAAAATATTGTAAAGTACCAAATTTCAGTTAAATGAACTCAGCTTTACAGCTTTTGCCTAAGTTGGGCTAACACTAACATCACTAGCAAAGCTTGAACTACTGTGCTAAGTGCTAACCAAAGTGAAGCAAAAACATAAAAAACAAAAACAAAAAAAAACAAAACTCAACATAAACAACACATAACAAACTAGGAGATAGAGCAAATGCTAGTGAAAAAGGATTCAGGTTTCTGTTTTTGGTGGAAACAGGAAGTTAAATTTTCTTTGACAAAGAATTTTCTTGAGAATTATGTTGACAATTTAAAATAAAATTTTTGATGAGCAATAAATTAACATTACCCCCCCAAAAAAAAAACAAAAAAAAAATAAATAAATAAAAAAAATAATTAAAAAAAAAAAATAGTTCAATGTGTGCAGGTAGGATACTTATATGTCATGAATTCAATTTAATAATCACATTGCAATTTCCTGAAACTAAAGATTAGCTTATGAGCAAGACATGGGCAAAACTTCATCTGAACTTGGTAATTTTCAACTTAATAATAATTATAATGGTGGCTTCTTATTAAGAGCTTAGGTCAATCATGCATAATGCTCATGGCACTTTACAAAATACACATATACAAAATAAAGTACAACAATATATACAGCAGTAACTTGACTCATTAAACGAAAAGCATAAAATAACTTGGAAACAGGAAGTTCAATCTTCTATGCCGAAGTATTTTCTTGAGAATCATACTGACGATTTAAAATAACACCTTTTTTATGAGCAATAAATCAACATTACCCCCCCCCCAAAAAAAAAAAAAAAAAAAATTCAATGTACATGTCTATAATCACATTGCTATTTTCTGAAACTAAAGAATAATTACATTTCTAATTCATGACACAAAAGAATAGCTTATGAGCACAACGTGGGCTAAATTTCAACTTAACTTGGTAATTTTGTCATTCAGTGTGCTGAATACAAGTACTAACTGGTCTAGTTACATTTCCCTGTTTGAATCATCTGCATAATTGCTCTCATAGATACTCCAAAAGAGATTTCCCTGTGTGTTCATTATACAGAACTTCAAAGAAACATTTCTGAATCTACTATCTGATGTTTAGGAAAGGAGATATATAATAAAGTTTTTAATGGTAAACTCTTTAATGGTAAACTCTAAGACTCATATATCATTGGAAGTAAAGAATCTCTGGCTTTTAGGAAATGTACAGAACAACAAACCAAAGTAAGGGAACTTAATGGTGGTTTAGAGCTATATTTAAAGTTGGGTAAACCAATAGCTTTTAAGTAGTATGCTTAACCTGACCTTCCTACCCCTATCAGATTGTTTGTTTGCCCAAATATGTCAAATTCTGCCTCTAAATTTCCCGCTAATAACTTACAATCCTGCATTCCAAACATTCTCCTTGGTATCAAGCAAATAGCAGCAACTTTTTATGGAGCTATAATTTTTCATTCTACCCTTTCCCCTTTGCCAATTATCCTTGGTGTATGATGACATATTGTTCTGGTAAACAGGTCTGCATATCTTTGTATATATTCACTTGCAAACAAAGTATTGCTCAAATTCTACTAATATTCCATCCATCCACAACCTTGTTAAAAATTATTACAAGGTGATGAACATTGTTCTCATACCCAAGTTTTCAAAATAATGAAATGGTAGTTTTGCACTAACATAAAGACAACTGATTGCATATGAGAATCTTTCCACTGCATTAAACCTATCCAAGTGCAAAAACAATCAAGCACACTACATTACCTTTTATGATAGTGATTATTTTGTATTGTCAGAAGAACAATAGAGAAGTGAGAATGAGACCTATTAATAGCTTGCTCATCTGACAGGAGGAAAAGATCATATAAAGACACATACAATGATTTAAATGGACTTAAATAGAAAATGTCTTGTTTGGGAATGAGAGCGATGTGCAACAATAGTGGGCCTATGAAATTCTCATAATAGATGACTTCTACGTGGCAGGTCAAACTTGATTCTTCATAGACTTCTGCTTAAATACTATGCATAGGCCTAAACCTTTGTTTATGCAATGAAATGCTACAAGATGCTCACACATAGGAAAAATATTAAACTACTTATTAAAGAAGAATGATGGCACAAAATATAGTAGGTCTATACTATAGTTTTCCAAGTCTGGACAGGTAGGAGGTGGGGGGGGGGGGCTAATCCTCATCATATGCAATATTTCCTCTGTCTTATAAAAATTAAAAACAAGAGTATCAAAGTATATATGCTAGTTGAAGCAGAGGCTATGTTGTGAAATCACAGGTGTTAGAGAGTAACATGATAAAACAGTGAAAGGCATACCCAATACACAACCAGTTGTGATTTCCGATCTCACAGACCAAGAGTCCTGTGAAAACCAGTCCTACTGGTCAAAACAGATCCTTGTAAACAAGTTTTGACTTTGCTCCACCCATTTTCTCTTGACTTGAGGACCTTTCTCGTTTCCAGAGATATCTTGGGTAAGAATCAGCAAAACGTTACTTCGGAGGTCCATGGCCATCCAAAAAGACTCATTTCTGGAGCATCTCTTAGATCAGTGATGTGAATCATTACTGGTTTTAATTGCCAATCCTGTTGTATTCATACTTCATTTCTGAAAAAATACTGTAAAGTATTGTTTGTTTTTATTTTGATGCCTACTACACTTTGATCAAAATTTAATAGCTGAATTCTCCATAAAATTAATGGTATGAGCACTACTCGATGTGGATCAAATATTTCTTTACAGTATTTCTTTAAAGATGACATGTTTGCTGGAAGGTGGGAAAAAAATTAGAAAACGTGGCAATAAGGCGGGATACTCTGCACAAAAATCATGAAAGCAAACGCTTATATTGTATATGATGTGCCCTGCCAGCTTAAAATAGGAAAGGTTCTAGGTCCAGTCTGTCTCAACAGTGCTTCCTGCCGACCTGCTCCAGACCCAACCCAAATAAAAACCAAAATAAAAACAAGTATTTAGATGGCCATAGTCTGATTGGTGGACAGATTTTTTAGGTAGAGGACACAATAAGCCAAATGCTCAAGAGAAAAGAAACATATCGTGTGAGAAATGAACTCTCCACTTTGGGGATTGGATAGGCCTCAAGAATTTGTGTCGGAGGTCAAAGGTTGGCTATATATGACAAATTTCCATTTATGCGACAACAGAAGTGCTACAATGTTTCATTGTGGATCATTCACTGTGATTGAGTGGACATCCTGGAGTCCACCACACTGATACTCTTGAAATCTTATCTTTTCCAGAGTACACATCCACTACTATGAAGTATATTCTGGTAAATTAAGAATCACAAGATATATCCGCTACTAATTACATGCACAGAGTATCCTAAATCAAACATGAAACTGTGTGCTCTTTCCAGAACATTAAAATGTAATATACTATAAGGAATTTATCAAAACACCTTTTATTTTATGAAGAGAAGGTGACAATTCATCAATTTACAAAGATAAGAATTATGAGTAAATGAATTAATTCTGGAAATAATTAAATACAGGTTTAAATAAAAACCTTGGGAGTCATACAGTGATGGTATGATCATCGGAGTAGTGCAGAGTTCATTAACACTTTTCCATTAGAAGTATTTGGCTTGTCATCAAAACCAAATTACCTGAACAAACTTTGAGCTTGTACAGAGCCAAGTTCTAACCTAGTTTTGACAAATCAACCCACAAAAAGGACTTTGGTCTGTCATAATCCTAATATGGCCATAAATCTGCTCAAAGATACCTTTTAAAATTTGCATATTTTCTATTTGGCTGTCTCCAGTCATTAATTTGGAATTCTACATGTACTTGAGGATGAGAAAAGGTAATGATGTAATAATTTGCAACTAACGGCACAAAAAGGGTTAATATGACACAGTTGTGTGTATTTATGATTAACATATATTTCTTTTAACTATTTTGTATAACGCAAAATTTTCATTTTCATAATCCCTGAGTCAAAGACTAATCTCTGAAGCCTTGGAAATATTCCTTGAGTTTTCCATATCGGGAGAGTTCCCTGATCTCCAAGTCATTTACAGGTAAAGTTCAATAAATCAAAATACCTCGAAAGATAATTACAGCCATCCTTGCAAGGAAGCTACAGCGTAATACTGCCATTGCTTACTCCATCTAACATTAAGGTGTTATGAGGCAGAACTCCTTGCTCTATCTATGGGACCATGACATCATTGGTTGAGAAATGGTTGAGTTACCAACTCGTTCTCTATCAACCTTGGTTGCCAATTCACTGTTATGACAAGTCTCCACCACCAAGGATGACTGGTAGAGTCATCTTGTTCAGGGTCTCAGTTGGGTCAAGTCATGTCAAACTGGGCATTTCCACACAAGCCCCCATCATAATCATTATACTTCTACATCTGATTGGGTACAACCCTCCCCCCCCCCCCCAGATGTTCTCTTTGAACATCAGGCAGGTAAAACTACTTGTTACCTTGACAATTGCACTGCATAGTTCCTAATTTAAAGCTCATAGACAGTATCGGTAGCAAAAATCATACTGGCAAGAAACTTAACTAACATAGTCACATACTATTCTCCCTTTATCATAAGGCACATGTACGAGATTATTTAACATTCCATTCACGATTTCGAACAAATTTCAGTGTAAATATCTGCAAGAAACGCTTGGTAACGGCTTTTCACTGCCTCAAGCTGAGACCATATCCACCCGAAGGTTCCCCACACAGTAAACCCAGCGCTCCGCACTATGTGTAGCGTATTCTATAACACACAGCAATCCTCGTGTGAGTAATGTGTGTGGCCGTTGTTCGAATTTACATCCCCTCTTTTTTGGGCCAGGGATTTTTATTCTTTTCACCTCTAATTCGATAAATATTTCACTTGAGGAGGAAAAAACTTCACAGCATCTTAGTTATGTTAGTACCCTGCTATTTATTAAGTAAAATCAAAGAAATCTCACGAAAAGTTTTTGAGGGCTTCCCAAAACTATCTAATACCTTTAAGAAATTTTTGGTTAATAAAATGAAAAAAACTTTGTGTTTCAACATCTTCAGTAGACAAAACAGGGATGGTCAACACCCAAAACTTGTTCCACTGACAACCCTCTATCCCCCCCCCCCCCCCCACTCCACCAAAAATGAAAAGGCTGTTGGGATAGTGCTGTAATGGAAAGGTTAACTATGCAAAATTGAAGTCATAACATTTTTCAAATTTGCAAGTTTCAGTTAATTATTTTTGTCACAGACAATTGTCATAGGAACAGTGGAAAGCCGAGCAACAATATTTATACTTTTCTACTCTAAATACTTTCAATGAGAGATTAGCATGATCCTCTTTGCTTGCAGCCCTATGCATTTTCACTGTAATACATGTATTTTTATTTTCATCTATTTTCTAATTTTTAGAAGAGTTTATTGGTCATGATTGTGAATAAAATATTGCATATTGCTCCTCATATTTCAGGAGGTATGACATTTCTTTCACAAGCCATATACTTTCAAGTTTAACAGAGAACCATCTGGCTTTTATTGAAGGTTAAATTCTTCTGGAAATAAAGATACACTGGGTGGGTATCTGAAAAATGTATGCTACACAAAAATGAAAAATGCTGTGACACAATTCATCTTCAAGTCATTTAGAAGATGAAACTTTGAAGTAGATATTCCTACAGGTATAATAAAAGCTACCTGTTTAAATGAAGAACAAGGTTCATGAGAGTACATGGGGAAAGTCATAAGTAGAAAAGCGGAATGGAGATCAATGTTAATATCTTCTTGGAAATGAAGGTATATATACCAAAACACTCTCATCATTTGTAAACAAGTGGCAGGTTATAAAGACGGAAAACATCTAAGGTTTATCGTTTTCTTCACAGATGAAAGTGTTTATTCAGACATTTCAGGCACTTCCTCCGCAATTGATCTACCCCATAGGTGAAGACATCATTACAAAACCCAATACAACCCAATCGCCTAAATCAACTTCCGTAAACAAGTCGATCCTTGCACTGAGGGGGTTTACATCAAAGAAAATGAAGACCCAACCTCGAATAAAAACACAGGGAATAAACAACATCTCAATGATGGGGAGTCTATGAAACTTTAAGCATCTCACGGAAATATAGAAATCCCTCAAAAACCTTTCTAATTAACTGCGGTGCTAGAAAGAGGATGTAATATCAGCTCTCTTCTCATTAAAACTTGACAGGTTTAGATCATTACAACTAAATATATCTATGCTATTCCCTGGGTGGAGTTTGCATGTTCAAAAGATGTCTTATGTTTACCGGAATCTATAGGCCAAACGTAGGTATGTGTTAACCCTTTCAATTTAGCAAAGTAACATGAAAGCAGGCTGCTGTGAGACAAAGTTCATTATCATCTTCGTGATAGCCTGCATAGCCCTTTGAAGATTACTAGGAGGAGGAGGAGAAGCAGTATGTGTACTGCTTAAGAAAGGTAGGTAACACGTAGTTAATCCACCCCTTTTAGAGGTAGTTTTCAGAGTGTGTTAATAATATATTCTCTGACAAGAGAATGTATATTATAAATGCCTTGTGCATGACAAGAAACTTGTAATAGACATGTGCACTGAAATATTTGAGCTGTGAATAACAAGAATTATTCTGTAGTAATGAAGTTTTCTGGAAGATTGGATTATGAAAGATACAAGATTGGTATACTACATGAATGTTCGAGATGATGGGAGAGTTCTAAAGGAAATGTGGGTATTGGATCCTCAACTTACTGATACACACGTCGCCCACAATTTTCACTTTTTATTTTACTGAGATGTGTATCTGGAAAGTATCAACCTTTGGAGATAACTTTTCCAACTAAAAGCATACACATCATCTCTATAAAATAAGAAACAGAACTGTCAACATGTGATCTTGTCCTCTAGAGCTATTTGTAGAAAAAAGTATGTAATCTAATGATATAGCTTTAAGATATATTCCTTCTCTCAGAGAAAGTGTCAGAGTGACCTAGTTCCCTGAAGAACAAAACATAACTCGTACTTGGACAAATTCTACCAACCATCTACATTTCGTTTCTGACATACACTGTCAATATGAAATCGATTAATGATAACTTAGCCTGATAATTAATTGAAACAGTTTACTAAGAAATATGACATATACATGTAGTTCTGATTCAGAGGAGATTGCATATACAATGTTGGAAACTATTTCATTTCTATTGTCCAAATGGATTAAAATGAATAAGAATTTTATTTGGCTCTCTTCAACAGGTTCAAAATTTCATCATTGTAATATGAAAACAATTTCACATGTCTTATCATGTTCCATTTCAATTGCAAACCTGAAAACTTTGATTTGAACAAAATGAAAAAAAATAAATCTGATTTCCCCTGAATAAGTAGGCCTACAAGGTTTCCACAATGCATAAGTGCACGGTTTCTAAATATCATATGGCTGTCAATAAATTAAGAATAAAAATAGCAATTTTTTCCTAGAAAATGTAATTACTGCAAGCTCTGAAAACTGACTACGAGGGAGGGATAGAGGGGGAGGAGAAATAAGAAGGAAAAGAGTTTGGGATTGAGGGAGAGGGAAAGAAAAAGAGAATAAAAGAATGATCAAAATACAGCCAGAGAGAGAGAGCGAGGAGACAGAAAGAGATAAAGAGAGGGGGAGAGAGTCACTCCATAAAGAACAGGGCTATAGGTCCCATTAAAAATGCAAGTATCTTCAAAATCTCTTGCAAGAATAATCATTGGTGAAATCATAGAGTTGAGCCTACAAAATCTCAGAGAGATTTGCATATTGCCCATGGCTAAAAAACAACAGCAAAGAGAAAACCTTCTGTTCCTGGTTTTCAATACAAGTATCCAATCAGCGTTCAATCTCGTGAAATTAAATCTCTCCTATTATACCTTTAATACTTTGTGGGTGAAATCTGTTGTGGTAAACAAACTAACCTTCTCATGTCTATCATCGTATACTTAAAAGCTCTCCATATCAAAGCATTTATAGAGCTTTCTTTTAATATAATAGTTGCACTCTATGAAGTATTGGTTATCGAATTGAGCAATCACTCTGCCTCCGATATAACATTGCTGTTTTGCAAGATTTCTTTCTAGGACTGTCCATAACTGAAGAACACTTCAAAAGAAGGTTCATCTTGTATTACAAATCACATCCACACCTAAGGGTAAGGACGATATGAATTATTCAAAGGATCAAGACGATTCATACAGACTTTAACCTCTTGAATACCATGACTAAACAACGTGGAACCAAACCCATGATAAGAAGCGTATTGAGCAACATAACGGTATGGAAAGGGCTGATTGTTCACCTCCATCATGCACGACCTAGATCATATCTTCATCACAATCTGAAATATGCTATAAAACTTTAAAAACTGGACAAAGGAGCATGCAGGATTAGTTTATATTTCCTGACGACAATTTAGCAAGACTTTCAAACTCGGATTCTACAATGGATCTGCCAAAGTCTAATGCAGTGACAACCTTAATACCAAAAAGAAGGGGGAAGCAGTCTTTTAAACCAAGAGTATAAGCTTGTAGAATTCTCAAAGAGAACTTTTTCACAGAGAGATTGAAAGATAATATCTAGTTCTGGTAGTGTCACTTAACTATATCCAATCATAGACAAATTGAAATCTTTGATAAACTCTGATTGACTGCACTGTGATTTGGCTAACATCATCCAGAGGTAGCTAATCAAATAATTTTCATATTTCAAGGGCCTCACACCTTGTAATAATGGATGCTCCTTAAATGAGTGCTTGCTATCAATATCATTGAGTGCTATGGTCACAGACATAAGTCACTAAACTCTGGATCATATGATTCAGCCACTTCATAGATATCCTTTAGCAAGTTAGCCTACATTTGCCACTCCCTACCCCCAAGAAAAAAAATGGATACCTTGTAGAATACCTAAGCAGAGAATTAGGATTAAGTTTAGGGTTAGGGTTAAGGGTAGGGTGAGCCATAAACCTAACCCTATGATTGTGCTATCACAATTGCCATGAGGTAAGGACACTCCCACGTGAGTGGAGATACTGCACATATTGTGTGCATGTCAGGACCAAGGTGGCAATAATTATGAAACACTTAGGAGACAAACACTATACAAAATCCAGATCATTATCGATAGTTTTGTAATCCCTTGATAAACCTAGAACGGGAGTGGGAAAATTCACTGCGATAGCCATGTATATCACTTCACCAGAATTTCACATGGTTCGCCTCTTCTCTGGACCTATATTTTACATCTTGTCCGAGGGAATACCATACCTCTTCCATGTACGCTGATTGTCAATGATCCATGCACGTATGTACATCCTTTCATATCTGCTGCGTCTTCGACTGACTGGATTGTCTTGCCATCGCATACTGGAAAAGAGAAGAAAAGAAAAACAGATTTACGAGATTGATATCAAACTCTTGCTTCACAGGTTTGTCTAATAAAAATAATTCTATCTATGACAGACCTACAACCACATAAACAGAAGATGAACTTGATCAAGAATCTGACCTTTTTCAGGCTTTTCTTTCGATATAGTATACCATCTCCTTCAATTTTCTAGAAAGTTACATAGAAACTTTTCCTCAGAGTTGATGATATCCTAAATCACAAATCTTGATTCTAACCGATAGTCAAGTATGGATTTCTGGCTATTGCAGAACAAAGTCTAAAAAAAAAAAAAAAAAATTGAAAGAAACAAAGAGACAGTACTTCGTATACACCAAGAATATCTGCACACCGAGTCAGGTGTTTTGGCCTCATAAAGAATAACATAAAATCTGAAACAACAGACAACACAAAAAACATAAACTCCCCTAAAAAAAAGGTTTTAAACAAAAACTGTTATTATGCAAGGATAAACTTCTGTTTAGAGCCAGAAGGGCATTAGCTCTATGGTAAATGATATTGGTTAAAACCCTTGTAGCTCTCATCAGGAGGACATACAAGGTCATAGATATACCTTTGGGGCAGGTTCCAGTGCATGGTAGACAATGTCTGCTATCATTAATGTCTGGCATGTAACCACCTGGACACTCCTTGGTACATTTCTCATCAAAGAGCTTCCATTCAGAAGGACACTGCGCTGCTGTGATGCAGTGACGATTCTTGAACTATGAAAGGAAAAAAATGTGAACAGGTGACTCTGTAAAAAGTTTAATAGAATAGAGTATAACAAACATATCAAATCATGGTATTGATTCCTGGGCCCTGTTGCATAAAACTCACCATTAATGGTAACTCTGCCATCAATGGTAACTACCATAGTAACATTGCTCAACAGCCAATCAAATTCAAGGTGTAAATGGAAGTTACCATTGATGGCAAAGTTACCATCAATGGTACGTTTTATACAACGGGGCCCTAGTCTTTAAGAAAAAAGTCAACATCATGACGACTCATCCTGATTTGATCTTAAAAGTCAAAGACAGCATATGTTGAATGACACCTTGACAAATTGCCCCTTAAATCAAATTCAACTTCCCCTTTATAGAATAAAAGATGAAGTTCAGAAGGTTAATCCCTCCTCTACTCTCATCCTCCCAATGTACAATGAAATAAGGAGGGAATAAAATTTCAATTAAAGAAATGGATGTAGTAGTCATTAACATGGCAACGATCGTTACATTTTAATTACTATTCAATAAAGCCTGATTACTTGGGGAACATCAAGCACCAATTCAAGGTCTGTGAGGGGAAACCCCTGTCATGGCTGTATCTAATAAACCTTAATTCTGTCCAAGAATTGAACCGTCATCCTGTTATACATCATCAAGAAAGATGTGATGAATTTCAAGAAGTGATGTCATCCATCTCCACCTCCAATCGACCTTAACCTTCAATACAGAAGACTGACCAAGGCTTCAAGCTTTTCAATGCCATGCTGCTCAGCTCAAGTAATGGTAACTTGCATGAAAGATGGGGTCTTTGATTTGAATCATGAGCACATTCACCCGGTTCCATGACATTTGCTCCTGCGATAATTGCTCCGAAACCTAAACCTAACCTAACCCTAACCCTAACCCTAACCCTAATCCTAATCTTCACATTGTCCTTAACAAAAAACCAAATCATGACCTTGACCTTAACCTTTGACCTTTCAAGATATAGACGGGAGGAGCAAATGTCGCAGGAGCAAATGTCATGTCACCCATTCACCCTCCTCACCATAGCTCTGGAAATATATTATTTTGGCTTTATTGTGAAAATACCCTGCATCAAATCCATGTTTGATTGGCACTATGGTTTTTTTTTTTTTAATTGTCAAATTTTTCTCATCCCACAAGTTATTACAAGATAATGAAGATATAGTCTGTTTTCTTCATTGTTACTTTAATTCCTGTAATATACAAAACTTTGGTTATTGATAAATTTTAATACTTGTAACATTCTGTTTGCATTTCATAAGGATATCTCGTTCTACTTTCAACGACAAAAATGAAAAGAAAAAAAAATGGAGCTTTTACAGTATTGGCCTGAAATATTTCCTGTTCTCATTTTGATGTGCACAACAGAGATGAAGGCAATCATTTACTGTAAACCCACAAACTCTCTGAAGGCACAAAACTTACACGAATTTTGTGGATGGCCGCAAAGGTTTTCCGCAGGAATCATGCCACATTATAACAAGCACAGACTTTATGCGACCTGCAAAAGTTTTTCGTTTTACAGTAACATGTGCAAAATTCCATGATGCTAAATGAATGCAGCATTACTTACCTGGAATGTGCCATTAGGACACTGTCCCACACATACACCTAGATGTAGGAAATGTCTACAAGCGATGCAGTCACTAGCTGTGGATCCACTACAGCCACCGATACACTGTTCATGACAGCACCTTCCAGCAGCGTTGCAGGATCTTGGACAACTCACAGGACAAACTGAAAGAACAAAGTAAGAGATATTTATTAGTAAAATAGATTTTCAGATGTATACAGTTCTTAGAAGAATACATCAAGTTCAGTCTAGAGCTGAGTGCATTAAAATTTGCTTTCAGCCTAGAAGGCTGCCAAAAAAATGTTTGCTTCACTCTTTCCATATGTGTTTGCCAAACCAACCAAGGATTTAAAAAAACATACCAAACTATCCAATATTCTTCCCAACATTTGGAAATACATGTAGAATAATTACAACAACAACAAAAATTCTTAAAACATTTTAATTTTTTGCCATAAATTGTGGTGTTTAAGTTTTAAGATAGTTATAGTGAAGAAACAGCCAAGTGGGAAAGCTCTTTCTCTATCTCCCTGTAGTTTTCATTTCCCACTCTCAAATGTTGTTGTTAAATATCAAGAGTAAAACAAGCTTCCAAAACAATTTCAAATTTAATCAATCTTAAAACTTCTGCCTCCTCCTCACTTTGACCATAGAAAGCAAGAAGAAGGTGAAGGTCTAATCACAGTTAATGAATGAATGCATCTACTTAATTAGCATTTACATCCCACAACTTATTTTTGTTCATATTGCTTTAATCCTAAACCATAATGCACATGCCCTTTAGATAACACAATTTTCATGACCTCAAAACTTTACCTCTTTATTTCTTTAATTACTTAACTTGCTCTCTGTCAATCTCTATACATCCCATCTCTCTCTCTCTTTCTCTCTTTCTCTTTCTCTCTCTCTCTCTCTCTATATATATTTCTTCCTTCATTACATCTTTATGTTTGGACAGTTCCTACAGCTCTGTCTCAGACTCAGTGTCTCTTCATTTTATTTCAATCTTTCAATAATAATCGCTAGTCCCAAATGTTTTAATGACAATTATAATTGATTTGAATTTCTAGATGTGTTCAATAGAGAATCTAGCAAAAGTATATAGAGAGGATGCACTGATTAGGAAGTAAATAGAAGTACTTTAGATGTTTCAAGAAACTGAAATGTTTATGTTTCCCTTTGCTTTCATTGAATCTCCATGTACAAAGGAAGCAGAAAGCCTATACCGGTATATTAAACAATATGTTGAGAATGGCATCGTGTGGGAATTGAAGACCAGTCCAACAAATGTTTCCTTGGAATATAAATCAGTCTTGACATTGACGCCAAGCAGCCCCATACCAAACCTGACCAGGCTAGGTTGATAAACCATGGGGTGTCCACCTATAAGTCCATCCAATCTTCTAAACTTTTCCTCTTCCGCTCTTCATATTTCATATTTCCATTTTATGGCTCCCTAAAGTTTGTCCACAAATTAAGGTGGATCTGACTGATTTGCTCATTTTTAGAATTTGCCAATTAGGAGAAGGCAGAAAGAAGAAAACAGCAACTATTCTTAGTAAGTTTCAATGTCTATCCACATTAAACAAAGGAGCTACATGTAAACTGGTAGGCCTTCCTCATTTATGATTAATTCATGGTCAGGAAGTAGGAACTTTCATAACAAAATAATTGATGAGCTCCAATCTAAAATAAAAATAGAAAATCTTGAAAAACAAGCATAGATCACCTTGTCCTTTTGGAAGGACAGTGAAATCATAATTTATCTAATAGTAATGTTTTTACAGAAAACACATTAAATCAAACAACCAGATGTACAGAAGCATAACAGAAAATCTTTTGAAATGATAAAGATTGTTTATCATGATGAAAATGGAAGATATAACATTTTTCAGACCAATTTTCTCATTCTGCATACTCATATGATAATATCCTCATTATCCTGTGGTATTCATGAAGTTATGATGATAACTTCAAAGTTTTTAACAAGTCTCTCCTTCAGACATCACTTCTATGTGCTTTCTGGATCTATCTTTCCTTCCAGTCTATGCTTAACTAACAATAATAATCAATTATATGACAATTGGAGTTAAATACTGAGCAGGTTACGACTGCATCCCACTTTGTTTGTTGAACCTCTTCATTATTAAGCTGGTCCATGACTCAGTCCCATATCCATAGGAACAGAAGATCTAGAACACAATAGTTTTCTTGTACTCCCGCTATTTCTGCTAGCAAGGAGGTTCATGTCACCTAAATTATGACTGACTCAATTTCCAATTGAAAAAAAAGAAGAAAAAGTGTTCTTGTCCCCCACTGTCAATAAATCTATTAGCTGAGAGGAACAAACAGGAACACGCAATCAAAACTATCAACACAAAACATGTTCAAATATATTCCTTATGATGTGGGTCATGAGAACGGCTCTTTCATCTCTCCGACAGACATATGCAGGAAAAGATTGTAGGAGGACACAAATATTTTTCATTTATGCAGGGAGAGCACAATTGGTAGCCTTAATACGCTCAAGCAGCAAAACAAGTTAATAGGCAAGAATCATGCCGGTCTTTGTCCGACAAGGGCGTTGGAAGGGAGCGTTGCCACGGCGATGTAAAACAATTGCCTGGCATATCGAACTCCCGGGGACAATCAGGACAACATTTTGGAGGGTAAATGAGATGATTGGGGAAGGTATTTCGGCGGGGCTTGCTAGCCCGGTGGGAGGTGCGTCCTGGAGATGGAGAAGTGCATTGCATCCACCGAACCAATGTCATTGAACTATTTGCACGTCTTCTCTTGCCCTATTGTTGTCACGTCCACAAAAACAAAACCGGCTTACACGAGTTTGCTGGTAAACACATGGTTAAAGTACATGTAGCAGTCAGTGCACCCAATATACATATGATGAAGAAGTACTAAAAAACATCTTTAATCATTATTTCAATATCCAGGCAAACTCAAATGATATGTTTCCTTGCATTTAAAGAGTTTAAGATGATTGATATTGCCTTTCTTCAATTCCCTCAGTGTTAGACTGTTTGAACAGAACTTTAGCATTCTTATTAAGTATGGATGATAAAGATCACAAATGGTTTAAAGATAAAGTTGAGTTCTGGTCATGAGATTACATTGTCTCAAAGCAATTGGGAAACTGGAAAGGTTGATTATGTCTACATAAGAATTGGTGTATACTGTGAGGTATTGGAATCATCAGATTGATAAGAAATTGACCCAGTCTTGCTGAAAACCACATGCACTGCACACAGAAATGGGTATGGGACTGCACATACATGTGGCATAAAAGTTTGGCCTGAACACCTCAGATATTTCTCATCATATTTTGAATATGAAAGTACTTGAAGAGCAATCCTTTCCAGGGGACATTTCTGCTATAATGTTCTTCCAAACTAACATAAAAGGAATGAGAAATCAAATTATTTTTCACCTTTCCCAGCAATCAACCTTTTCTTTAACATATCTGCTGATCCTTATTACCTTTCATAGATAGTGCCTGGAGAGAAAATGCAGGAATGCAACTCAAACATAGATGCTGCTTAGACTGGTTTAGCAAGTTATATAAACACCTTCATGAAAAGTCATCTCATTTGATGCAGTCTTTTCTGAAGGGAATATCCTTTTTCATAGTACCTTTGTGGAATCGCAAACTGACAGCAAATAAATGAACAATCTTAAATTTGTTCAAAATGACTGACACAAATCCTGTAAACAATGTTCTACTGTTGAGGGGGCGGGACGAGGCAGGGTGGGGAGGGGTGGGGTCAGGGTACTTGATGCATCACCGTCATTCAAGTGTCTATGTGGAGGCTGTATGTCAGTCTCCCTCTGAGATTCCCTCCGTGATACCCCTGCATCCAGCCTGGTTCCAGCCTGGTTCTAGGCCGGTATCACACCAGACATGCTGTGTGATTGCTGCCTGATGGCTAGCTCAAGTCGTCTCTGAAGGATGCCTCTAATCTCATTTAGAGACCAAGGGGGTCTCTTTTCAACTGTCCATCTATTTTGATGGTTAAAGGTAATCTGGATTCCTGACAGAGAATGAACTCTCGCAGGTTCAAATGAAACTTTCATAGAATAACCAAATCTAAAAATAAATGATGTCTACCAAATAATTTGGTAGATACTGCATGAAAGCAGAGTAAGAGTAGAGAAAGAAAAGGAAATCAAGCTTAAGGAGACTCAAATGCATATCATGACTAACAATGATTCATCAGATGTTGGGACAAATCTGAACAATATTGGATAATGTCTGATGTTACATGACTATGAGCCTCTGATTTATATTTAATTCCAGTAGCTTCTTGCTAGAGATATAAACAGCACAAATACACAACAAGCAGCATTATTTTCTTTTTAAAAACAGCTGTCTCCAAATTTAGGGCCAGAGAAAAACAAATTATTCAACATCGAAGTATTCAAGAAAGATGATGATTTGACACAATTATGTAGGGCAATTTTGGTAGTTACAAAATGCATTATTATTTATTCATAATGCTAACATAAAATAGGATTATAGGCATCTGACTTAATACCAGAAGATAATTGGACAGTCTGAAAGTATATGTTTGCGCTAACAGATAGAGATAAAGATAGAAAGAGAGATAGAGAGAGGGAGAGAGGGAGAGAGGGAGAAGGGGAGAGGGGGAGAGAGGGAGAAGGGGAGAGGGGGAGAGAGGGAGAAGGGGAGGGAAGGAGTGAGAAAAAAACAAAAAAGAGAGAGAATGAGGATGAATTAGAATGAGGATAAGGAATGCAGGCAATAGAACCGTATAGGAAATTTTGGTATTCATTTCACTTGGGACAACAATAAGAAAGCATGTTTCATAATACTATTTAGGGAATTAGCCATTGAGGTTTAATGTTTTTACCCAAAGGTACTATAGCTTCCGTAGCTTAGTTTGAATTTGGAACCTTCCTGCTCCCAGACCACTGACCACAGGGCCATTACGCCTTCAAGATGCAGGGAATACGGAAAAAGCCATTGAACAAATATTTAATCATTTATTATTTATGTTTACTTTGTCTTCTTAATTCTATATTGCAGGGTTGGCCTGTTCAGTTGTGCAAAACTGCTTTTCAAAGGCACCCTGCATTAACAAATCATTCCACATGAAACTACAAAATACATAACACTTAGGTAAACATCGTACATTATGAAAGAAATTGCACTAAGATAAGATAGGAAAATGTCAAAATCTTCCTTACTGAGATTTTAGATCTCATGTAGGCTATAAGCAACTGAGTACTCTAGGGCAATGTGAGCCTTCCCTATGGAAGAAAAGGCCAAAGCAGCTCTCCACAACAGGGAAGTATTATACATGTATAACCTATAACTCCAATTCTGAGAACAGCGTTGAAGAGAGGCATACTAAAGCTTTTCGTCTTGCATTCATCAGAGTAAACTGCAATTCTGACATTTTATAGAATGTTTTTCTGACCAGAAGGCTTTTTTACCTCAGTAATTTTCATTTTACTACACGTATGACCATTCAACATCAGGAGGATCAAAATTTCTTAAGTTTCATTTCCAACCATAATGTAATTTCTTTTTCAAATATAGGCGTATTCATAGCTAGGTTTGAAAATGTAGCAGGCCTATGAGAAAAGAAAACACTGATATAACAAGGCCTATATGCAATGCATATATTGATATTGAATTTGGTATAAATAATCACCCTCTTTGCTTTGGTTAAAGACTAGTAACATTTAGGTAGCCGCAGTCATGCTGGGTAAAGTTGACATGTTGAATTTCATTTTCCTCATTTTTCTCCCCAGCCCTTCTGATAGAAAAAGAAATCACTCATGTTTTCATCCAAATCGAATCAACCCTTTCTGGAGCCAGCCAAGTCAATTCTTTCAATGACGTTTGAGAAATGAGAAAGAAAATTTGGATAAATTCAAGCAAACATGAAAACATGTAAAAAAGCGAAAGGGAAGCATGTTTTTATGAGTGTGTGATATTGTCTGGTTTGTTTAATGATAGTGTGTGGTCTATGACATAGGTCATGTCTACAATCTCAGGGAGTAAATCAGATTAAAATGCTATGAATATTTCATGTTTGGAATCCATGACTCGGGAGCATTTAATGGCTGGTCTATGTTTGAAGTGTAGATTATGTTTCAGGGGTTTTGTTTGTTTGAAAATAAAAGTAGCAGACTGCCGCAACATTTTCAAGAGCACTTTCGAAAGGTAATGGGTTTTCTTCTCTCTTGCCTCTCAGTCTGTACATGTAACTCAAATACCGTGAATATCATGATTTCGCATACATTGGATAGTGTGAATAACACAGCAAATGTCACGTTTATATTCTACTTTCTCACATTTACCTATAACGAGGTTTGGAGCCATACAGGCCTACTCTCTGTTAACCTAGTTCATTGACTTGAGTCAGACAGAATATAATATATACACAACCTATATTTCCATTACTACCTCATAAAGTACCAATCTCACGTACACTCTCAATGGAATATTTTGATTCCTGCCATGTTAGCGATGGTTTAATGATAAATGAGGTTCATAAAGAGTTGAACATCCTAAAATATTCACTTGGTGAACATTAATCAATCCTAATGTGTATTTAGCCTAAGCCCCTCTGTAAGCTCACCCCTCTTCTACCCATTGACGTCACCCTTCTTCCGGTCCCACATTAATCCCATCCCAATGCAAAATATTCTGTAATTAAATATTTATTAGTGCTTCTGGCTTCTATTTATAGAGCATTTCTATCCTGTGATTAAACTGTCACAGATGAATTGTCTGCAGAAATTAAGATTCCTTTACGTCTCGTGGAATATCTTTAGCGGTAAAAAGAAGCAAGCTCATTCTACGATACTCTCATTTGATTTTCAGCTATGCCAGAATATTCCTTGTATGTAATGAAAAATATGTTGGTTTTTTTTTTAATTAACCCACTGAATGCCAAGTTCAAACTTGGGCTGTGGTCTATGGAAACTGTAAGAAAATGAAATCATATCAAATGGGTTTACTTTTCTTTCTCTACATATATTGATTTTCATTCACAGACAATCTTTAAAGAGATTATGATTGTGATACTGTACACTGGTTCTTTTTCTATTTTCTTCTTTGCATTCCTTCTCATTCATTGTTTTCTTGCTTCTGTATAAAATACAGGTCATATACCACCAAAACTGCTTACACATATATATTTCATAAAAGTTGCTGGCGGGATGAAATATGTGTAATTTCAAAACCACATGAATTTGATGGGAATGTGCTCTAGGATTCAGCTTTAACAGTGACAAGGTAAATCTTTGTGCTAGAGTATAAGGCAGTCTGACTAGAGGTGAACAACAATCTCTTCTCTCATGAACTTCCATCTATGATCACATCATGATGAATGAGCTAAGCTTTAGATGAAAATATGTTTTGCTTTCTGAGGAGATGAAATAAAGTGCCTGCCTTGTACAGAATCCTATCGCCCAAGGCTTGGAGTCAGAAAAACATGACATGAAAAAATGATAACACTCACATTTCCGATTGGTGTTTTGGTGATGAAAATGGCCGAGAATAAGATGGGGGCGGGGAATCATAGATCTAGTGATCTTTTAAAAAGCATGGGAAAAAATAATCAACTTTACTTCCTCAAATGAGCAATATTTGTAATCCAATTGTTTTAAATACATCCTAATGTTAAAGAATGTAACTAACATTAGTCTTTATGTGAAAGAAATGATCACTATGAGACAGTCTAAGCTTTTATTATCCTCCTTTATTTGTCAAGCTTTCGATCTGTGATGTTCATCAGGACTATAAAAACACAAAACAATGGCTAACATTTACATTGGAATATGCATTTTAATTTCTTTAAATTGTTAATTACTTTGAATTATAATTATCATTTTTATTGTTATATTATTGTTATTGTTATCAACATCACCATCATTATTATTATACATTTGTATATCTTTTAAAAAATAAATCAAAGTGTGAAAAATTACTTCCATGTCTATGTATTTATACAAATCTATTTCTTCATGAAGATCACAGATCGAAAGCATCATGAATAAAGGAGGACAATAAAAGCTACACCTGTCTCATAGTGATCATTTCTTTCACTATACCTTCCACTAAGCAACTGACCACCAGCATTTTGTTGAATTTCAAATACAAATCAAAATACAAAGAAACATATCATTGTTTTGACAACAATTACAGGTTACACGGGATTAAAGCTTTATAAAATTTATGCGATAAACAAGTGGTAGCAAAATCAAAATTATTTCACAACATCAAATCGTCTGTTTGGAGCCAGAAGGGTGTTAACTCTATACTTTAAAACAGAGTTAATGCCCTTCTGGCACCAAACAGATGAAATAAAATAAACAGTAATTAGATAAATACTTATTTGTTGTGTCGGAACAATATTTCGTGTTATGACTTTGTATTGTAACACCAGGGTAAAAGTAAAATCAGTGTAATTTGAACAGATTTTGATCAACTTATGGCTTATACCTCAGCCAAACGAAACTGACTCCATACCGACAGCAGACTGAATAAAAAATTTCATTACCCCAAATCACAAAGAATCAGCTGGTCTGGAGTTGGTCGGTATAAAATTGTATATACAACCCAATTGTATATGTATATTCCACAAAAAATGGAAAAGATATAAACATAAGAGGAGGAAATGAAGTCGAAGAACCTGCATCAAATTCTTAAATTCAAATGATAAATAATTAGAGTTTTACAAGAATTCTAAATTGAAGTTTAGAGAGAACTACATATCGCCTACATATCCTAAGTATAACTGCAGAATTCTTGCTGTTCATTCTAGATGACGGCATAAAGGCCTCCTCCAGGACATTTCATCTCTCCTCAAAATGTTAGTGACTTCTGACAAATAAGCCACTTTGAAAGAGATATGGACTGGCAAATAGCGCAAGAAAACCTCAACTATGATCTAGATTATGGGATTATGATAGACCTACAAACAATCTTCCATCAGAATCAACTCCGAGATACGGCCTGAGGCAGGCAGACAATATTTTTGTTTGTTCTTACCCACTATACTAAGAGTGGGAGAAAATTTTGGCTAAATCTTTGTTTGTTCTCACAGAGCCATGTCTTGAAGATTTAAAGTCATTCAGTCAAACCTAAAAATATTTGGTTGTTTAGATATTGCAATCTAATGTTTCTTAAATAAACATATTTTTAAAATGCAAGCAAAAAGATGTGCAAATGTTCATTAAAAGGAGAGAAGTGCGTAATTTTGACTGCTACTCCTACCGGGGGTGGTAGATTTATTTTAACTTGATTTTAGTGGGATTTTAATTGTCATGACAAAATGTACACCTACTGCTGATCGTTGGTTAATGACTGCGCAAAAGTGCCTGCATACACGAAAGACATCTGGGCCTTCTTGCATGAAAAGTTGCGATCAAACGCAACTCAAAAAAATTAAACGCAACTTGATTTTCAACCAATCAGGATCACATATTTAGGACTTGCGTTTAATTTTTTGATTTGCGATTAAACGCAACTTTTTAGGCAAGAGGGCCCTGGGCAAACACCAATGAAATGCTGCAGTTTAAAATTTGTAATGACAAATAAAATCTTTTCACTAAAATCAAAACAAAACAATTCTCAGAATACCAGCCCTGTGCTTTTCACTATCATGAGCATATATGCTCTTTTACTTTTAATACATTAAATAATAATCATTCTAATTTTTGAATCTTCTGAACAGGTTTACATATACAATTTAACAAATGAAATAAATAGTAGGTTTGAATATAGTTTGTAATTTCAAAATCTAAATTGGTTTCAAATGACGAGTGGCCTTCAAGTTCCAGTGTGACTTTAAGAGCATTCTAATAATTCTTATCACCCTGAATTGGAGCAGACAAGAGACTAAAATGGGACTTGACATTGAAAGCTTGTGGAAGAGATGAAGAGAGGAGAGCTCACAGCAACCAACCCATGCAATCCAGGTCAGTTGCCTATCTGCTTGCATGGATGCATCTCCACTAAAGATCTTGTTCTCTCACACAAGTTTTCTGGAAAATTTTCGAAATAATTTTCTTGAAAACACATCAAACACACACACAAAAAAAAAAAACTGCCATCATCTAATGGCTCCTCTAAAAAAATTCAGGAAGATTCATAACTATAGAATATTCCTGCAAAACAATCACAGATGAGGAGTAATGAAATTTGCATGTCCACCTCTTTTCTCTTAGCTATTGCATGACAAATTTTCATGTTAAATCTTTGTGTTTGAATTTCAATTATACAGAGCCATTCCCAAGAAGTTGACAGTTTCACCTAAAAAGTAAGAATACTGTGACATTCACAAGAAATATTGAAGCAGAATTCCTGTGCGCATTTTATAACTTCTTCACATTTCTTCTTGCTCGTTTATTAAAAGTTAGTTGTAGTGTGAATAGAGCTGACCAGGGTTCCATCTTAATCCAGCCCATTAAAAAACATATCGAGCACCCCCCCCCCCCCCCCCCCCCCCCCCACCCTTTCTTCCATATACCAAATTGAATCTTCTGGAAGAGGAGTTTGCTTTTCAAGTCCAAAACAAATCATAAATCAGCGCTTAGAAAGCATCAGTGAAAGTGACATTTCTTGGGCCGTAAGCTTTCATGGGGGGTAGGACTGGAGTCAACAGCTGCCCCTGTTGTTTGTTCCATGTCCCTCCTCCACAGTTCACCTGCATGGAAGGAGGAGGAGGAGGGGGGGGGGGGCATGTGGAGGCAAGTTGAAGGTATTTTGTTGTCGCTGCTCTTTAAATCTATATCTGAGCTGCCATTGCTCGGACCGACTTGGATTTTTCTGTCTCTTTGTCTTTCTTTTACATCAATGTCTGTCAGAGTTTGAGGAAAGTGAAGTAAAGGGAACAGAGGACAAGGGGCACGTTTGATACAGATTAGGTATATTGGGGTAACCTGCAGGTAACATGGAGGTAACATAAGGTGTGGTATGTCACATGTGAAGATAAAATTTCTTCCCTGCTTCTACTTTTTTTCCTTTTAAAAAATATTCTTCAATGCTTTTCCTCTATTCTTAATATGTTTTTGTTACTCGTCTTTTTTCTCTTCTTGTTCTACCATAGCACTTTGCATCTTTACCACCGTATGATGTTTACTAGCTTGTGTATATACTAACAGGACATCTGATGTGGTCCTCTCTTTAGTTGATTGTGTGAGGGTGATGAGTGTATAATTAAAAGATTTACATATTTGCTGCTATACCGTCAAATGCGCTATTCCACTTATTTTTTTCTTGACATCCTTGTGAGGGCAAATATCTTGCTTCATGACCAGGTAATGGCATCGGACACATACAGAGTATATAATAGGTCTCCATGTTACCATCGAGGTCAATACACTAGGCTTCCCTTCACAAATCTAAATTCACTTTCCCAGAAACCACATTGGTCATTTCAACAAAAGGTCAGGCGTACTGAAACTCAATGCAAATATGAGGCTGGTGATAATTTCTTTCATGGTTGAATTACATTTCTTGGAAAGTGGGAGATGAACTAGACACAAGCATCATACCTTTTGTCTTATTCACGAGACTTCATACCTTTTGTCTTATTCAAGAGTCTTCGGGCTGAATAAACTCTCGCAAATCATCATTTCATTCAGTTTTGCTATTTCTAGTGATGTGATTTAGACATTTCAAAATAAATGTGTTTCCTCTTAGAAGCAAAACAAAGAACACACAACAAAGAGTTTCATTTCTCTTTCATCTTTTGTGGCTTTGAAACAGAATTAAAAATATGATTAACATCACAGATTGTTCTTCTATATCATATAGTGTTGGTTTTTATTTCAAACTAAACCAAATAAAATAAGAATATTATGCTGTTGAGAAATGACCATTGCTTTTGGTTGGAAGGGTGTTCATTTGAATTTCCTATCAATTCCTTAAAAAATATATATTCAATATATCGTACTTTTATGAGGAAACATCAATTGGAGGACCTAACTTTCTTATTTTTGTAAGTAGGCTCGATATAGGATAAAGGAAATGGCAACATACTACATTAATGATAACACATTGACAGACCAGCTTCCCTTTCTCCATTTCTTTTCATATTCTCATGAATGAAACAAAAGCTCCACCTTGATTCAAAACATGTCCCGTCTTATTTCAGTACTCCCGATGTATGTTGTATGTGAGGAGAGAGATGGTCTAATCATTACAGGTCTCAGTCAAGTAGTTCATGTTTACTACGCCGGATAACGTTCCAGCCTCGTGGGATGCCATCCATCAACATCACGCTTCCACGGGTAACGTTCACGGGGAGTTTGTCGGTTGGTGCAGAGTCATCGTGCAGTGGGAGTGAACGTTACAGCTAGGATAGCCTAAGGTGTTGAGGTAATCATAAACAAACAGAGGATAACTGCAATAGTAGAAGTACTTGTACCAACACTGGGCCATGCCCTGTGATGCCACGTCAGGCAGTGAAGCGAAAGCAGGGTTTTTCGAGCCGGCCACCTTCCCTTGTGGAGAATGTTGATGTGCATAGCATCAGTAATGGAGGAGCCTATTCTCGGAGCCCTACACACCTATGATCATTCTACTACCATCATTAACAAAGAAAGAAAGAAAAACAATACCTAAAGCTGTGAATGACCCCCCCCCCTCAAGTAAAATTAAAATTCTGTGCCTCGCATGATACTATCACATTGCATCAAGACACTATCTAAAGTAATTAAATTCCACACCAAGAAACAATTCAGAAAAAACCTTTCTTTCCACTCACTCCTGGAAAATTCCTTAATCTGAAAATATTTAAGTTCTGGATATAGAATTGCCTGTAATACAAGTAGGAATAATATAAAAGTACTGTATATCTGTTTGTATTTTTCAAAACATCTTCTTTCTAGATTTAGCTGTAGTGGAAATGTGAAGCTCTATAATGGAATACTATTATCACTATGGTAACGAACAGGATTCAAGAATGTTGTTCTCATCCACCAACTTGTTTACATCTTCTGGCTACCGGTGATTGTGACGTCAATCCCTAACTTGTAGAGGGATTTGTATTATCATCCAACAAATTAACCTTTTCAGTCTCGCTCTCTTGCATCCTGCCATGATATAGGCACATGGTGGACTAATCGGTAGCGACAGCAAGATGTGACATGTAAACTTCTCGGAATGAAACACGGGTGATTATCAGGATTGATATAAACATGGTTCTCCGTTATTTTCCGTTGTTATACATTCTCCTTCAATTACAAGATGAAAAACCTGATATTAGCCATAAGCAGCATTTAAGACATGGATTTTTCGATCAGGAGGAAACATTTTTTTGATGCTCAAGACAATGAAAGACATGGATATGTGGGTGTGTGCAAAGAAAAAGGAGATAAACAAGATGAAGAGGAGTGAATAGAACTGGTGAAGGATCTAACATAAATATATGATGTACAACAGGAAATAATAAGTTAGTGTGTCAAAGAAGTGGCTAAGATAGAAACAAACATGAAGGAAAAAGAAAAAGCTGATGTGCAACAGATTTTAGTCACAAGGATTTGAAATGGTCTATACGAGGCACAAATTAAAGTATAACATCTGAATAACAACAAATAATTCCTTTAATATCAACTTGCATAATGAGCAAAATTTGATCTGGAACAAAGATTTCAAAATTCTGTATTTACATATCTCTGTCAGTAACATTTGTAAGGATTACCATGTTTATCACGAATGTACATGTAAAATCCATTGATTCCCTTTTGTAGAAAAACACATGAAAGCAACTCCTTACAATTCTTTCGATATGCTCTCACTTCTTAGTAATCTCATTTTTGAAGAGAAATGAATTTCAACTTTCCTTTCTCTTTACAAAATAACCATACCTAAAAGATCGGGGGAAACCCCTACATAATCTACTCTCATCTTACTTCAATCTTCATAAGATGTGAATCTATAATATGAAATAATACTGAATGAAGGCTATTTTTTAGAGTTAACACCTTCCTCAATCAATATTCTATTTGTTTCCTTTTTCATCTCTCTTTCTCTCTCTCTCTCTCTCTCTTCAACTGTATATTGATTTCAGAAATAATTCCTTCCCTCCAGCAATATTCCATTAGTTCCCCCCCCCCCTCTAAATTTTATGTCTCTCTCTCTAGCTTTTTTTTTTATCATTCTCTATCTTTCTCTATCTCTCTCTCTCTCTCTCTCTCTACCTTTCACTCTCTTCAATAATGATTTGCTGTCTTGTTATCTCAATTTCTCTGAATCTCCTAGTACCCTACCCTCCCTCTCTCTCTCTCTCTCTTTCTCGTACCCTTTAGTATCTCTTCACACACCATCTCTCTATCTCCTCTCTACAGGTTTACATTCCAATTCCAATTTCTGACATTTATTACAAGGAACAAACAAGGAAAATGTGGTATTAATACTTAATGCATACCTGGCATATAAAATGATTTATGTTTAATTTATTTACTGGGAAGTTGTTTTTCCTTGCCAGAACATCCATCTCCCTGGCTATGTGGTGGCTCTGGGGGTGGATGGACGAACGGAAATGTTCCTAATGAAGGCTTGGCTGTACCCCGCCCCCACAAAAATCAATGCCTTAAGTGTCCTTTTCCTAAGAGATTAGACGGAAACACTTTGAAAACAAGACAAGCGTTGATGTCTACCAAAGTGCACTGGCACAACAGTATTCCTTACTTTATCTTCAGTAAATAGAATGATGACATGGAGGTTTGGTATATAGGTACCAGGAACAGATGTGGGTGGTTTAAATAAAGCAAGTGGATGAAATCAAATAAACATAAACTTGTCAGAGTTGTGATTTTTTATCAGGGAGCTCATCCTTGAACAGTTAGAAATGATAATCCCCTGTCACAGACTTTTCATAAAGACGTAGCCAAATTACAACAACTTGTCTGCTCAGGGCAAGAATGCCATTAATTATACAACTTACTATGCCCTTCTGTCTCTCAACTTACTTGATCAATATAGCTACCTGTATCTATCATGAAACAAACATGCTCTTGAATGACCAATCACCCACTCTTTGTGCATAAAAGTGGTATTTTCAATAGCACAAACGTGATCCTCAAGCTATGTCTGGCCAATGACAATAGCTACGTTCATACGGAACTTGTGGTTTCGAAACTTTAAGTTAACGAAACCACGACTCACTAACCGCAACAAGGGTTCACAAAAGCCCAAAACAACGAGCTGAAACTACAAGCTCCAATTGCGTGCATAGTACACATACAGATCCTGTGTTCATAATTTGCGCAAAGGGTATGACCCGGAAGTTTAACATGAACAGCAAGGTCACTGTTAACCAAAAGCCTGCGAAACTTAAAGTTTATTCCGTTTCACATGGTCCGAAAGTGTGATGGAGGACCACTCACTGCTCGTGGTTTCAGCATGAACCACGAGCTCGCTTGTGGTTCTAGAACTACAAGTAAACTTCAAGTTTCAAAACTACGAGTCCGTTCATACGGTCTGAAACTACAAGATAACTACAAGTTAACTTAAAGTTTTGAAACTACAAGCGAAACTTAAAGTTTAGCTCCCATCATGTGAACCTGACTAATATCTTTTATTGAGAGCCAGAAGGGCATTGATTGATGTAAGTTAAAGGTAACAGATAGTTTTGGGAAGCTCTCAAAAACTTTTCGTGAGATTTCTTTGATTTTACGTAATGAATAGCAGTGTACTAACATAACTAAGATGCTGTGAAGTTTTTTCCTCCTCAAGTGAAATATTTATCGAATGAGAGGTGAAAAGTAATAAAAATCCCTGGCCCAAAAAAGAGGGGATGTAAATTCAGACAACGGCCACACACATTACGCACATGGGGATTGCTGTGTGTTATAGAATACGCTACACACAGTGCGAAGCGCTGGGTTTATTGTGCGGGGAACCTTCGGGTGGATATGGTCTTAGCGTGAGGCAGTGAAAAGCCGTTACCAAGCGTTTCTTACAGATATTTACACTAAAATTTGTTCGAAATCGTGAATAGAATATTAAATAATCTCGTACATGTGTCTTATGATAAAAGAAGAATAGTATGTGACTATGTTAGATCAGTTTCTTGCCAGTATGTTTTTGCTACCGAGACTGTCTGTGAGCTTTAACACCGTTCTGGCATTGAAAAGACAATATAAGATCCCTGAAGTCACACAATATTCTATTTTCTCAATGTACTCTGACCTCAAAATATTCAAGTTTTTTTTTTTAGGTTTGCCTTTGTAACCTCATTAGGAAAAATAATATACATGTATGCCCTATTTTGTATCTGTTATTGTTAGTATTTCAGTTGTGTTTGTTTCTGATTCTTGTTATGATCAATAAAGGTGGTTCTTTAAGTTGCATGTTTACGTTGTCTATTATATTCAGCAACGTACATGAACCTGGAAGCAGGTATAGGCCTGATTTTAGGATTGTTGTTCAACCTAGATAGATGGGTACAATGACATTCGTTAGGTGTGACACCATGCTGCTAGAGATCAATGTTAGGCCATACCAAGATGACAGCCAAAGACAACTCTTGCTCTCTCACTCTCCATCTCTCTCTCTCTTGCTCTCTCTCTCTTCCTCCTCTCTCTCTCTCTCTCCTCCTCTCTTTCTCTCCCCCTCTTTTCCTGCATGTCACAAACAACAGGTCATCAAGACGCTAATGGCTTCTGGGCAAAATACTTTCATCCCTCTCTCTACATAAACAACATCATCATGAGTAAACTGGTAGCAGAGTGTGAAGACTGTACTTAGGATTGAGTAAATAGTTGCAGCACCTTCATACCTATATTTGTTTTTCATCATTTAGTGTGTGTGGGGGGGAGGTGTGCATGTTTATGAGTGTGTATACGTGGGTAGATGAGTGTTTGTGTGATGTGGTCCTCTTCTTAATCTTACAACATACATGTAGGTGATGGAAGGACAGTTCCCTTATTTACATGTTTACTGCCATTCACATAGGCTGTAATATTTCAATACTATTTCAGTACTTCATTTATTGTGCTAAAAATATATGTATATATATTTCACTAAAAAAAAATGTGTCAAGGGAAAACATACTTCTATGTCATCAATTGAAAAACATAAAATATAGGCCTACTGGTTTTCAGCTCTGCATGGGTGATATTGTGCATGGTTAATATGTAAGCTACCCTCTGTATAAAAGATCAATCAGACACAAAAATCAAAACCATGCAGTTCCAGTTCATTCATAATCACATCATCTACATCAGTTCTCTCTTTGTCTACTGCCTTACTTCAGCCTAGACATGATGCAATGGAGTGATTTGGCATGTACCAGCGGTGTAGTCAGAAGAAGCTCTTTGGGTGTAATGACATTTCTGAGGCTGATTACATGATGTAGCAGACAACTTCCTGCATTCCTTGGTACAATGGTCATGTATCAGATAGTCGTGTGACAGGAAAACAACAGAAATCCATTATGGCAAAGACATGCGTGCTTCTCATACCACAAACCATAAGAAAATGATATTTTCATACAACTGTATCTGATATTACTTTGGGGCAATTACATATTTCTTCCCCCCCCCCCCCCCTTAGAGCCACTTCAAAGCTTCCAGAATGCTCTCTTACTCCGGCACACATTTTCACAGATAATTCTCACGAAGAAATTTTAACACTATACTATATAGGGCCATTATAAACTGAACAAACAATCACACACGTGACTATCTAATTTTGCCTCATTGCCAGGAAATCTGATTACATGGTAATGATTTCTTTTTATATCACCAGTTTCTTACATGTAAAAGATTTCCCTTTCTTTGACAAAAAAATAATTTCCTAACCATAATGCTTTTACAGAGAATTTAAAGTGGGCAGACACATGATCCACCCAATTTTCAACTCTAAAAGAAAAGAATGTTTACTCATTTAAGGAAAATCGCTTTCAAAATGTTCAGAGCAATCCCATCATACAGCAATGAAAAGCGGAAACTTTGCACTCCAAGGGAAATACAAGAAAAATAAGTGCAACCCTTTTTTGTGTGAGGTCACACATGTGACAGACATAATTTTGACCTCTGAAAGGAAATGATGAACACTCATTTAAAGTAATTACCCTCCATCTGTTGGGGGTAAGATTGTTATTCAAAAAATAAAAATGAGAGACTTCTACTACAAGACAAATACTGAAAAATTAGGTTTAAATGAACTATTTTCAGGATTTTAGTCACACACGTGACTGAGAATCATGTAATACAAGCGGAAGCACAATATGCATCATTTAACTGTACTCGACAGAAAGACCGATCCGGTGTGTTTCTTCCCACCTTCCTGTTACAAAGGACACCTAGGCAGGTCACTAAGAAGCTGGGTCACAAAGTAATCTACTCTCTGTCTCAGACTGAATAATCAGTAAACAAGCAGTAAATGTCCAAGATTTCAAGTTTTGAGCATCTAGTATAGATAACCACTTTCTTTAGTCATTTTGAAAATATATTCATATCTTTATTGGATCTCTTTCAAGATGTCTCAATTCTTCCCACCCTCCTCTCATCTCTCTATGTATTTGTCTCTTTCTTCTTCTTTTTTTTCAGAAGTTTGAGTCTTCTCTCTTAAGCCTAAATTGATTTATAAAATAATCAAAATGATCAAAAAACATATATATCAAAAAATTTTGGTAGTTTCTTGTTCATACATTCTTTTTTTATTGTTTTATTTTTATTTATTTATTTATTTTTTTTTTTTTTAATTAATTAATTAATTTTTTTAATTTTTTTAATTTTTTTTTTTAAATATTTTATTTATTTTATTTATTTATTTATTTTTTTTTTTTTTTTTTTTTTTTGGGGGGGGGGGGGGGTTCTGTCCTGAATGACCAACTTTGAGAGGCACATTTATTGTGCTAATGTATTGACAGTCACTAATTTTTCTGAGTTATACTGGGAGCTTACACCAGTCAGTGACGCTGTGTGATTTCTTCTTAAAGGGCAATCCAACCTTGGTAATAAGATGATTTGTATGAAAGCAGAAAAATAAGAAAAACAGGATGGTGAAAGTTTGAAAGAAATCGGACAAGGACTAAGAAAGTTATGGATGTTTGAAAAATGAGATCACTACATCTATGCGAATCTCAAATTGGCAATTTGGTGAGTCAATTGTGACATTTTTGTGGACAACTCTCCCATTTGTCGTACACAAAAATATCATTAATTTGCGGTTTTCTTCGAGGCGCTTTTACCCTCGGGGCTGTACTCAAAATATATTGGAGATAGCATATTGTTATAGGTCTTCATGAACGAAAAGATCCTACTGAGTAATGCATTTTGAAAAAAAAGTGACATTTTAGTCATTTTGTGTGTTAGAGCGAATGGGGGAGTTGTCCACAGCTACATCACAGTGACATTACCTATTCGGCCAATTTGAAATTTCCATAAGCATAGTGATTACAACTTTCAAAAATTCATAACTTTCTTATTGCTTGTCCGATTTCGTTCAAACTTTCACCAATCTGTTTCTCTGATTTTTCCTCTTTCTTTCAAAGCAACTTGCTATTAAGGTTGGATTTCCCTTTAATTGCTAGGAATTGTTAAAAATAACTGTTTTTGTAAATATTCTCTGCCTGGTTTCACAATTTCTTTGAGTACTGCAGTTAAATATAAAAAATTATCAAGAAAAAAAATAATGGAAGTTGAAGCATCACTTCTCTGGTTCTATATCATTATAAAACATGAAGTCTACAGTGCGTCCCCCAAAAAAGTTAACAGTCAGAAAAAGTCTCCCCAAATAAATATTTCAAAATATTTGAAGCAAAATTTCATACCTGTGGATAGCTTAGGATCTCTTCTATCAAATGACACCAAAATATGTGACAATATTTTACGATCGAGTGAGCAAAGACCACTTTTGTGAAAAGGTGCAAAATCCAGACTTGACAAGAATTGGTATTTCTTCTGGCTGATATCAGCAATGTTGAGTGTCATGAAAAGGCTTATAAAATATTCATATTTGATCAATAATAGACAATTTATCAAAGAAGAGGTTGTGTTCTCTGTATGTCCTTACGTATCTCATCAATATTTTCATGTTTCAGTGAGCAATTAACTGCTTTACTTTGTGTTTTGAAATATTAGTTTTGGCAAGGTTATAATTCAAGCTGTTTTTCTCAGTCAACCATAAAGTTTAGATGGAATATGTCAAGACATACAGAAAACAAAGCCTATTCTTTCATAAATTGCCTTTTAATGATCAGAATATGAAAGTTTCTAAGCCTTTTCAAAACTCTAAACTTTGCTGATACCAGACAGAACCAATACAAAGTTTTGTCAACCATAGTTTTGTCAACCATAGATTTTGCACCATTTCACAATAATTGCTTTTGCTCACTCAAGTGTAACATATCATTAGATGTTTTGGTATCATTTCATAGGAGAGACCCTAAGCTATCCATAGGTATAAAAATTTCATGAACATATTTTGAAATGTTCATTTGAGGAGACTTTTTCCAATGTCAACTTTTTACGGTTCTCAAATTTGTTAACACTAGTCAGCACAAAATACTAATTCTTGTCAAGTCTGGATTTTGCACCCTTTCACTAAAGTGGCTTTTGCTCACTCGAGCTCAAAATATTGCCACACATTTTGGTGTCATTTGATAGAAGAGACCATAATCTACCCACGGGTATAAACATTTCCTACAAATATTCTGAAATATTTATTTTGGGACACTTTTCCAACTGTTAACTTTTGGGGGGGACACACTGTATATTCTATAGCTCATCTTTCTAAAAATGTTAGACTTTTCAAAGCACTGTATCAAATTCAAAAGTTTGCATCTGTCTTATCAAACACTATAGCAATTTATTTTTATTTTTTCCCCTTTTTATGCATGTGCATTACATTAAGAAGGTTTATGGAGTTCTTCTAATTACTTTCATTCCTCTAACATTACTGATTAATTCCTCATGGAACCTCCACAGAGCATTGTCATCTTTCATGAGGCAATAAACTACAAGTATAGAAAATCAACATGCATCATCCCTAGAGAAACATAAAAAATGCCAGGAAAACCTGCACAAATAACATCCCCTGCAATTGCAAATCTTGCGAGAAATCTTGAAGTTAAGAGAAGAAAGAAGAGAAAGCGGGTTAGGAGGACGTGCAGGTTCTCCATGCTATTTAATCCAATCTTTCAGGACTCATTTGAGATCTGGAAAACATGTCCGAAATCTGTTACGTGAGCTGGAATAAGATGCTGAACATTGTATTGATCTTGAAAATTGGTTCAAGACCAAGTGTATCATGGTACCACCTAAATGTGACTCACTGAATGTTTTATAAACTACAGGCACAATCAAGGTTAATAGGAGCAGCTCCCCAGCCCCCCCCCCCCCCCACCCCAAATCAAAAATGCCTAAACGAAGGAGGATGACAGAGGGAGAAAGTAATGTAAAGAAGCGAGAAGCAAAAATACAACATACAAGAGGGGGAACCAGCAGCAAGCAGAAGTTCATGCACATGAGCATTACCATTGAAAGTTTTTTGTGTTTTTTTAAAGACACATTCCTAGAGGGGAAAATGGGACAGTCCCAACCCCTACCAAAATGAACCAAAATGACCAAAACAGATGCTTGCCCAAAACAGATGCTTCCCCAAAAATCATCCAAAGGCAATTTAGTAGTTTATGCGCCACCTACTAAAATGTGCAAATATGACAATTACATTTTACATAATCCACACATGATTTCCATAGGCAATATATTAGGGTATTGATATTGCCCTACAGTGTACGTAGATTTACTAAAAGTCTGTGTGATCATGTTAGAGGGAAAAGGAATTAAAAATTATGAAGAGTTTAAAAAACCAGAACATGCTTCACTAAAGGATACATGACAAGCCGCACTTTGGCTGTCATAGATAGGCAGTTTGCTTTGAACATTCTTTTTTTCAATAAAATCATTGCAGACTCATCATCAAAATATTGGCACACAACTGCTGAAACCTAATTAGCCAAGGACTCAACTACTGCTTAAGAAATCACATCCAATATTTGACAATTATCTATTATACATTTCTAATAAAAGAAAACACATAATCTTTTTTTTGACATGATCCATGAGAATAAAATCATACCATTGGGTTAAAATTAAACATTTTGTTACAAAACATATAGGTTTTCCACATTTCTACGTCTTTTGCAGATTACTGATCCATTCTTAAAGGGAAGGTTGAGTTTTGGGAAGGGTGAAAAATAATTTGTGAGCTTTCTCATTCCTTTAGTGTCAGTTTGGAAAAAACATTTAGAGTAGTAGAAATGTCGCCTGAATAAGATTGCTCCTCAAATACTCTCAAATTCGAAATTTGATGAGGAGCAGCTGAAGTGTTCGGGCCGAACATTCATGCCACATGTGCGTGCAGTCCCATGTACCCATTTCTGTGTGCAGTACATGTGCTTTTCAGCGAGACAGGGAAAATTTCTTATCATTTTGATCATTCTAAAACCTCACGGTATACACCAATTCTTATGTAGACATGATCACCGTTTCCCAGTTGCTTTGAGACAGTTTCTTTAACAATGTAATTGCATGACCACTGCGACCAGAACTCAACTTTATCTTTAGGAGCCTCATCAGCAATACAACCTGTTTATATTGTTTACTGAAAGCCAATGGAGTGTTAACTCTATGTTGCATTATAATCCTACGTGTTAATATCCTTGTGACTCTCATGATATATCCTCCTCATCATGTATGCGCAAATTAGGGGGCAGGTAACATTACAAAACGACAAAGTGTAGCAGAACTTCAGACCTGTGAGTAATCCTACCATTCCTATTGTGCATCATTGTCTCAAATAAGAAGCAGAAGAAACCAGCTAGCACCCAGCTGGTAAATTTCAATGTTTTTCTAGCGCTCAAATCCATTTATGTCCAGAGCAGAACACTTGAAAGATGTCGGAGGCCTACTTCTGTCAAATGGTCACCTCAGGACAAAGTCCAGATCAAGAACCAAACTCTTACCACACTGACCTAAAGCACTAACAAAACATGATGATCAAAGAATTACCGATAGAGCAGAATTATAGGTCCCTTATAGGTCCCTCATCCCATAGTATTTTATCTTATCTAAAATGTAGACCTACTATCTGTCTAATGTGTGACCCACTACACTAATCTCTGTCTCTCATCATTAATCTCCTACAATATCTTATGAAATAAATATAATGTTTTCTTTAATAATAATGAAAAAATAATAATGTAGCCAAGTACGTATATTCTTTCCATTATTTATAGGTTAATACATGTCGGCCTACTGGAGAAAATCTTTTAAAACAAAATTTTCATCAAAATGCAAATCATTTTCAACTTTTCTCAGCCAGTCCAGATTAACCTATTTTACCACCTCCCAAGCTAATATCAAAAAGATGTCTTTCCTTCAAGACAACAAGCCATGTGACTCATTTTTCCCACAATCTGACACACAATGAATGCTTATATCTAAAATGGTTTATTTTCAATAGTCCTATTACATGTATACTCCACCTTGTTCCTTTCTCAGCACCCAAAGAGAGCTTGGCGCTGGACAGAATCAAACTTATCTGGTTCTAATCATTCTCTCTGACCTCTTGCTGTTCTGACCCAGATTTAGGCCAATTTTTGTTGATTTTGATAATGAACAATGCAATTCCCAATTAGATAATGGCCAAACCAATATCTTGTATTTATTCTATTTCCACTGGAATATAAAGAACAGTTAGAAGAAAACCATGTTTTCAAACAATTTCACATAAAAGTTAAAAATTAAGAAAACAGAGCCTACTCCTGATACATCTGTTTCTAATTTTCCTCTTTTATTCAGGGCATTATCCCACTCCCTCACAATGTCTCTCCAAATCTTCATCAATGACTTTCCTTTTATTCTGTTGACCAAAATTATCTTGCAGATGTCCTAGTTCCTTCAATTAAATGCAACCTGAATTCCGTTGATCTATTTTACAATTACAAATCTTTTTTTCCCCCGCTTAATATTCTAATTCATACCTTTCCTGGTGAGTGCCATAGTTCTGTATGAAATTAATGCCAAACATGTCTTGTTGCTTTAACTTCTATTTCCAAAGTGAGATTCATACGTGCATCTTGTGGACAATATTAATGTATAACAAGATGAATAATATAGATACTACAAATACAAGCTGTCCACTTCTCTTCCTATTTTTCTCTGTCATATATCTAAGCCATGATGGATTCAAGTTTTTAATAAAAATATTTTAAAAAGCTGCAAAATTGGCTATAAGAAGGCTTTTGTAAATTAAGAAGGCCCAAAATCTCCTGAGATTTAAAGACTACACAACCAGATTGTTATTTTTCGACTGTGCTTCCATGTCTTATCTGTGGTAGATAGTAAAGTCTTAAAAGTTGCATTCAGACTCAAAAATTCCACAGCAAAACTTTGTTTTAAAAAAAAAATCAAGAGACAATTCTTTTCTGGGGGGAAGGAGGAGAGGGGGAGGAATCAGCTGTGTACAACATGCCACAAATGTGTAAGACTAGCAGCACTATTTCAATTTTAGAATAGTTTGGACATCAGTTGAATCATATATAAATTTGCTACAATGTACAAAAATAGCTTATTTCTTTCTTCTTAAATTGATCAGCATCTAATACATGGAAAATTGAATATCAATTTTCAACACGAATAATATAAATGATTTTTACATCTGATACAACCAAGCCTTAAACTATTAATATCATCATAGTCAGAGGAATTCTGATTTTTCATTGTGTTTTGAAAAGTGAGATAACTAGTACCTCTGATTTGTAGAAGCTTTTCTATGTGTTTAAAATTTGCTTTTCTTATATTTAAGGACACTGAAGGTTATCATCTATTTCATCCAGCCCACTCCTGTAGTATTGTAACCAAAGAAGTGATCATGAATAAAAATATATCATCCATCGACATCAAAACAATCATGATTGGCAGATGAAGTAGCTTTAAAAGATCGACCGCTATGAGTTGTGTCTTTAGATGGATTGAAGTAAAAGATATGAGTAGTTTTCTGCAACTAATTGCATTTATTTTGAGACAAACAAAGGCATGAGCCCTGGAGCTGTCAATCAATTTAAGAACACAGATGTCATGCGGATTCATAATTGATATTCATAGAGCCTACTATTTTTATGCAGAACAGATTGTTTTTCACCATTTCACAGCATGCCTAACTTCCTCGTTCACACATGATGCAGACAACTGCTTCATGAAATCTGCAGCGGCAAAATAAAATGACCCAAGTGTGCTTTACATTGGGTTAGGGTTAGGGTTAGGGTTAACTTAGGATTGAATCTTGTAACACACAGATAGGAGTACGCTTTGCGGCCTCTGTTGCGCAGTTACTTTTTATTCTCTCCTTAGCACGCCATTTATTTTCATGCAAAATGTTTTTTATTTTGCAGCAGATGGGGGATGGGGCTGGTGGTTGAACCGCATCATGTGTGAAAGGGTCTAACTGGTATAGATAACAAAAACATGTTGTTTTGGAAATGCCATCTTTTTCTACTCTACATTTATGAAGGTGTAATCCATTGGAAGGCTACATATTAGAATAGATTACAAGAGAAGCTCTTCATAATAAATAGTGGTTTCTTTTCCATTCAAGAGGATCGTGCAAGATACTCTCTAGGACAGACATATTTGCAAAAATAAGTGGATAGTAATATTTTATTTATACAAAACTTAAGAATGACACCAAATTACCAACATGTTACTTCCATTTGCAAAAAGACAATGAACAGATTTGTCTTTTTAACAATATGAAAAAGTGTGGCATACTATCTATGAAAAGTCATAAGGGAATAAACAGAGACTTTCCTTGAAGGTCATTTGACAGTAGACATGTTGTGATACAAAATTTGCCTTGAGTGTATCTTCCAGAATAGACTATTCAGATATCGTTAAGATTACCTGTTGGAGACAATTCAACATTCACCAAAGGCACATTTCTCACCAGCTTAATCCCGAGTTATCTCTAGCTTGTTCATCATCAAGAGAAAAAACAACAACACATGATTCGATCAATTGTTCATTGTTTATAGATATTTTTACAAGTCAATCAGTACTATTTTTCAGTCCATTTTCAAACAATATTACAGTCCTTTCAACAGCACTCTAGACCCTGCCTTATGAAGTCCTCCCCTTCCTACCAGCAGCACCACCACACCCCTATGGATTAACCCTCCTGTCAATCTTTCACAGTATAGCACCCCTTCTCAATCACCACTGGTAAGAGTGTACTCATGGTAGATTGAACATGATTCCCCTCTCTTAGATCATGTTAACACTCCTTCTACAATGGACGGGTCAAGTTCACCTGGTGAAAGTCCTCTTTCCAATGGCTAAAAGCGCTGGTCTGACCTCTAGTACACACAGTGTAGGCCAATCAATCATCATCTCTCAAGGATGTTACTATTCTTTCTTCATTTGATGAATTGGGCACCTTCTACAAAGCAAGAATAATTCATTTTATCATTTTGTAATTGGATCTAGTCTTGCATTGTTTACCTTCCCTACAACAAAAGCCCATACTGACAAATACAAGTTAAGACTCTTTCTCTCTTATGATTTTTTTGTAGTAATACCACCATATAAACAGTAATGACCCCTTTCAATCATCACAGTTCACCCACCATCTTACATCACTCAGTCACACCAATCTTGTTCACACCTTACCAGCATCTGAGGGTCAAGTTCAAGATCTCCGCCTACAGGACAGGCTGCCAGCTAAACAGTGCTCAGTGCAGAACCAAGTGATGGTGGAGGACATCTTTGGGATTTACCAGAAAATTTCTCCACATGTAACTTTGGTCGGCACACTGGAAATGATGGCAGTTTTCACAGTACAATTTTTTTTGCATATCAGGCTGGTGTATATTGCAAAATTTCAGTGAAATGTGATTCAAGGTATGAAACTTTTGAGAATCTGGACCAATCGAGAAATTCAAGAATGTTTCTGGTTGTAATTCCTAGCAATTCAATTAGGGCCAAACAAGAAAGAACAGTGGCGATATGCAACTACAAATAACAAAGGCTTTCCGCTATTATCATGATTAATCATTTTCTTCATTTCGCTGATAGCGTTATGGAAATAAGGATAAACAACGTCAATAATGTACTTCTGGCTCTCAACAGACAATAGCAAACAAGCCCAAATACTTACCTCACCAAATTGACCCAACAGATTAACGTTTTCAACAATCAGGAGAAATGACATTATATTTTGGCCAGATTTCATTTATTCACATACATACATACACGAACTCATGATCGGTAAGACCTCAGACATGTGGAATTGAATTCAATTTGACCACAAAATATACATAACAGAACAACAGAAAACTACAAACTTATATTTAGTAAGGGCATAAACATATATTTACACAAAATATCAAATGCAGCTGCCCAAAGGTATATATATTCCACCAATAACTAATCTCACTGATTGACTGTTGATATTTCACTGGCAATGTCGATCACCTATCACTCTCTATAGAACAGGGATATAAACATATGTGATTGATTTCAAAACACTCAGCAATGTAGACTGGAATGTTTTCATACAGAATTGTTTGCACAATTCTTCAAATCTGGAGGAGGAGGGTAGGGGTGTCCCCATGTTCACAAACCTAGCAAGAATCGGCCGTGAACTTGTTTATTCGAACGTCAAGACCACAAGGCTTAAAACTCACTTCACACTTCAGCTCACAGTCCCTGACTGTTGGACAGGATTTAGGATTTAACAGGACGTCAGCCCCGCTAAGCCATCCCCTCTGCCTTGTTGTCATACGAAAATGACTGGAATGTTTGCCAAACGCTTCGTTCCAGATGGGTGCCTCTGACAGGGGACATGAGACCGAGCGATGCTACGAAGGGAATCAACCTTTGGGAGAGGGATGGATGGACAGCAGCATCACACCCCATGTCACATGTCAATCAAACATTCATATCCATCCCAAAAAATGCCATTTGGAATAAAACAAGCAGGCCAGGAATAGGGCAGAAATACATACATCTCCATTGGCTTTTGTTTTCTTCAATATGTCTTTATATGGCGATAACAATCATGGAATTAGAGTCCAAATTTCAAGATATTATTCAAAAAAGAGAATAACAACATTTAAATTGGTGAATGAAATCTATATAGGCCTACACCTGAAGTGATGTTTCAAAACTTTCTATGCAGAAAAATGAGTAATTATTGGCTTCTTTGGACAGAGCTTAAATTCAAAACGGGAATCTACCTATGCAATTCACAAAAAAGGCGATCCCTTTACTTCCAAATTCTAAATATAAAATGTTTCAAATGTTCACATTATTTTATGTTGTCCTTTATTAATGTTAAATCTTTAAAAACACAACATGAACTGCTTGAATAAATGTCAATAGCATTTGGACGCACCTATCAAGTTACTCAAGATATCTTCCAAATAATCTGTAGGTCATATATCTAGAGGCATTTACAAAATTCCCAAATTAAAACACTGAAAACATCTCTACAGTCTTCAAATGTGAAGTGAATGGTTGAAAAGCAATAAAGATTTTTTTTATCATCCTCCTCCATCTCACTCAGATTCTCATCATCACCCTGCTACATCCTACAACTCAAGGACAGAGTAACATGGAATGCTAAACAGCGTCAAGTCCAATGTCAGGTAACATAAGAACTTGTTTACGCTTCCACAACTCAACGCTCGCATTATGTACATGTAAACGCTCTCCTCCTGTCTCCCCCACTCTCACTCTCTCTATCTCCCTCTCTCTCTCTCTCTTTCTCTCCCTCTCTCTCTTTATCTCTCTCTCCCCCCCCCCCCCCTCTCTCTCTCTCTCATACCGGCAATGGAAAAGAGGCACTAAGTATGTGTAAACGCACTCCTCCTACCTCTCTACCATTGTCGGTATGAAGGCAAAAATGTGACGCCTTGCCCGCTGCCTCACAACTCAATGACTGTGGAATTTCTAGGAAATGTGTGACTGAATAAATACCACAGAAGTTATGCATCACGTGTGGACTCAAAACCTCTCAGCAATGTTCAGCAACTGATAGCAATCGGATCTTTTTAAAGAACTACATAAATATATCCCTTTTCTACAAACATTAATAAATGAAATATGTAAATAATTGAAATGATTATATTTATAATAAATATATTGATAATTGAATTAATTGAAACAACTCAAAATATAATGCCCTTTCTATCTACAATTTGATTTGAAATGAAATCATGCATGAAGATACCACACACATTGTTTGATTTTGTTCTTCCTTATATTTCATTGTTTTTTTTTATTTGATGATGATGATGATGATGATGATGATGTAGATGCACTAATTGTGCCCTTACTGTGAATTATCATTCTATTTTGGTATATATACACTAATTCTCCCAATCAGGATGATCTGGCTGTTTGAAATCACTGGTTAATGAAGAGGCAACCTGTACGACGGCGAATAATAGAAATAAACATCGCCCCTGACAAACATCACAATTAGCTGTGGAAATGAGGCCCTTCTATGCAGCAAACATTCCTAAATGGTATTGAAGTAGGGTGTCACATTCACTTCTACTGATGCAACAATAATATCTAGTGGGAACACTTTCATTTCTATTCTATGCAGTAGCCCTGCAAGTGCCCCTATCCATTCCCCCCCCCCCCTCCCCAAATATTTGCCAGATCATTGAGAGCACAGCATTTGGCCAGAAAACAACCATCAATTCACCAACTTTAGCAATCTCACAACAACTATCATCTCCCAGAAAGAAAAAAAAAACTCCTTTTATTTCCTCCTATCAACTCAAATAAACTAACATTACTTCATTTTGCAGCGCCAGAGGGCAAAGCTTCCATGTGGTGGCAGATTACAAACAAGGCTACCGTTTTGCTCTGTTCACACTCACATGAAAATATCCATTCATAACAGGGACACAGTCAGGAACTCATCATCACTTGCAGAATTCCCTACAAGTAGCCTACACTGTCGAAAGGGCTTGTGTTCAAGTCAAGATACTTTGACCAATTACCTTGAAGTCATATTTTCTCAGACATCAAAATATAAAATGTGAATTGAAATGTGAATGTGTTTTTCAGAGCTGCTGTTATTCCTTCTTGCCAGTGGCCACTATTACACATTCAAGATGACTGACTCACAACCCCAAGAGCAATGATATAAAAATAAGAGTGACAACAGCATCATGAACTGTTTACTTCTCCTGTAATATATTACCAATTTCCAGCTATCGCAACCCAAACACCATCACAACAAGTCTGATTCATGCATTTCCGATGATTTAAGTTTATCCTTTGGTAAGAGAAATCTGGAGGAGATGCACTCCCACAAGAAGAACAGTGTAAATGGTTTCTTGACCACATCACAAGATGCGAGAACACAGCATGATGTCTCAACAGCAAGCTTGTTATTGTCTGCACTTATGTTAACAGCTAGTATCAGGGTTGCTAGACTCACTTTACCCCCATGATTTACAAATGAATCAACAGCGTAGAACCTTTTTTTTTTTCACAGTGAAGCTAATATCTTAGTAGTCCAAAGAAAAAAAAAAACACAGGAAACAAACACTTCTTGACTATACATTAAGATAATTCTTGTTACAACTCATCCAGACTACTTGTGTTAATTAACATCAGAAATCATCTTGCAGTTTAAACTTGCACACAGAACCCATTTTTTTTTTTTAATCTTGATAATTGTAATACTTAAAGATAGATATATCACTTGAAATATGGAGTACAAATAGAAGAAAACCTGGTACCATCTACCTGTTTGTCTGTCTCTCTCTCTCTCTTTCTCTCTCTCTTCCCCTCTCTCCCTCTCTCTCTGTTTCTTCCCTCTCTTCCCCTCTCTCCTCTATCTCTCCTCTCTCTACCTCTCTCTATCTCTCTCTCTCTACCTCTCTCTATCTCTCTCTCTAGCTCCCTCTCTCATTCTCTGTCACTTCCCTCTTTCTCTACACTCTGTCTCTTTTACCCCATTTCTTTAAATCGGTCTCTCCAATGTTTTCGCTGTCTATTCTTGTTTATATTAATCTCTGTCCATTTCTGATCTATTTTTCTCTCTCTCTCTTTCCCCAAGTGCAGCAAGTCAACCTCAGCTATCAGCCTCATAAAAATTCATTGCCCCACATCGCCATCAAGTGATCTTGTATCATGCCATGTGATGGACGTAATAAGCCAGTCTCCATAACTCTCTATTTCTGCACTATCCTAACCAGGCATGGGTCTTTCTGCCCCCATCATCTCTTCTTTTCTATCTCTCTCTCTCTCTTTCTATCCGTCTCCTACTCTCCTGTTCCTAGTAAAGGTCAACAATGTTTGCTACTGCACTTTTCAATTTCAATTTACCAATTCTGCTCTCAATGCAATCCAATAAATACAGCTATTTTGCATATCATGGACAAGAGCGAGAGACTGAAAGAGAGAGAGCGTCAGGAACGGATGTGCTGTGCACAGATTGATGGCTAACGGTGAGCAAACAATTTGACGATGATAGTATGCGAACGTCCGGCTTATGACCAGTCCACTGTTCCAAAGTCAAATCAACAATTCCCTGGTCAAATTGAATAGTTTACTTCAATGCACGCAGGACAACTGCGCTGGATGGTTTGTCAGTGTTGTGAAAATTTATTTCTCTATGAAGTCGACCCCACAGAAGCACTTTGTACAGGGTTCATTCATTCCTACCAATGATACCATCTCCATGCAGCAAAAATAAAACCAACAAAAGTTGTTAGAACTAGAAAAGCTCTGAACTCCCCTTAAGTCATCCTACAAGTCTTGTTTCTAAAAAGAAAATGATACTGTCATATACTTTTAAAAACCATTATGTTGTTGTTTTATAATGTTGATGTTCGTCACCCCGAAGCAAAAGGATGTCACAATGTATGTATATCAAAATTAGTACTATATTGACATTTGAAATCAAAGCGTATCACTTCATCACCAGATAAAAGGCTCCTCCATTGCTTTCGGAGAACTTTAGAGACAAACACAATTATTACCTGCAGTGGAGAAGGCAAAAACAAAGTACTCCATTAGTACTTCAAAATCTCTTGATAAGACTACTTATAAATTTAAGCAATTACCATAAACCATGCTCGAATATACATTTAGAAGAATAATGACCAATCAATAACTAAGTACTCTTCAGTGAATACAACTGCAGGATTTTAATTTAGTAAAATTTCTGAATATGTGATCATATGATCTATTATTCCTTTTCCTTTCTCTCCTTTTATCTTTGATTATGCCCCTCTCTTTCATTCTTCCTCCCTCCTTCCCCTCTACCTCTCCTTTCCTTTCCATCTCCCTCTCCCTCCCCCCCCCCCCCCCCTCCCCCCCCCCCCCCCTCTCTCTCTCTCCTCTGTTATTTTTTTTTCTTGTCATCTGACATGAAGCCTAATTAGGTACAAGGAAATTATAGCTATTTTAATTCAGCATCATACAGAAAGCATCATAACAAAATCAAAAACTCCTCCAATAGTCTGCACACTTATAAGATAATGCCCCCATTATCAATAGGAATGCCCTCATTATCAAAAAGAAGAATAATCATCCTTCACAATCGTTTCCTTTCAGCCAATCCACATTCTTACAACGCTTGTTGTATTCCTGCCATACTGCTGGCAATGGAATCTACATCAACACAAAATAAACTCTTCTTCCATTCATATATGCTGACTGAATCATCCACACACTAATATTCACCTACTTTACTCAACAAATGAAGCTAAATTGCAAAAATCAGCCGCGCAGTCAGCCAAAATGTACATAATTCATTCCGACTATCATCTTTGAGTCAAGACTGCCAAAGCGAAAATAACATCCGCTCGGCAGACAGACGTTGCAAAACAACTCTTTTACACACTCACACCCGACCGCATCATCATCGTACACAGCAATGACACACAAAATACAAGACACCTCTCTGGAACCCATCTGGGGTAAACAAAGCCATTAAGCGCAAAATAGCAGTAATGGATGCTCTAAGTCAATTTATTTTCTTCCAGGCTCTCTTTTTATTTCATTTTTGAGAATAAAAGAAATAACACGTCGTTACCTTTCCAAGAATAGGTGATATTCTAAATCAATTTGTATTTGAATGGAGAGGTTAAACAATTGTTTAGCAAGCCAGCCTAAGGGGATGACACCCAGGCTTATATCCTAAAATCTGTGAAGGGGAAAAATCGTGGCTATGACCCCTGGTTAACAGCATTTACATGAGATTATGATCCAGACCACTTTTTATTGTACTGACAGCTCTATTCCATCTTATCCCAACTATATTTTGAAAAACAGTATGCTCTAACAAGCTATCACTTAAGCCATGTAATACTACATCTACATCTACCTCTGATGTAACAGCACTTGACAGTACCAAACCCCCAAAACAACAACAAAACATCAAAAGAGGCATAAGCACAAAATACATTCAAAAGCAATCAACGTTTAGTTGTATTTAGCTTTTTTTATGTTAAAAAATCCAAATCGTTATCATTAAATTAAAATAGTGGGCTAGATTTGCTGGATTGTATGGTTCATTCACTTGCCTCTCAATCAAAAGGGTGATGGTTCAAATCCCAGCCAAGTACTAACATAATCTGGCAAGACATTAATCTGCATTTGCCACTCTCCACCCAGGTGTAAATGGGTACATGATATGCTAGAGTGTTACATATTTGGCGGCCCAGCTATGACCAGGGTAATAATGTAGCAACGCCAGGAGCGTCACGGCAAGACATACTTGAGTGTCAAATTATAAGAAGCCACTATTATTATTATAAACTAGACTGCTAAGAGAATCAGCAATGAGAAGAGAGTTCTTGACCCTCAATTGTTCTGCACGATTAAGTGTAGACTCTACACAGTCTAAACCAAATCACTAATTGATGTGTGTGTGTGTGTATGAATTGGCTTATAAATGATACTTCATATCTTTCTTTAAAAGAAACTAGCTGAGAGTCACTTGATATTTGCAGTTGTAGAAGGGTGCTACAAAAAAAAATGGATCATGAACAGAAAAGCAATGAAAGTTCCAACTTCAGCCTACTTAATTGAAATCCTTCATACAATAAAGTTCTTTTATTTCCAATTATATATTTAGCGAAATATTCCATCAGTGTGGCATTTAAATGTACCTTGGGGGTATGCATGATGGTCTTGCAATATCATTTCGGTTGTCAACAAAATCAGGGACTCAGATTTCAGATAGCCATGCTTTAAAGCTTCTTTGACTTACTAAAATATGTTGATCATTCAAATTTCATAACAAAATACAATTATAAAGAATATGGTGTAGGCTTATCAGGAAGAAAAAATGGTGCAATTTCCAAAAGCAAAAAAGAATGGAGAGAGAAGAAAAGTTTTAAGAAAGACAGATTTTATCAATATGTGTACCGACTTCCCAACCAGCACAGATAATGGCGGCATCAACTTCGGTATCGCTTATATTAAAAGCAAGGTTAGCAGAAAGTACTCATTGTCATGGAAACATAAAAGCCTGTAATTAAAGCATAATGACGGCAGCATGAGACAGCTCGACAGGAGCAAACCAGGATGCAAAATATCTAATGTGTTGTCATCCTGTGTCTAGGTCATTCATGCCTTGCACACCACACTCAGTGAACTTGATATAATATGTAACATCTGACACAGGAGCGCTTGGAGCTAGCTATTGAAAGCTATGTCATGGATACCGTGTTTACCTTAGAGACTCCGAATCGAATCGGGAGAAAAGTTATGAGAATTGTGAATTCAATCTTCCTTCTCCATTTACAAATGTTGTCTCTTTCTCTCACATACACTTTCCCTCTGTCTGTCTGTCTCTCTCTCTCTCTCTCTCTCTCTCTTTCAATGACTTTCTTTCTCTCTCCCTCCCTCCCCTCTTTCTTTCTTTTTCATGATTTCTTTTTTTTCTGTTCTTAACTTAGAACATTTATATCTGCTTACATTCTCTGTGCTTTCCCAAGAAGTGAATACTACATGGAACTATGGGCTTGCCCCTAGTAACATTCACCATATTTATGATCAAAACAAAATTCTTGAAATACAACCAACATGACTCAGGCCTTAAAGGCAAAGTGGTATTATTTACGAAAGTCATGAAAATGGGCAAAATTAACTTAAATGAAAATGAGTCACTGAAATTTACAGAAAGGTTGTTCTGGGAATATCTTTTATTCCATCATTAGATGCCAAGACAGTAAACATGAAAAACAAGTTATTAACTGATCAAAAAGAAACTCAACACTTGACAAGTCACAGAATTCAGAATGTGCATGAAAATTAGGAAATCTGCTGCAAGCCCAACATATTGCTTTACTCTACCTTTAAAGGGATGGTCGAGTTCTGGGAAAAGTGAAAAAAGAATTTTTCAGCTTTCTCATTCCTTTTTGTCAGTTTGGAAGATCATCATAGTAGAAATGTCCCCTGAAAAGGATTGCTCTTCAAATGCCCTCATATTCAAAATATGATGAGGAGTTGCTGAAATGTTTGGGCAGAACATTCATGGCACATGCGTGTGCAGTCGCATATACCCATTTCTGTGTGCAGTGCATGTGCTTTTCAGGGAGATTGGGTTAATTTATTATTATTTTGGTGATTCCAAAACCTCTCAGTATATCCCACTTCTTATCTAGACATAACCAACCTTTCCCAGTTGCTTTGAGAGAGTTTCTTTCAGATTTTAATCACATGACGAGAACTCAACTTTATCTTTAAGAGTAATGAATGTTGTTCTGAGTCTGACTGTTTTCCTTGAGAGAAACAGAGCTAGTTTTCACAGAAGTATAGTTTACAATCATTCTTTTGTGGTGGAAGTCATAACTGCCTTCCTGCTGCATGACTGCTGAAAATATGGATATTCTTCATGACATGGAAGCCATGCACTATTTCATTCATACTACTAAAATGCACACATGGATTGTGGCAGGCTTGCATCTGTATCAGACTTGATTCCCATCCTAATAGTGTATCATTTATGGAATTTAAAAACAGTAATGGATACAATTTGTATATGATGTAGAGAACAGAGAAAAAAATTACTTACAAAAAAATGGGGGGGGGGGGGGGGAACAGATCAAACAATTTATTATTGGAAGTCAGTCTTCTCAGAGAAAGAGATGTAGTAGTTCAGCAGGCACCAGAAAACATGATTCCAATTTTACTCTAATGTATCTGCCATTGATTTAGCATGACCATGCCAGTTTTTGCCACTTACTGGCCTGAATAAAATGACCTTTCCTTGGCAGCAAGGCCGACAAACATGCATGTATCCCACTCAATATGAAAGCTGATGGTAATAACCTTAGACATAGGACAGATTTTTGTGTCTACATATTTTTGTCATGCTCCTGAAAAGATTTGGAAAGTCTGTAGCACCTACACATTTGCAGCCATCAATTAAATGTAACATACAACTACAAGGAATCAGAAAATAATATGGAGTGAAAGTTCATCAAAAGATATGTATTTCTATACCACAATCCAGCTCTGCCTGAATTTAAAAGATAAGTGGTCAAAGGGTCCCAATGGCACCTAAAAATAAAATTTTCTACATAGAGAATATCTTGTTCAAAGAAAAAACAGTTTATTGCTTTTTGTGTAGATGTCTCTCTGTTAAAATTGTTCCAAGAATAAAGAAACTTTGAGAATGGCTTACCTTTCTGGCAGTGTTGATTGGTCCAACAGAGCTCAGCAACATCTCCAGTAGAGGTCACCTTCCGACATAGACGCTTCCCATCATCCTCCGGACAGAAGTTAAAGCATTCCTCCTGGTCCTTATTCCCTTTGATGAAGTTGTTCTCCATCCCTTGGACTTGGACCAAAGACCAATCCACCGTTGAGAGGTAACAGAGATTAATGTTCTTCTCTATCCTCACCCAACCTCTCATCACCGCCTGGAGACTTGGAAGACCAATCTCCTGCAGTTCAAACATCTCGAAGATGATCAGAGCGTAGTTGAAGAACAGGCTGTCCCCTCGGATCACTGCAAGGTTGGGGAAGATGTGGCGCAGGGTCTGGAGGTTCTTCACGCGGAACATGACAAAGTATTCTGTGATCTCCCGTAGCTTGGGGAAGCTGAGACCTGCATAGTCACTGGTCTTTGCATGGTCTATGAGTACTATCTGCAGGTAGCCTTCTATCACAGTGCAGTTCTCCAGCTTAGAGAAGTGTTCAGCGCTGTTCCTGATATCCAAAGATTTGCAAACTGTTAAGGAGAAAATAAAAACAAAGAATTTCATCAATTTACTGCCATGTATTTTGTGGGTGTTTTAATTTAATAAAAATTTGACAGATATAGCATGAGAAACCAAAGTAACAAAAACTGAAAAGTAAGATTCTTCAATGCTGTGATAATGATATATATATTTTCTAATTTAGAAAAACAGAATGCATTGAAATGTTAGCTACAGATAATGGGTGGTTCCTGATTTAAGCCTAGGGAATAACAGAATTCAGTTTGAATTTTTTTCAGCCTTTGCAAAAATTTCAAATGGGAGGACAACTCTGGGGAAATTTGATCTAAGCTATGCAACCACTTTCCTATCATTTTCATTTCTCACAATTGTATTTATTTCCAAGAGAGCTGCCAAAGCTGTTGTATAAGTTATTTCCTTACACTTGTATATATATTGAGTTCATAAAATAATGGTAAAGAAATCAGCATTTACACAGTTAGATTAATATTACATCAATTATAAATAACAGTTAAAGAGAACACAGACCAAAAGATGAAAAGATAAAGCATCAATAGTAAACAAATCTGTCTCCTGCTGTGTTGTTTAAAGCAAATATCAGCCAGGGGAAAAAAAAATGAGCGAACCAAGATGTAGAAGAGGAAGTTGTTGAGAGTGAATTAAGTGAAACTTAGGAAGTACTTCAAAATTGTTTTATGCAGACACAACCTCTCCTATTTCCTCTTGGACACTCTAGTTTTTGCATTAAAGAGCCACCCTCACCAGGTCTTCTTCCTCTGGCAAGCATTTTGTCCAGTGACCAAGGTAAACACATAACTCTACTCTTAGATTTTTTTAAAAAAAACTTTCTCCTCCTTACATGGATGTAAAATATTAACCACCAGGAAAGGGTACCAATTATTTGCAGTAACACAAGAATAGCAGCAGATTACAAACAAATTGAAATGAATTCAAGATAGGGAATGAGGAGAACAAAGCAGATGTATTTTGATATATTATACATATCTGCAGGGTTGCTACGCAATTATTATCTGCCTTTGATTTCAATGAACTAATCGGTCCATTCACTGGAGCTCCAGATAATGAAAAGTAAACAAATAACCTTTGTCTTGAAACTGATGATATAAAACATTTTTGCTTTATGTCCATAACTGCCCTGTATCATTTTCTTTCTCTTATAATATATTTTTTGCTTTCATCTAATTTTTTTTACATCCTTGAAAAAAAGCAACTAATAACTCATCGGTTTCCATCAAATTTCTTTGTAGAATAACTACTAAGTGTCAACATTTTTTTTTAAATAGGATGCTACAATCAATAATTTCAATAAATGTCACAGGCATCAAGAGCATTCATTCAAATCACTTTCCTAATTAAATGTCTGCACTCTGCTACAAAATGCTACAGTTATTAAAATTTCTTTTCACCTTTAATGTCTGAAGACCTCAAATATGCCACACCTGTAAATAAGATAATTTTATTTTAAAAATAGATAAACTCTACTAGTCCAAGAAAATAAAATAATATGCCTAACATACAAAATAAGATGATTTCATCCAAAATAGTTTTATATTACAAGTTCAAGAAAACTATGTCTCAAAAATAAAAATAAGATAATTTCATCTAAAAGTAGAGCATTTTAGATAATACACCTGTATGCAGTATCTCTATAAATTGATATCCCCCACCAATGGAGAGAATGTTACGGAGATATAATCTTTGGAAAATGAGAAAAACAGGTTATCACTAAATATCAGCTAACAGTTGGTGTCTATAGACATAACATAACACTCCTTGCATCTGATTACTCCATTATTACTACCAGACACTTTGGTTCAAGAAGTCATTCGCTCCAAACCTTTCGTTTCTCCTGAAAAGGGGGACAGTAGTAGGAGACAACATAAAAATATACTTTTTTCACCAGAGCTCTTTTTTGCCTTTTGGAATCATTATTGTGAATGTGAGTGAATGTGAGTATTCCTCACATCGTTTGACATTAATTTCCTCTCCTTCTGAGTTTCCTGCAGCTCTTTTACAGCTTTCCTGACTTAAAACACTCACCACTCCGGTGTATTCTCTTTCTTTTTTTCCAGCTGGTAGGAGACATATACTTCTCTTCCCCGCTAATTCAATAGACACATGATATTAACAATTGGAAAAGTTACTTCTATCCGTCTCTCCATCTATCTATGGTTTGGCTAATGGTTTTGCTAACAAGCCTTTTTTTTAATCACAAGACTGCTTCCTTTAGAAAGATCATTCAATAAAAGCATACAAAGGAGAGAATGGTCCCAGGGCACAAGTTCAACTCTCTCTTGATTTGAGAAATTACTGCCCACAAATGCTGCTCAAATAAAACCAATCCTGAGAGAGGGTACGGACACACTTTCTCATGATCGGTGTAGGGTCACTGGCTTGTATCCAATTTTCAGCCTGAATTTGTTACACATGGCCTTGGTAAGTCCTGTTTCATCTGCAGAACAGGGCTGACTGCTGACCATAAATTTCTTAGCAGCACCAGTTGTTCCTGGTCCCCAAAAGCTCCATACAGGGTGAGAGAGAACACTGGAGTTCAAAGAGTCAATTTAAATGTTTCTTTCCCCAATCATAGGATCCTGGTTGTATAATATTATCACATTCAGGTGAAGTTTGGGAGCAATGTCTGGCAGGATAAGCATGGCCTGGTTCCCATGATCCTCCTACTAAAATCTCTTTATTTTACAGATTCAAAGGAGTATGGGAGTCACTATGGTCATGGCACTGGAGAGAGTTGACAGTGTAGGCTACTGTGTGAAAGACGTTGGCTTTTCCGTAACTCACTTTTAAAGGGTTGTGACACAAGTTTTTCTATTATCTGCAAATTCGAATTGTATCTAATTTTATAAAACCATTCAAATTACCATTATTCTGTCATTTTATTGGTAAATTACACATCAGCATGTATGTTTATAACATCTACTGTGATGTTTATCTCTAGTATAACCCTATCAAATCATACCCCTTTCAAACCAGTTTCCCTGCTTAACTTCCCCGGCAAAATCCTCCAAATTCCTTAGGTTACCTCGAGAAGTACAGGAGCACCTTTCAAACCGACCTCACTTCCCTGGGGAAGTTACAATTGGTTATGAATTCTATGTTCAATAGGACGGGAGTCGGGTCAGATTCAGGATGCGCGTGTTTGTGTTTTCGCGCAGGGTTTTAAAATGAAAGTCGATGCGATGACATGGGACCATAGTGTGAAAGGCTGAAAGTGATAATTGATCTCTGACGTATTTCACCAAGGAAGTTCTCCACCGACCTTTCAAACTGACCACTTCCCCACTGAAACTCTCTTTCCCCTCATAAGTTCTCCACCTCGGTAGGTGGAGAAGTTACGCGGGTAAGTTCTTCGGCTTTACGTGGGTAACTTTTCCCTTGTTCCTTTCAGACTAGACCTTTCCCCACGTATCTCAGAACTTACGTGGGGAACTTCTCCGGGGAAGTGCTTGGTTTGAAAGGGGTATCAGATAAAGTGAAACAACTTTTAAAGATCTTAGAAATCCACTATTCCAATTCCTTAAAATACCAATAAAGATATCCCCAAAGGTTTGATTTACCTTCACAGAATACTGATATCCTTGAATTGTTACCAGTAAATAATGATTAACACAGCTGCATTGTCATGTAGTACATTTAATATAAATCTGTCCAACCTTCAACTCTCAAAGATGCACTTGATTTATGAAGTCATCTAAAGATGGAGTAAGGGGTCAGTAAGTGAAGTGAACCCAAACCTTTCTCTTTCCTAGGATGCGTTTATGCTTTCTTTGTGAAGCCAGAATGAGCGTTTTGAAACGCTCATCTAAAACATTCACCTTAAAAAAAAAAAAAGCAGTTTCACAGGGTTATGCTTATGCTTCTTTTCTCCAGCAAGATTGGCAAACCTGCACTGCGCATGCTGCGTTGATCCCGGGAGGGCAGGTCAAGTTGAGGCACACACTTTTTCGAAAGTTTAGAGTTACTCTATGTATACTGCTTGCCATGTTCTTCTAGCAAACCTGTAGCGACAAGCTGGTGGTCTGCCAACTTGTCGTAGATGGGTTTTGACAATGCAAGGAGAAAGGCTCGTAGTTCATCTTCACTATAATTTGAGCCCTTGACACTCATAATCATAGACCTAAGGTATTAAGTAAACAGGTAGGTCTTGCTCGGATGCCGACTGTATGCGTGAACCGGAAACATGTTTATATGACGTCATATAAACACGCTTACAAATGATTGTGCGTTTATGCTTCCCCAGAAACCCGTCTCTTTGGAGAAACGCCAATTCAAAACGCACCTTCTTGTGAGTTTTACATCAGCGATTCAAATCAGCGATTATACGAAAATGAATGAGGACACAACTGTATTTTGAACTAAAGTACGCGTAACAAAAGGCTCATTCTGGCCTGAAAATAGGAGCATAAACGCACCCTTATAGTCTTCATCTCTACTCTGTTCTGTCTGATTTATGAGTCTTTTTTTAGAAGGGAACTTTGTTAAGTGTAAGATCCATTCATCCAACTTTTAGAATTCCCAGATCTGTTCATCATCCATTCTCTTGTTCAATGAAAATTTCCAGGTTTAAAGAGAAGGTTGAGTTCTGGGGATGGTGAAAAATAACTTATGAGCTTTCCAATCCTTTTATCTCAGTTTGGAAGAAGATCATAGCAGAAATGTCCCCAGAAAAGGATTGCTCTTCAAATTCCCTCACATTCAAAATATGAGGAGAAATAGCTGAAGTGTTTGAGCGAACATTCATGCCACACATGTGTGCTGTCCTATAAAATCATTTCTGTATGCAGTGCATGTGCTTTTCAGCAAGGTTGGGTCAACTTCTCATCATTTTGATGATTCCAAAACCACACAGTACACACCAATTCTTATGTAGACGTGATTAAGCTTTCCCAATTTTTTGAGACAGTTTCTTTCACAATTTTATCCAACAACCAGAACTCAACTTTATCTTTTATATCTTGGAAAGAAGTACAGAGTACTGAATCATATTGTAACCAGACAAGATGGGAATTTGTTTTGAATGTAGGCTACTATGTTTGCTTTTCATCATCAAAGTTATAAAAGGACTTATTCCTAGCGTAGGAAATATGATTAATTGATTAATCATGACATGAATAAAAAATGTCAGCCACTAAAATCCCTTTTTTCACAAAAAAAAGATAGTCAGAGCTGTCCCCATCACAATCAAATTCTACCACACAAAACATCCTCAAAAACACCATTTCCCTTTAGGTGCCTGATGTATATGTGAGCCCACCTAAATTTTCACAGCTTGTGTAAAACTCCATTTCTCTTTTTCTTTTATTAAAATCAATAAATATCATTTAGCTCCATAAGGCAAAAAAACTGATGCCTATCCTCCCCCCTGGCAAGATGGGAAGAAAACAGGAAGAAGCAAACATCCTTCATGCCACTCTGCCTGACCTATCTGCAGTGATGTTATCCCCGGTCTTAAAACTATGAGATAAACATGATTGAATTTCAATGTTCTTCAAGGAATACCCTTTCTTTATTTCGATCATCTTCTCATTGCTCTCTGTTATTGGCGGTTGGTCGGTTCGGTCAGGAGGCACATGCTCCCAGGCCGATAGCTGTGTGGATTGGCAAGTGCTCTTGTGTTACCATGGTGAAGTAGTGATGCGTTCATACCCTGCATCATCACATTCCTGTCCATAACCTTGGAGGAGGAGGCTTCAAAAACTGAATCTCTTATTCTTATGTGAAATAAAAAATTTTACAAATCTAAAACTGCTTTAGAGGTTTACAAATTAATACTATTGGTATACATGTATGTAACTGTATGTAAGAACATCCGTCCTATACTATAAACATTGCAAAATAAAAGATATTATCTCCTGGAATGCATTTGTATTATATACACCAATTAATACTTGTTGAATTTCTTTCATTGCATCTATTTGCCATATAAATCATTACTGTTATGATGTAAATCTTTATTATGAGACAGGATTGGAAACATTCCTTCACTTACAATTCATATTTTTCAATTCATTTCATAAAGAGATAACAAATTATTCTGATACATGTAAGCATAAATTTCAGCAATGAGTCTGAACTTGAAGCTCTCATTCCTCAAGATATGGGGATTTTCAATGAATGTTACAGATATGTACATTTTAAGTACATGTAGCATTCATTATCACCATTATTACATTACCCTCCAATTTATCTCAATGATAATCCTAATGATGATCCTTATGACAATCCAAATGATAATCCAAATGATAATCCTAATGATAATCCTAATGATAATCCTAATGATAATCCTAATGATAATCCAAATGATAATCCTAATGATAATCCTAATGATAATCCTAATGATAATCAATGATAATCCAAATGATAATCCTAATGATAATCCTAATGATAATCCTAATGATAATCCTAATGTTAATCCTATTGATAATTCCAATGATAGTAATGCTAATGATAATCCTAGTCTGGTTAATCCTTTCAAATGATAGCTAATCTGTTTTATTTCCTCTCCAGTGTAAATGCACCCTTTGCCAAAGTTGTTTACATGGTATGGAGTCTTATCGAGTGATTGCTCCATTTTTCCTTTTTTTTTTTCCTTTCTCCTCCTCTATCAGGCTACTAGCTCCCTCGCTCTCCGTTGACTGGGCCAGGCATCCAAGACGTAAACACGTTAAAGGGTCTGTCTAGTATCAGGCCGTGCATGGTGGATGCAAGCCATGCCGGATGATGCTGTCCCAATGTTTGTCTTTTCAGGTGACTCACTTGAACGACACCCTTTCTCCCTGTTTTTCACTTTTTACTTTCTCTGGGAATTCACTCTTAGTTGCAGTTTGGACAGAAAATATCTACTCAAACGTTGAAGGGATAGTCCACCGTGAATCAGGCAGTTGTAACAATAACTTCTTAATTAAAATTTAGTAATTAGGAAGCTCAGTATCAAAAGTGAATGTGAGAAATCAGCAATACAAATGCATTATATTCATCATGTAGCTAAAACTGATCCAGTTGCTTCAGTTCAAATGTACTACAGCTGTATTTTTGAAACATAATAGGGGAAATCTCGTCTTGAATAATTATGTAGAATAGTCATGTTAGTACACACATAACAGAGGATTACCTTTAATGTAGCTTTTATTTCACTTTACTTTCCATTGATAGCTGTGCTGTTTGCTTTACCCCAGTTCAGACTTGGAAAACTATACAAGATTTTGTTTGAGAATGACATAGCTCTATGATTTAGTAACATATTCTTTCTTGTGTAAACATCGTATGATATAATAAAAAAATTTAAAAACAGAGGTATGGGCATGATATCTATACAGGAACTCAATAAGGAATTAAGATTGTCTTGCCATATGGATGTTGGTAATATGATTTTGGTGCACAACTATGCACGTCCCTCCTAAATGGGTTTCATTTAGAATATTTCTTTATATTGATATTCATCCGATGTGCATGCCCCCTTTTCCTACACTTTCATTATATGTGTTCAATACAATTTTCCTCTTGTGTAAAAGAGCCTTTTAGAATCATATTTCTTAATGGCCAGACAGCAGGTGACTTCAGGGCTAAATAAAAGGTATTCAAAAAACCAGAGTGTGGAGATTGAAGCATGAAGCACATTGCTCACAGTCACAGGCACAATATCCATAAATAATGGGTCAAAAGCTGCAAGGATAATAGGCTAATAAACAAATCCCAATTGTCTCCCCATTCTTTCCTTCATCTTGTTTCTATTCTTACCTCTATCAAGTCTAATGATAATGTCAAGTTTAAATCTTAGATGTAATCTAAGCTCTGGTAATATAAATGAGGCCTGGATGTAGAATATTTTAGCGCATTTCACCCCCCCCCCCCCAAAAAAAAACAAAAACAAAAACAAAAACAAAACAAAAAAACAAAAAAAAAAACAAAACAAAACAAACAAACAAACAAACAAACAAACAAAACAAAACAAAACAAAACAAAACAAAACAAAAAAAAACAACAAAAAAAACCCATTATCCATTAATAATGTGTCAAACACTGCCAGGCCAATAGACTAACAAATTCCTGTTTTTTTCTCATTCAAAAACTTAAGAAAAGGGCGATATTAAATCTGAAAGGTACACTGGAGTTCTGGAGCCCGTTGCACAAAACTTGCGTTTGATCACAACTCCTAAAAATCAAATGCAAGTCCTTAATGCGCACTTCTGATTGGCTAAAAATAAAGTTGCGTTTGATTTTCCTGAGTTGCGTTCGAACGCAAGTTTTGTGCAACGGGCCCCAGGGTCATCTAAACTGCATTTCAAGAGATACAGGCTATTAGTCATGAGTGGATGGGGGTTGAGATTAATGATAAACACCTTCAATGAAGTCCAAAGGAAAAATATAATACAATTCCATAGCAGTAAGCTGAGAGCAAAAAGGGCTTTAAACCCATTGGATAAAGTATGTGAGTTGCCTTCGTCTGGCTCCCAACAAACTACTTCATCTGAATGTTCTCATCATCCAAAGATAAATAACTCATGAATGCATCACAAATATCATAACTGCCTCGTTATTTCATTTATGATGTCCATTACCATTCCCCAAGTTTGCTATTCCCTCATTTCTGAAAACAAATTAATCAAACGAAGTGGAACTATCCCTGAAAAAGTTACAATGAACTTTAGACTTTGAATTAAATGATACCTGGTAATATTCCACTATGCAATCAAATACAAGGCAAAGGTTGTTTATCATGTAACATTTTTGCTTTTCTTCAGAAAGATAATCATTCTTATAAGAATATTTTTTAGAAACTTTCTGCATTTTTTTAAATATTAAATTTTAATTTTAGATTCTTCTTCCTTCCCACCACTAAAATCTCCATAAATTCAAAGAAACGGCACTAAATGCTTCGAATACAATATATCTATTTTTAATGACTTACATCATTCACTTGTTAATAGAATCAACTTCACAGATTCAGTTATTATAAAGAGTTGGTAAGTAACCATAAACATTTACCTGAATGCCAGAAGGGTAATAACTCACAATACTGGAAACGCTGTTATTTTTGCGTGATTGTTTTGTATTGTAATAAGGGGGTTGCTTTTTTACAAGTTTTTAACTTTTTTAGCAATCCTGGCATATCTTTTATCATTGTATTTGTTTTTTTAAACAAAATGTGATTTTATTTTGCCTAATAAATGTGAACTGAATTGAATTGAATTAAATATTCGCGCTGAGCGACCCCAAAACATATTCGCGGGTTCTTGAATCTGCGCTGCACAATTACTCACTCGCAAAAATGCAAGATTTAATTTGATATTTCAATGCATGACAATCCTTTTTCTGCCATAGGTATAGCTCTAAAATCGTGCTAATATTTTCATGTGTTCTAGAATTTGCGCCCACCGATAATAGCGAAAAAATCCGTGAAAATTAATGTACCACGAATATTTCTGCATTTACAGTAATTCATTACTTAAAGATAAACAGCCTCCTAGATCTGAGAAGACAATGTCAAAATAGCAAGTTGTTCATTTTAAATGGAATGATAGCATCTTATGAGAATCAATTCTGGACATGACTGGAGCAAACTTTTCATCTTATTGTTTCTGATGAGAGTCAGAAGGGCTTTTTTTATTAATTCACATGGAGTATCAATATTCTTGCTCCAAGCAGACATTAAAGGGATTCGGTAACTTTGTGGAGGCTTGATTTAATAAATTGTTGAATTTTGATATCTGTCTTGTATAATGATGTTTACTTTTGTGAAGCACATGATGATTTTGAAGTGCTTTTTTTCCCCCCTGGGCTTCATTTTTACACCATATTACATACAATGATAGCATGTAAGGCCAGGCAGCTCAGATTTTATAAAGCCTCTACAAAGTTACCAAATCACTTTAAGATGTCTAAAGTGTTTCATACCTTTCATACCTTTCATACCTGTATTCAGAAGATTTCACAGTAACTCTACTCAATGAAAACCACTTTAATCTTCTTCCAATCTTATTCCAGGAAACTTATCTCGCTACCAATTCCAAACCAATTCTTGAATTATGAGACCAGGACTATCGATGAAAATTTATATGGGAAAGCGGAGAGGTTACTCGACTTTAAAAGTGCTAGGGTTCCCTGCTTGTGAAGAATTATCATATTCATGGTCGTGTGTTCAAGAGTACTAGACCTGAATTTAATCCCCTTTGGTTCTTTGAGTGTGTAGGAAAGAGAAAAGCCATGAATTCTACACTCTCTTTAGCTGGAAAGTGGAAGAGACCAGAGTTGTAAGAGGATAGATAGAATCTGCAAGAGATCTCCTTTAAGGTAGGAACAAGGACCTCCTCAGGGTATACTTCTACAGGTTGTTGTTTTGTCTTCCATCCCTGCTTTACAATTACAAGAAAGAGAAAGGGAAATCGGGATGCTCAATCTTTCTTGGAGGGTTTTGATGTGAATAAATGAGTGGTGAAAGTAAATGTTTATGTAAATAAAACTTGGCAGGGGAGGTGGGTTGTAATTTATAAAGGTGTTCGTCTCATGATTAACTCATTTTTAACTGTTACAAAAACAGCAACAAAAAAAAAAATCATGCAGGGAGACCTCCCAGAAGCTCTTGACATGTCTTCTTTGTTCCATAACATTTTATCCTTTTTTATATTTGATTTTGTCCTTCCTTTTCAACCAGTAAGCACCACCAAAAAATCTCTGGGACCATGCAATCCAAATTCATTTCAAAATTTGAATAAATGTTTAATAGTTCCAATTGCTTTTTTTATATAGTTTGTATAATATGACCCTAATATTCCAAAACAAATCAGCAACTTTTCTGGACACAAGCCAAGAGGATTTCTTATCAGGCCCAGATCATGTTAATGGTTAACTTATATTACAAATGTCGGCTCTCACCATGTCTTTACCCTAAAATCAAGTGTAGCTGAGAAACCCTTATAACTTCCGTAAAGCAGAAGAAATGGAAAAAGGGCTTAGGGGAAGTATTGCCCTTAAATCTGTAAGAAAAGCCCTGTAATATGGTGAACTGTTTATACTACAGTTCTTATCAGTTATTATTAAGCAAAATGGTTTAAAGGGAAATCCAACCTTCATGGAAAGTTACAAAGAAAGAGGAAAAATGAGAGAAGAAGAACAAAAAAATAGTCTTGCCCTGACTCCAAGGAAAATTTTATTTTCTCTCAGCAAACATTTTGTTCTACCAGAGACTGTGTAACAACCTCATCACAACCGCACGTACCAAATAATCACCCTCATCACCACTCTGTGTATCAAGATCATGTCATGCTTGGCGTTGTCAATGATTAACAGATTTTTTTCGCACCATATGCTTCCCTTTCTCCACCTAACTTGGTCACACTGATCTACTGCTGATGGTAAACAACTGGCTATATACAGGGTCATAGTGTGGTCAATGACTCCATTCACTAAGTCTCCAGGTACGACTCATAATCCCTGTTATGGACAGCAGTGGTCTGCAATGCATTTTTTCATAAATTAATGGGTGAAATTGAACTCTTACAAAAGGTCTCTTCAGCCATGTATATGGATGGCTTATGTCTTTGTGGCAGTGTGACTTCAAATTATGCATTCAAAAGCTGAATACCATTTTGAAAGAAGAATTGGAAAGAGTGGCATGAATTGATTTGAGCTTACTGTGGACAAAATGTAATTATCATATTTATAAATAATATAATTTTCAGACGTTGTGGCGCACTCCATGTAAACAAACGCTTAATATTTTCGCACGGTTTGCACTGCAGGTGCTGTACTATCTCATCGACATCGCGAACGGTCCGTGCATGCACAGCTCTTACCATCATTTTTTCTTTTTTTTATTCTGCTATAAATATATCATTGCATTATGAAGGTAAGGAATATCATGAAAATGATTTCTGATCGAATGACTAACGATCGAAGCTTGATGGTAAAGCCAAAGCGCGCCGATGTAATGTTGATATATGATGACAGGTTACGTCACTTCCGCTTATAAGCCGGTGTCGAGTCCACTCTGGTGTTACAGCTACTAATTGCGGGACTGAGTCCGGCCTTGGGCCGACTTCAAACCACATCCAGAGGTGGACTGGGATGGAGGCGGCCTCAGTCCCGCTTTTTCAAAAAAAGTTGCTGATACACATACGTCGAGCCGCCTCTGGAGGTGGCCTCAGTCCACTTTTAAGGGGTATGTGTAACAGGGGTCTTAGATCAGCAGTAGATGTAGAATCAGTTTTATAGAAAATTTCAGCTGGTTTGAAAAATTCTAGATATTTTACATTAAATGTAATGTAACATGTACAAACCATGTACTACATCTGTAAGCATGAGCAGGGAGAAGTGATGGACTGAGTTTACATTATTTGAATGTGTAGCTTTTTAGGATGCTTTGGTGGAAATATTTTCCTCCACATAATTAACACCCTACCCTCATCTCTAAATGGTACAGTTCATTCATTCTCTGAAAACAAGGAGAGTAAGCAAGATTTCAAGCTTTCCCAAGTTTCAAAATGCAAAACAACATATTCTATTTGGTCACTCAAATGCTATTCATAAACAAAGCTTTAAAAATGGTGTGCATTGTTCTGAGACAAAATAACAACCATTCAAACTCATATTCACATTAAAAAGAGAGATATTATCACCTATGAAGTATGAAGAAAGTGTTCATGCAATTTCCTGTTTGAAAGGTTAGTTACTTATTATTGAGTATGTGTTGGTGAAATTGCTGAATGCATACTATCAGTGGCGGAGGAGGAGGAGGATGAAGAGGAGGAGGATGAAGAGGAAGAGGAGGATGATGGAGGAGGAGGAGAAGGAGGAGGAGGGGGAGAAGGAGAAGGAGGAGGAGAAGGAGGAGGAGAGGAGGAGGTGAAGGATGAGGAGGTTGAGGAGGAGGAGGAGGTGGTGGAGGAGGAGGAGAAGGAGGAGGAGGAGGAGGAGGAGGAGAAGGAGGAGAAGGAGGGGAGGAGGAGGAGGAGAAGGAGGAGGAAGAGGAGGAGAAGGAGGAGAAGGAGGAGGAGGAGAAGGAGGAGGAGGAGGAGAAGGAGGAGGAGGAGGAGGAGGAGGAGGAGGAGAAGGAGGAGGAAGAAGAGGAGGAAGAGAAGGAAGGGAGAAAAGAGAGAGAGAAGCTTTTGTAAGAGTATCATCTGCCTATGTCCATGATGTCAGCTGACATGTGCCCAAAAGCAAAAAAACAGAACCATAAAACATGGTTGGAACGGAAAGTGTTTACTTTAAAATTGCTGTTGTAAAATCATGATTAGTCTCAGTTAAAGATGAGAGCAAGAATGAATTAGACACATTGAAAGGCAATGGGAGAAACAAACCTGAAACCTCACAAAGTGAGCTTTCATAAAATACTTTTTAAAATGTTGTAAACTTTCAGAAGTTGAACATAGGGTCAAAAAGAAAACATTGCCTTTTCTGTTCATTTTTTACTTTTGAAGTCCTCCTGGTAAATACATGTAAAGAAATCTGGAAGTAATTATTTATAGAAATTTCTATTCTTCGAAAACATTTTCACTTCGCATTTGTTTTTTTCATATTCACGTAGGTACTACATATAAATAAAATGAAGCCTTTGAAATAATAGTATAACTCTTTTCAGATGAAATATTTTCCTTACTACAATTTTAAAAAAGACAAACCAAACAAATAACTAAGGAATGAAAATACATGTATTTGCAGCTTTTCCAGGTATATTTCGCAGTTGTGCCCTTTCATTATCTCCTCAGTACCTGTGCTTGTTACTTGGATGAAAAACTGTGCACAAGCAAAGGAAAGACAGAACGATAAGTTACAGAATGAATAACAGGAATTTAAAAAATTAATAATCTAGCACATTATCAAGGTCTATTTTGCGGCTTGTGTCTTATTGCCTCATCCATACTTCTGTGTTCATTCTGATGAGAAACCAGTATAAAATTACCTTTATGTGAACAGGTATTTGATTCAATATGACAAAAGTGAGATTTCCTCTTAGCAATTTTTATACATATGATTGCTTTTGTACCAGAGATTTCTAGAACTCCTGTGTAATTTTTTTTTTCCATGGTGAGAAACAAGGCACATGTCTCAATTCTCTGTAAAACAGCTGTGAGGATAGCAGTAAACAGTATCAATCACTGTCATAGTGTTACCAAAAACAAATTCACACTTCAATATGAAATATCGTTATCAGAAGCAGTGTGGTAACGGGTACAAGCTATTTTCAGGTTTTATAATCATGGTGTTTTGGTCAGGTTACATTTCTATTTCAGTAAAAGCTGCTGTAGGGTGGGGCTTAACTTGTGACTGACTGCTTTCAGCCCAATTAGTAAATGTTTTGATTTTTTTTTTAAATAGCCAGCAGAAAACCGAGACCTACTCTGTAAATGTGTATTTTCATGTTGACAAATCTGGTGTATTTATTTATAATTTCTTTCTCTATTTCTTCTTCACTGGAACTATCAAACATTCAAAAAATCTATTTTCAAATATTAGCAATAAGAATGAGTACCATCTGTCTCTCCGTCTGAGTAAAACAGGTGCTATTAACAGGAATGCTAGGACATTGACCTTGTTTTTTATATCACTGTTTTAGAAAGGATTTATCATTTTACAAAATAGCCAACTAAATGAAAAGGCTCAGATAGAATGCTCCTCATCAAATTCTAAAATGAAGCAATATCCATCAGAAATAACTCCATCACGGGAGGATGGAAAGAGAAAGACACAAACAAAGAGCGATACATAATACATCCCTTCTCGAAAACAAACAGGGAAACGGAGAGCAACACGAGGGAACTCGCACAAAAGTGAGGAAAGCAATATGCCGCCATCACCAGGCACATCGCCAAGTTGTTTTGACAGAAAAACTATTTTTAGCCGCAGCTCTGCCATCCTCTGGCAAATATGTTTTGATCAGCAATAACAGCATGGCATGTGCATAGAGTCTGAGTGAGAGAGAGAAGGACGGAGTGAAAGGGGAATGGCATGGCAAAGACGCAGTGTACGCCATAATCAGCTCTGGTTTAACGAGCATGGCAGTGTGGGTGGGTGTGTATGTGTGTGTGTACGTGTGTGTCTGTGCGTGGCTGCATCGTAGGCGATGCAGGGCTGACGAGCGTGGCCGGGAAGCATGCGATGTTTACGCTAAAGACAGAATCGTGTTGTTTTCCGCATGCTGATCACCCATGGACTAATTCAATATGGAATGATTAATCAAAAATCAAGCTGGAAAATATAAGTTGATATTGAATGCATAATTGAGAATGGCTGCCTGCAGAGTCATGCCAGGGCTATATTCACATCTCAGGGAGATTTCAACATGGCTCTCCTGTCAAAAACAAAACCATTTACGTGCATGCTATCTATAACTCATTTCATCTCTCTCTCTCTCTCTTTCTCTATTCATCTCTCGCTGTCTCTCTCTCTCTCTCTCTTTCTCTATGCATCTCTTCTCTTCTTTGTCTGTCACTCTGTCACTCTCCCTTTCTCTCTCTTTCCATCTCTTGCTCTCTCTCTCTCTTTCCCTTCACTCTTTCTCATTACCCCCTCTCTGTGTCTCGCTCTATCCCTCTCTTTCTCTCTCTCTTTCTCATCATCCCTCATCTCTGCTATCTTTCATTCTTTCTAATTTCTCTCTATTTCTTTCTCCCACCTCAAACAAATTCTTCCTTTTCACTGAATTACTTTTTTTATTAACATCTGTTAATCCAGTGTTTTCTTCCAGTCTCCACTTTTGTTCTTTTTGTTTATCTCTTACTTTGTAGTTATTCTATCCAAAACCAAGTCATAAGCAACACACACTTGGATAATTAACATTACACAACATGTACCTCAATTCAAAATCTTATTCAAACAATTTTCCCCATAGGAAATAATTCTCATGTTTAACCGGACCCAAATAAATGAAACTCTAGCATATTCCTCTGCTACCATTGAATAGATAGCATCGCAGGATTAGTAGCAACAGTGAAAATTGGATCAAACCAGGGGTCTTCCGCGGAAAAGTAACCATGAAACAGAGACTCCAACTCCTTTGTGAATTACATTAGTCGTCTCACGTATGGGAAGGACTGCCCTGGGAAACTATGTCACTTGCAACCTGCTACACCACTATCACCACCACCACCAACACCAATGCAGACAATGGCCTCGTGAATATTCATAAGCACTGGCCCATTAGACACCAGGGGTGGACCAGCTATTCTTCATTAGCAAACAGCGCTTTCTGTATCCTCTATAGCTGTGTGTGTTTGGAGTGTTTACGTAAAGCAAATGATTCCTATTCAGGTCTGGGAAAGGAATGTCAAGATGGCTAAGCTTTGAAGGTGACGGAACATAACAAAAAAATCAAACAACCTGCCCACTCATGCCATGTCCAAAACTAGTGACCTAGAATTTGAATGGCATATTAGAGTCAGTTACCTACTGTCCATTTAACGAGACGGAGTTGTGTCAATGCTTCCATGATAATGGGAAATCTACAATTGCTATATTTAGTAGCATACTATTGATTCATCAGAACTACCCTACCATTAAACAGCTATTCAAATTACAATTAGTCAGTATTAATGAAGAGTGAAAAAGTACTCTGTACAATTGAAAATAACCGAATCAATTATTTTTTTAATTAGAAAGAGCCACAAACTATCACATGCAAGAAACCATTTAAAATTTTGTTTTTCTTTGTTCCTTCGTTATCTTCCAAATTATTATTTTTTTTTCAGAAATAAAATTTGGTAAATAGGTTTTCACAGCAATATTAAATCACACTGCCAAATACATATTTGATGAAAATGTGACATTGCCCAGTAATAAGGTAGCTTACCAAAATGCAGTGACACAAAAAGAGATGTCCGGTAAGCATCATCACTTTATTGCATTCAGGTAGAAATATATCCCTAAGCCCTAGATGGGATAAAAAAAAAATTCACTACATTCATTACACCTAATATTACAAAAATTGTCATTACTTATGTCAAATTACAACTTTTATTTACATGTACGTCAAATTTTTATTTTTATTTCACCACTATCACCAATGATTTAGCCGTTTGCTTTATAGACATGTCTTTTTGTGCCACTCCATGCATCACTTAGCTACCTAAGCAATATACAGTTATAAATACGGCATTGCACAGAATGCCAGGACTTAAATCAATCACTAGGTATAGGCTACCTGCTACAGTATATACTGTCCAATTTGCATAATGCCGATGCTCTCCAGGGTATGCAGTTCGCAGGTAATTTTACAAAAACAAAATCAGCCACACTCGAGCTCATACTTTCTAACATTCTATGTTTATCACGGACCTCTCTCGAGAAGGTCCATGTGCTTATCAATGCACCAATGAATGTGTTACTGCATGTGTTTGCCCTTGGGAAGGGGGATACTGATGGAACTGCCTTTGTACAATTGCATTGTACAAAGAACTTGTAAGATTTAGAGTTCAATCGGAGTATGGGGGGAAACATAACACTTCAACAAGAGTAAACAGTGACTCATCTTTTTTTCATCTCTTTATCTCTCTTTCCCATCAAAAGATAAGGTGACCCACACTAACTCCAGCAACATTTGCTCTGTGCTTATTTCGTTAAAGATATAGGTGTAGGGATGGGTCGTCATGTGGTTCTAGGTTAGGTATAGGTGTTGTCCAAAGCTGAAGTTAGGAATTCAGCTTGTAAAAGCAATTGACTTGTCGCCAGAAGAAATGTTCTACAATCAACTGTTTCTCAATACATGTACATGTATATGTGTGATTTAACATGCCATCTTCTATTTCATCTGTCAAATCAGTATTCTTCCCTTCTCTAGGTTTTCTTTTTTCATTATTTATTTTCTCTCTCTCTCCCTCTCTCCTTCCCTCCACCTTTCCCTTCTCTTCTGCCTAGCTCTCTATTTCCGTCTCTCTCTTCACCCTCTCCCTCTCACTCTCTCCCTCTCCCTCCATCTCCCCCCCCCCCCCCCCCTCTCTCTCTCTCTCTCTTTAACTTACTGCTCTTTCTCCAGCATACGCACCCATCACCTCTACCAGCAAGTCAGCCAACCATCATGGGAGGTGGCATTCATCCAGAGGAAAACTGTCCTTGTTTATGATGAATTGCTCATCAAAAATTCATTAGATTTTCCGAATAGCCAAGGTCTTTATCATGAAGGAAGCCAGCACCTTCCTGTACCACCTCTATAGTGTGATCAATCATCCAACATCATCTTTTATTCTATTTTGCCCTTCCCTCTTTTCTCTCCCCATCTCTCTCTCTCTCTCTCTCTCTCTCTCTCTCTCTCTTTGTATCTCTGTCTCTATCTCCAGCAGGCACAGACCTTCATGGATGATGGACCAATGAACAAAATATCACAGTGGTTTGGTGGAGGGAAGGTCTACATTACCATTTTCAGACATATCTTGTGGATATCTCTATAGTTAGGGCTATTTCACACAAGAGGAAATTTCTTCGTGGGGGGGGGAGGGGCTGAACATCTTATTGAAATCTTATACGGTATCATGTAACAACATGGCTGCTCTGGAATCTGTATGTGTACTGTACACACAATCTGTAGTATCTACTACCGTGTTAACAACAAAGATCGCTCAGCTTGTAGTTTCAGAACAAAGAGCATCGTTGTTTCGGGCCTGTGTGAACCCTCGTCGTGTTTAGTGAGCCGTTGTTTCGTTAACTTAAAGTTTCGCTTACATAAAGTTTTGAAACTTCAAGTCTTATATGAACATAGCCATTTTTTTTTTAAATCAATTAACCTGCCTCATGGTCCAGTCAATAACAATTGACAATAGCTATGTTGATACGAGAGTTGTAGTTACGAAACTTTAAGTTAACGAAACTTTTAATTAACGCAACAACGACTCACTAATCACAACGAGGGTTCATAAGGGCCCTAAACAACGATGCTCATTGTTCCGAAACTACAAGCCGAGCGATCGTCATTGTTAACAACGGAAGTAGATACTACCGATTGTGTGTACAATACACACACAGATCCTGTGTTCATCATTCAAGCAAAGGGTATGATCCGGAAGTTTAAAATGAACAGAGGGGTCATCGTAAACTACGAGCTTGCGAAACTTAAAGTTTATTCTGTCCATACTGCGAAACTTTATTCTGTCCAAAACTGCGATGGAGGACCACCCACTGCTCGTGGCTTCGGCATTGACCACGAGCATGCTTGTGGTTCTAGAACTACAAGTAAATTTAAAGTTCCAAAACTATGAGTCCGTTCATACAGTCTGAAACTACAAGATAACTACAAGTTAACTTAAAGTTTTGAAACTACAAGCGAAACTTAAAGTTTAGCTCCGTTCTTTGTGTGAACCTGACTAATTTTTGTCACTTTGGCACCCTCTGGACCACCTCTCGAGGTGGTCCGCTGTGGCACGCTTCTGGAGCAGCATGGTATGGGTACGGTTCGCTTTAGAATGTTCAGGCACCTCCTCTGGCACAGTACGGTACAGTTTAGCATGGATACAGTATGCTTTAAAAGAACAGGGCCCTTGAGAGTTTAGCATGTTTTTGCATTAGCTATTCCCTTGTTATACATAAGTTTAGACCAAAAGGTCTGACAAGCATAGACTAACACTAATTCTGTCTTCACCTTCCATCTGTTGTTGACATAACTCTCTCTGCCATTCCCTTCTTTTCTCAACTCACCATTACATATACTTAGCACCATCGTCATCATCAGCAGACATTAGACTCTCACTGTCCTTGATACAATTAGCACACATTATGCACACAACAAAGAAACATATTTGATTGTATGCACTCTAACAAACAAATATAGGCCTGCAGTTTCTCGAGTTCAATACTCTCTCTGAACTTTGAAGACAAATACTATTTGAGTATTTTAATTACCGGTATCTGTATTGGAGATAAAATATTGTGTATTCTTGGCATATAAAATGCTTTTTATTATTTTTTTTAAATAACATCTCACGATAAAGCACCAAATAAGTTTGCATGAAAACATTCTCATCACCCTTAACCAATCACTTTGCCCGTAAATAAACTTTAAAGCAAACTCTGAGGGTATTTCTTTCCACTGCTCGTCATCTCATAACAACCAGAATTCGATAACATTTCATTTTAATCAAGTTTCCCTGCCCCTACAATATAATATCTCAAGCCACTTTTCTTATTGCATCATAATACCTCATATCGTATGCACAGTGAATTGACATGACACTTCGCTGTCCATACAATGTGCCATATCTCTGAATGGTAAATATGGTATGCTTTCTCACAAAGTATGTATAGTGAAATGCAATATTTTGAAGGCCATTTTACATGTTAGCATGTGGCATATTCAACCAGGAGTCTCCGCTGAGCATACAAGTAGCTGCTTTTGATATTCATATTGAATGATTTCATTATAAATAAATAATCCTTTGTGATAATCATTGTTTGTCACAACTTTTCCATAGCAAATTCTTTTGCTAACTGCCAGGTTAAAAAAAGTTCAACAAACTGACATTGCTCAGTGAAATCTCCTGATTATTCTATTCCCTCTGATGATTATACAGGAGAACCCAAACTTTGCTCTCAAATATTGACACAAAGAAACATTATGGGAACGATCACAACAGTGTACTCCCATCTTGTATTATGAAAACACATGGATGGACCCATTCATAAATGAATGTAGAAACAAACATATATATGCATTCACTCTTCCTCACGTCTTCACTTAGCATAGCGCACAAAGCAGGTCAGAGTAAGGATAAAGTCCATGTACATTTTGATTACGGTACGCAGGTGTTGCCAACTCCTAGCGTTTCCAATGCTTCCAATATCAACAAAAGACTTCGTAAACATGGAAATATGTTTCATAGATCTGCCTCAATGTGTACGTGCGTAATACAGTTTTATGGCATGAAAACAAAATGAACAGACGCTAGATAACCACACTTGTAAATCTTTCGGTTTAATAAATTTCTTCTATTAAAAAAGTTTCCATCTAATTTTGCCTTATTGATAGTGTCTTATCTTTTCAAGCATATGCATTGTAGGACTGCATGAACATCATATTTGTAGTACCAATTTTCAACATACAAGAAGGTCCAGTAAATTTACAGTTCTAATCATCACTTTTTGTATTCCTGTCTCACAGACTATTGGGACTAATTAGGGATTAATCTAAATTTAGCATGAATGAAGAAGTAAGGAAAAGATCAATATGACAATTACTAGTGGCAATGGTTCCACTTTTGCGTCCATTATTAACACAGAAAATTAGGTTTCTTCCCTGATAAATCCAAAATGAAAACATAGAAAAAACATTCCAGACATAACACCACATTCTCTATAATCTTCATACTTCCTCCAAAGAGAGCACACGATAAGGTTACCATAGTAACCAAATGGCATGATACATACAACCATACAGAAACGAGAAGATGTCTAGGGGAGAAAAACTTTGTGCTTGTTTGTTCATTTTTATGATAAAAATATGTAAGAATAAAAATTGGGGCAAATCAAGAACTGTATCTTGAGGGTCACTCCTCTAAGACATCCTCTCTCATCTTATTTCTCTCTCTCTCTTCTCTCTCTCTCTCTCTCTCTCTCTCTCTCTCTCTCTCTCTCTCTTCAACTATTGATAAAGCTCATAATTTCATAATGCAAAGAGGGAAACACGCACTTGACTTCACCTGTCTGTCTGTGATTATACAAGGACCAGCGGATGAGGGGAACTCTCTCCATCTACTCTTTACCCCCAACACAAATCAAATAGCGTAAACAAGACAGCCTGCATGGCAAAGTGGGTCATCGCCTGCACGAAAGGTCACACTTGTTTGTGTGCTGGCCAATATACATTCATAGTTTGCAGGCACAAACCTTAGTTAGTTGAAATGTGTAACAGAGTGTCTGGAATATAAGACTAACATAGGCCCTGTGCCAAAGCTGCTGCAGGAGGAACATGGGATAGGCTTCTCTCAAGACACAAGATTTTCTAATAAAGTGTCAAATTAGGGTCTGTGCTTGGAGATTAATACAGGCAGGCAATGAATAGTTTGCAGTCACAAACCATTTTCAGTTCGGCCTAACACAGGATCTGAACTCTGAATTGGAAGACTATTGACTGTACCCCATAGGCCCTGTACTGCAACTGCTCCTGCCACATTAAAGATGTTGGGAAGCTGGGTTTAGCTTTCCTCAAGACATATTTTGTTCAAATATGAAATTAGAGTACGAGCTTACAGACTAGTCAGTAAAGTAGCTGGAATCTAATAGTCTGTTCCAGTCATACTCCCTGATGGAAACTCACTGCCAATAACAATGTGACAATCAGTATACAATATTTCATAATGGAGTAAAATTCTAAAAAAGGGTGACATAGAAAAAAATGACCTATTTGACAGAGATAATGTCTTGTTCCTTTTTTATCATTTATTCTTGTTAAATACTGTATAAGCCAATATTTTCTTGTACACATATTTTGCGCAGGTGAGGAGGATGTCCAGACATTTGCACGAGTTTTTTTTTTTTTTTTGTGCGTGATAATTAACATAGCCTACTTACAATACATGTACATGTTCAAACAAGAACTTTCAGCTCACTTTACCTTGTTGTTCAGTTTGTGACCCAACAATTCACAAAATTTGTGAAAATAAAATCCTTGCAAATATAACGGCTTATACAGTATGTGATGATATAGGACTGGTAATTACTAAGTGAAGTGAAAGAGCTCTACAGACTCGTCACTCATCTGCATTTCCCATCTCTTACGACAACACATGCTCTCAGCAGGAGATAAAATTTTTAAAAAAGAGAAAGAAATTGATGTCATACATCCCTGCTGCCAAGCTGAAAGTGGATTGCTCTACCAGATCCACAAGCTCACAAATCTCAGTCCAGGCTCAGCCAAATGCATGCAGCAGACCTAGGCATAGCAATACACATGAAACAGCTACAGAGGTGAAAGCAGATGAGTTTTGCCTTAAATATCGATCTGATTCACTACAAATAGCTCAACTGCGTTTTTCCCCTGGTCTCAGAAATAGAATACTGCAGCACAGTAGACAGTCATAAATGTTCAACATGTATAAACAATGAAACATCCTGTACATCAAAATTTATGCAGTCACTGTGCATGCTGCCTGAAGACAGGACTCAATATTAACTTTTTATGGTCTGGAGTGACATTTTGGGGTTATGTGTGGAATAAACCCCCTGTATAACATTCTGGAAAAATTGGAGAATTCCAACTACAATTTGGGGGTTTCTTTTGTAACAGACCTCGTTTTATGTTGAGTCCTGCTGAAGAGATTACATGTACCTTGAGAGTACCTTGAAAATTAAAAGGAGTATCAGGCATCACTTCTTATGAGAATTTGAAAACTCAATAAAGAATCATGGTTGACTCCTCTTGTAAACATTATTTAATAAAAGGATGTTAAAAACTATGCACTTCCCTCTAACAAGCTTCTTAAAATATTTCTTTAAACAAATTTTCCTTCCGCGTAAAAATGCCCCAAGGAGGTATATAAGGAAGTGATGGCACAGGAAGTCGATTATAATTCAGTGATATAAGAATAAGTCCTAAGGGAACAAACTGTTATTTTGTTTCAGGTTCATGTATCTGTTTAGAATGGCTCCAACTAGTAAATTAACATTACATCTGTTCAAGTAACACCTGTTTAATGTTTTATGACCCTTCGATGAATGTCTCACTTTCACTAGTTCTTTCTCCATTCATCTTTATTATTACAATGGAGGACAATGGCATACTTACAGAAAATATTCTCCCAGAACTCAGAGATTTATAATAATATTCTGGATTTATACAGCCACTAATACATCCACGATGTCTCTAAGCGCTTTACAGACGTATTATTACCCCGGTCATCGGATTCAACGCTTGCCCACACACAATGTATGCACCTTCTCCACTCCTTGGGGAGATGCAGATGCTCACCTATTCAAAAGTGGAAATCCATTGAGTCTTTGTAGATAATTCTGTAGCTACATGGTATTAAAAAGTAGTTTTAAAGCTTTTTTAGTGTGCGTGAACACAGTAAAATAAAAATTTTTGTGAAAGAGAGGATTGGGTTAGGCATTATTTGAAATTCCCAAATATCAGAATTAGCAGCCTATTTTATGATCCTGAGGCAAACCTCTTAACATAAGACGAAAGTGGCAAAAGGCCCTTGAAAAAATGTTCATCTGATTTGTCAAGATGTCTTCTGATTACTAAATTATGTAATCAAAACATTATTTCCAAACAATGAAAGATTACAGCCTACATCAACTCCTAACTCTGTTAAAGGTAATGCACATTTGTTGGTAAAAATTGAAAGGTCCCCAAATAGATTTTAATGATTTTCTATTTTGTTTACATCAATCAAGCAGAATACCATCCCAAGTTACTTGTTATGTGGAATGCCTAAATTTAAGAAAGATTTCTTCTTTTAATGTTTTGGGTTGATTTTTGGATGTATCGTTCACTAATAATTTGCTTTTAAAAATCTAAGATAAAATTGCTTTAAAGAACTATGTCAGCCTATGTATAGATAAATATAAAATTAACAAAAACTTGGAATTTCAAAACAAGTGTATCTAAAGGAGAAAACAGATTTGTCCCATGAGACATAAATCCAATCTATATTGTCCTCATTTTAACTTTCAAATCTAATTGAAGATGACTGATTACTGATTCAATCTTACACCACTATGATGCACCAAGGAAAATACAGTTTTTACTAAAATAAATTCCTGTGTCTAAACACCATGTATGGCCTTTAAACCATTTCCTTTATAAAGGGGGAAAATAACCCATCCTGCCTGTAAGCTAGGCTAATTGAGAGCATGTTGAGCTTACCAATTAATTCTGGAGTAAAGTATAGCAGCTCAAGGGGATCTCTAGATTTCTAGCAAAACATCATTTGCACAAATACGGACTCCACTTCGTCTTGAAGGACATTACTCCTGATTAAAAGGAAGCGTTTTGAAAAAAACAAATAACAGTGCCTCGTCTGTTGCTTGCAGACTGGCATTTGTAATGGAGTATTATTTCAGGGAAAGTGTTCTGAATTTGAAGTGAACTTGAAATCAATACAACTACATGTACATTGAGGAGCCTGTCTGAATATTGAGAGGGAGAGGCCCAAAGAGAGAGGGATTGGGAGATGGAGGGAGGGAGGGAGAGAAAAAGAGAGAGAGAGTGTGTGTGTGAGAAAGAAAGAAAGATAAAAAGACAAGATGGAAGCAATTATTTGCCTTCACCTTTGAGTTTATAATTGATTTGTTTGTGACATGAAAATGCTTCCAACATGTACTTGTAATTCAAGCTGTTGTACTATTTACTATTTTGGGTGCTGTTGGGAGGAAACACATTAATCAAAATAGTTTGAAATTTTTAGCCAATACAAACAAAAATCTAGTGATGTAAATTTCTCAAATATGACAACCAAAAAAAAAGGCATTTAAAAAAAAACGATCTAGGAAAAAAATATTATTTTTCTTTGATACAGTAAAATGATTTTTTTTTTTTTTTTTTTTGCTGAATCTTTCCAATAGATAAATCACAGTTCAAGATTTTTCCACAATTTGTTTCAGTAATTTTATTTTTAATCAAAAAGGTAAAATAGTAGCAACTGCGCCTTTAAGTTTGACAATCTATTCAATCTATACATGTAAAACTTTGAACACTTCTTACACAGACACGTAGTTCTTACATAATGTCTGATATAATGTGAAAGGTACTAGAGGACAAGTTTAAGGCTAATATACATGTATGTAAATGTACTTGTGGCTTGATATGAATTCAAATTATCCTACATAGATGAATCTACAGTAGATGTAAAGTAATCATTCCATACCAAATAACTCACATGCCATGAAATACTGAATTTGGCTAAAATCTACAATCATATCCTATCAACATGTCTTATGAAGTCTGTGGACATTCATGAGTGCGCAGAATCCAGACCTCGCAAGCACCCTCTCGGATGTGTTCTAGACTAGTGTCAACACACTGTCAAGTTGAAGTGATGGTCGGCCAACCAATTAATTCTGACTGATTACTGTGTTTACTTTCTCATTAATCACGCTCCTAAATATGATACCTCTGCATCTGACACAGAAGTACATTAACAGCGATCAGAAGTGAGGCAAGGTTAGAAAGCTAAGTTACATGTACATAGTCTGATCACAAGAACTAAGAAGAGAAAGTCCAAAGAGAAATAGATTAGAGGGCGTGAAGAAAACAAGCCGATTTTACTGACATCCCCCAAGTAAGGAAAATGTACTCATGATTTCTGGTAAGAATTCAAATTACCCAGTGAGAAATATCTGTTTGAACATAAAGTAAAGATACAAATCACAAGAAATAAATCCCAGAAATATAGTAGGGACTTTGTAAAATTCTGCATATTTTCAGTAAGACCAAGGTAATTTCTTTTTTTCGGGGGAAGGGGGAGATTCAAAGCAAATTATGACAGCGAGTCAGAGACTGCTCTGAGTTTTTGCTCAGGGAGCATGTATTCTATTGTGGATAAACTGGATGAGCTTAGTGAAATATCAGAAAAATTCTGTTTCTAGAGTAGGGTATAACTACAAAATAATTATTATTGACATCTTTCAAAGTCGAGATCTTCTGAAAACTATGGGTCCTGTAGTAACTATCAACATCATCCTCCAATGTGTGGCTATACTGACTGGTCTTTCCTACCATTAGAAAGTTGAGCAGTGAAGCCTGATACATCCATTGCAGATAGTATTCTCAGCCCTCCGCTCAAATAATACGAGTTCAAGGTCAGTCAGGAAGATACAATACAATTGTTACCAAAAGATAGATCACTACAGCTGCTTTCCAAGACTGTACCCTGATGCCATATACATGTATGCCAGTATAATATGACGGCTTTGTTTTTTTCTCTCCAACATCTTTACAATGTGCATGTACAGAGGCTATAAAATCATATTCCAGAGAAACCCCCTAAAAATTAAGTTTGCAGTGCTTATACAGCAGTGTTAGGGGTTATACAATGTAGTGTCACTCTTATTTGTGGGCAAATTGTTTTGAAATGCTGGAACTTTTGAAAATGCATGTTTTAAGAGAAGGTTGAGTTCTGGGAAAGGTAAAAAAATAATTTGTGAGCTTTCTCATTCTTTTTATGTTTGTTTGGAAGATTATCATAGTAGAAATGGCCCCTGAAAAGGATTGCTCTTCAAATGCCCTCACATTCAATATATGACAAGAAACAGCTGAAATATTTTAGCCGAACATTTGTGTGTAGTCCCATATACCCATTTCTGTGTGCAGTGGATGTGACTTTCAGCAGGATTGAGTCAATTTCTTATCATTTTGGTGATTCCAAAACCTTACAGCATACACTAATTCTTCTGTGCTATATAATCAACATTTCCCAATTGCTTTGAGAAAGTTTCTTTCACAATATAATCTCATGACCAGAACTCAACTTTATCTTTAAAAAAACCAATCCACAAGGTTATGAGAGACAGGATCACTAACAAATGTACATGTATGCTCTCAGACAGTTTACCATTTTGATATTCCATGTACTCCTCTGGCAAATAAAATTCATAATGAAGATTAACATTACTTTTCACTTGCTTAATGTTGATCATTTTGCATAAAAATTTAAAGGATTTCAATTCTTTTCAATTCTCTGGTAGAGAATACATGTAGGTTATTAAAGTGAATACCAATCTTCTCTGATAACAAGTGGGTTAGTAGTGGATACTAAGCTTTTCTTGTAGCAAGTGGAATATTATGGGTAGTATACATGGCAGAAAGCGGGTTAAAGTATGGACCAATATCCTCTGGTAATGAATGAGTAATAGTGAATTCCAATCTTCACTGATAGCCAGAGGGTTAAAGTGGGGACCGATATCCTCTAATAGTAAATGGGCAAAGGGGATTCTCTCAGAGCAAGGGGGTTAAAGTTGGGACCGATATCCTCAGGTTGTTAATCATGGGTAAAGTGGAATAACAATCTTCTCTGAGAGCAAGAGGGTTAAAGTGGAGTCTGATTTCTTCTGGTATTGAATGGTTAAAGAGGGATACCAATCGATCCCCTCTGCATCTGATAGTAAGAGGGCTAAAGTGGGGACCAATATCCTTTGGTAGTGGATGGGCAAAGGGGATTCTCTGAGAGCAAGATGGTTAAAGTAGGGACTGATTTCTTCTGGTGGTGAATGGTTAAAGGGGGATACCAATCCCCTCTGTATCTGATAGTAAGAGGGCTAAAGTGGGGACCAATATCCTTTGGTAGTGAATGGGCAAAGGGGATTCTCTGAGAGCAAGATGGTTAAAGTAGGGACCGATTTCTTCTGGTAGTGAATGGTTAAAGGGGGATACCAATCCCCTCTGCATCTGATAGTAAGATAGTTAAAGTACATGTAGGGACTGATATCATCTGGTAGAGGGTAAAAATCTAAAAGTGGATATCAATCCCCTCTGCTAGCAAGAAGGTTAATGTACATTGTAAGGGCAGGTATCCTCTGGCATTGAATGGATAAAAGTGGACACATAGGAAGAGGATTCAGGGCTGGTAACATTTGTCTGATAACAATAACGGTAACAAGATTTTGCATTAAAGGTACACCCTAGAGCTGCCCTACTATTAACAGAGACATAAGCATACTCACACATACTCACCATATAGTAGGGTGTACCTTTAATTGCAAATCTCGTTATCTTTATTATTATCAGACAAATGTGACCAGCCCAGCCCTTAAGGAGTGGGGTATGATATCCTCCGGTAGTGAATTGGTAAATGAGATACTCGGGTAGAATGTGGGTTAAAGTGACTTGGATTGATATCCTCTGGTAGTGAGCATGCCCTTGACCTTGAATTACTGTGGGGTGGATCTGGTATCAGGCCCTGCCTGGGAAACGTCTGACGATACAATTATCCAATCATGGGAATAGTTTGGTCATCATTTAACTGCTCAGTCCAACACCACACTATACATGTACATCATGTATTCTGTTTCTGTTTAGAAAGATTTGTGTAGCGCTAAAGCTGTGTGGGTATGTTCTTTTTATCCTTAACACATCATTTATCCATATGTTAAAGGCACTTCCTTGTATTTAAAGGGAAATCCATGTGTACCTTTAAAACAAACATCCAGATTATTTAATATTTTCCCAATAGCTGAAAATTTGTAGGTCAACACCACCAAGTTTCAGAATCAAATAACTGCATAAGCAATAATACTTATCAATAGTCATAAACCGTTCTTGTGTAGCATATAACACATTATGATATAACATCCCTATGCGTTTCCAAAAGGTTTTGGATATTATTACCCTGGCTTTAGCTCCAGCTGCCATAATCAGCGCACAGTGCATTTCAAGGGATAAATCCTGCCAGGTATCCATTTAACACCTGGGTGGAGAGTGGCAAATGTGGATTAATGCCTTGCCAAAAGACGCAAGTGCCGGGCAGAGATTCGAACCCTCAACACTTGCATTGAGAGTCAAGTGAATGAACCACTACACCACGACACCTCCACTCATAGGCCTACATACAGTTTGTACCCTTAAAGTGTACTAGTCACCTGAAAAATAATTTGTGTACAACTATAATGTGTAAAATTAACTTCAAAACAATTTACCTGACCTTCTATAGGTTAACTGTTACGGATTATGAATAAAATAAAGGAAAACATAAAATCCCCTTGTGCAGAACCCAACTCCAACTTAGGTTCCGCGCGAGCCATAATGTGTGTGAGTACAAGTTGCAGTCATGTTTATTTAGAGTGCATTTAAAGTTGCAATATCTCTTTATATAATTCACATTTGAAGCTCATACATATACATGTACTTTGAATATAGTACAACGACATGGAACCCATAACATACAGAGCAAAATATTTTTTGGTGATTGGTACCCTTTAACTCCTGTAAAGTTCCCAGTGCCTGTAGTCCATTGACCATGATACTGTATAGTGCTTATTAATTACATCTACATATAGACTAGTTAATGAATAATTAAATACCATCATAAACTTCAATGGCTATCTCTGTGTGCTGATGTTATCAATACTAACTTGTTAAATAATTTAATCATAATCCACAGGGATTAATACAGATTTTAAGCTATGCATATTTGAAGAGCATGATTGATTAATAATCTAACAAGGACTTAAGCCTCAATCACACATGGAACTACAAACTGCCTTTAAAAAGTTGCTGCAGCAAAATAAAATACTGTAAAACCATAAATTTTGGCGAGCATGAAACTTCCACCAATTTAGCGAGGGGTCGAGATTTGTAAAAGTTTCATGCCATGAAATAATAAAATCACAATTGAAACAACAAAAAAATTATAGCCATTAGCGAAGATTTCTTGCTGCAAAATTGGCTGTCATTAACATTTCTAATTTTCCAGTAATTTAAGCATAGAGCACTTCATACATATATTTCTGCATAGAATACAAATATATAAGAGCACGCTTTGAGGCCTTTGTTGCAGCCAGCTTATTCTTTTTATCCAATCTGTACACATGACATGGTTTTTATTCTGTAGTTTACTGCATGTGGCATACATGTAAGTGAACGAGCCTTTAAACACTCAAAACGAATGCAGTAAAAACTAGAGGGGCCGTCAAAGGCGGCAGACCCACGCCTTGGCGGTGCTACAGAGTAGTTGCAATACTATACTATGGGGTCAAAACTGAAATCTACATTGGGTGATTTCACGCTCGGTGTTGGTGTTTGTGGTTAGTGTTTATTTTGCCGCGAAATCATGATCTAACACCGACTATGAGATGAGAAAAAAATTAGTCGGTGTTAGGTGTTGACCTCTGATTTTCTGACGTAGTTCCAGTTGCCGGTGTTTAATTTTTGTCAGATGTTGTCTGCTGAACCGAGCTCGGCAGCCGGTGTTTAATTTCATGTACAAAATTCCGTTCACTAACACTATACCCTAGGGATTAAGAAATTTTCATTTCACGTTCAGTGTTGGTGCTGGTGTTGCTACTTGTATGCTAGATACGGGAAATTTGGGGGATTAGCCGTGAGAAATAAAGTCAGTAGGCATCATTGGAAGTGTAATTTTACAGGTGTTATGAGGTAGTATGTTCATATAGGTCTGAAATTAAATCTAGGCCAACATTTAGTCCAACGTTCGATCTAGAGCACACGGAAAGGAACTAGATCTACCTTTGCTTTTTAAAGGGGCGGAATGAGTGAATAAAAAATCCTACCTAGTTTTTTTTCCAGATAGATTTGATGAATATGATGTTCGATATTCCGTAGTAAAAGACCCAGAGAATCCACATTATTAACTAGGATGATTTCTATTAAAATCAACAATCACAATGCAAAAGTAATGAAACTTCACGGCTAATCTGAGCCGATGCCCGAAATTTGGCCGTTTGCCATGTACGCGCTGGGCCGTCCGATCCGGCGTCTAGCTGCATTAGCTACCGCAGCATTTTCTGCTGCAAGTGAGAAACTCGAGAGAAATTAAATCTAAACTTACTGTTCCTATCAATACTATCCATTTCTGTGAAGTTTCTTACCGGTCTCTTTCCAGATAGATTTGATAAATATGATGTTCGATATTCCGTAGTAAAAGACCCAGAGAATCCACATTATTAACTAGGATGAGTTCTAAATCAACAATCACAATGCAAAAGTAATGAAACTTCACGGCTAATCTGAGCTGATGCCCGAAATGTGGCCGTTAGCCATGTACGCGCTGGGCCGTCCGATCCGGCGTCTAGCTGCATATTGGCTACCGCAGCATTTTCTGCTGCAAGTGAGAAACTCGAGAGAAATTAAATCTAAACTTACTGTTCCTATCAATACTATCCATTTCTGTGAAGTTTCTTACCGGTCTCTAGATCAAATAAGGATTGCTTTTAGAATCACCGGACTACTTGGGCAATTTTACGATATTCTAGACTAATAAATCAGTAGTTAAAAACATTTTTTTCTTCTTCGTTGAGAATGGTGCTGACGCCATTACCAGTGTTAAGCTATCGATGCGCTTTGTTGGGATATCGGTATCGGCTCCTTAAATCTGATACGTGCGAAACGGTGATCTTTACATATACTATACTACAGAGTCAAAACTAGAAAGTCTCACAGAATTTGCAGGGATCAACCAATCATCACCAAAATTTAATCGATTCTTTCCTGTCACTATCCAAACAATCCCTGAAAATTTGGTGCAAATCCGTTCACCCGTTCTCTAGTTATCTTGTACACAAACAAACAAACAAACAAACAAACAAACCACAAACAAACAAACAAACATACGGAACCCTTTACATAATCCTGCCGATTTCATCGGCGTGGGTAATTAGTCTGAAGCTTATTTACAGCAAAATTATAATGAAAAGAAATAAAATGAGGTAAAACATTTTTAAAGAAAAAAAATAACAAATGACTTGTATTATAAATTTAGTGCTATCTTTTCTCCGTCATTTGAAACATTCCCCTATATAGTTAGAACAAAACCTATACATACATGTAAATCATTTTGCATGACAATATTCCACATCCTCTCATTAAACAATGACCTGCATTTTATGAGACTCTCAAGAATGTACATGTGTGCAAAAGAAACTAGAATATTCTTTTACAATTTTAAAATACATATTGAAAAATTAGTTAAGAGAAGCACAATCATACATGTACATGTACATGTACATTTGTACACATGTAAGTTCTTTCCAAATTACTCTATTTACAATGATATCTACATGTATGGTGTCATAGTTATTTGTGCAATGTTAAAAATAGAATTGTTATCATCAATATAATAAATTAACAATACTTTTCCTCATGCTAAGCAAACATCCATCAGTTATTTTTGTTTATTTTTATAACATCTGTTTTTCTTAAAAATATTTGTGGGTGTTTTTTTTTCATAAACTTGAAATTAATAAACAATTCTAATAGACTACTACTGTACAATTTTTTTATTACATGCACTCACTTTCAAATGCATCATTTTTTTCATATAAATAAAATTAGCTTTTGTATTTAAGTCAAAAATCTGTGGAGATTAATAAGAAATGAGATTGTAACATCAGAATTATATTTAAGATAACTTTCTTTGTTTAAACAACAAAAACAATTCATCTCTTTAATAATTAAAGTACATACACCTGCAGTTTCCATTTCCTGAAAATAAGGAAGATTTTGCAGATTATATTTCTAAATTTGTTAAGAATTCAATGTAAATGTTTGCCTGATTATATTGGTCCAATGGGGAATCAATACAAAAAATCTGCAAACATGGAATAAACTTGTAAAGGAGAGATTCTTAGGAATTAGTTCCCATTTCCTGTTTACAGGAAAAGGTAAATCTACATCGATGAAAGGAAGGAAAAAATGAAGGTTTAGTTGCTGCACAAACAACTCAATATCATTCCTTACTTTGTGCAAAAACATCTTGCTGTTTTTCTGCACAGCTGTGCTGACGATAATGACATTCATGTCCTAATGAATGCATCAGTTCTCTGTTCTAAGTGTTAAACATTAAAGGGACCCGACATATTATTCATAACATAGTTGGATTAACTACTTGTCAACCAGACGTGAATGCTAAACTGCATTTTTTTATTTTTTTTTTGGTATAAATATTCCAGACACTGTACATGTGACAAAAGACATCAAAAGTGGTCTGTTACATTTTCTGTGAGATATTTTGTTAGTTGACTAATGTGGAAAAAAGTGTTCTGGTCAAATATTGATTTGTTTTCTAAAGCTGTTCCATTAACAGATGAATTATTCAATCTCTAACAATGAGAACAACTTCTTTACAAATTTACATTTCTTCTAATGCCTATAAACATTAATTCTTTCATATACAAACATGTTCATTAACATAAATTGTCCTTAAAAACACATAGCCATGGTCTGTCAAATACCAACTGATACATCAAATACCACTTTTGCTATAAAAATGATATACTGTAATGGATGGCAATCTGCAATATATCCAATAAATTATTATGAATATTCTATTCCCAGCAGTGACAGAACTATATATTGATTTCTGAAATCATACCCCTCAGAACACAGACTTACTAGTACACATGTACATGTATGTCCATGGTCTGAACCATATCCCTCTTGAGGAAAAAAAAATCCTTCTTCTGTCTTCAACTGTTCATCTAATTCTTTCAAACCTGCAGATTCTTGCATCTATTTCTAAGAAAGTTAGAAACCCTAATGACTATTCAGCTTAAATTTCCAAATTGTTCACTCTCTATTCATTTATATTGGATTGCTCAGATTTAATCTTATGCATTAGTGTAATTTATCCTTGAGTTTAGGTGATGTAGTGAAAATCCTCATAAAATCTACTTAATGGTTATTTGTTGAAAAAAAGCTCTTTTGAAGAGCCCGACAAAGGAAAATTAGATCTCACTTTAGTTTCATTAATCGTAGGGCATAATCCCTTTCAATTGTAAATCAGTGAATATGGTAAAGATGGGGGATTAAATAGAAAGGCCACCTTCTTTGATTCATTCAAAAGCACAAATTGATGTTATATAATGCTTTCTAAAAATGTCTGACTTAAGCCTAATTTCTACAGAATAATTCTATTTGACTAACATTTATGAGAAATATCAAGAATGTAATATCCAAAATGTCCAGAATCTTTCTCTTCCCTCATGATTTCTTCTTTACAATACCTGTCCCATTTGAATTCCTAGTCATTCTCATGGCTATGAATAGGCAAGGAGATTGTATAACAACTCCAAAAACAGGTCGTAAAGCCCTTCGGGAGGTTGAAAAGAGCAAATTCTTGGCAAGACGAGACGATTTACCTGAGAAAAGAGCTATTAGAGAGCATGCCTCACAGATAGATGTCAATTCCTTGTAAACATACTATCAAAAGAAATCTTATGCCATGTTTTCTAAGCATGGGCAGACAGATAAGACCACTTCTTCCCCAGCCCTTTGTGTTCCGTCTTATCTTGTGACTCTCCACCCATCCAATCCCAGGTTTTCTGGAGAGGATTTTTAAGTGTTTCACTGGTGTCAAGTGAAGTGAAAAAAATTCTTTCCTTTTGGGGATGTGGACAGGACCAGTTTTGAAGAGAAAGTTACCAGAAAGACAACAATAGACATGCACAATGGAGCAACATTTACAACTCTCACTCAAACAAGCCCACACAATAGGAGTTAACACGGCAAAAAAATCCAAAGGATTGAGGACTTGTTTTCTCCTTGGGGGAGTAGAAGGGGAACGAGAATTGGGCTTAAGAACGGGTAGACTTTTATTCTGGATTAAGCTTATTCTGGATCATGAAAAAAAAAATGGACAGGCATGGTTGAGAACAAAGTAGCTTCATGTAGTACCAGTGCAAAAAGCAATGAAGCACAAAAGTGGTTTAGAGCATGGATCATGGATTCAGGCAGCGATCCATGCTCAGACCAAGGATTCAAAGCTCAGACACTCGGAATCATCCACCAAGTGTGGATAAATGACAGGTAGCAAGATGAAATTCAAATTAAAAGAAGAAAATTGGCTGCCTGCATTAACAAAAATACATGTAGGCATTGGTGACACTTCCAAAAAATTATGCCCTTTACTTTATGAAGAAATTACAGTACACAATGTACATGTGTATGTAATAGGGCTTACAGGAAAAATGAACATACACATGTAGGCCTTCATCTTTAGTTCTTTTTCCTGGCTGTTTTTTCCCCTTTCTGACATCAAATAAAAACAAAAATCATATATAACATTAAGAAAAGTCAACTTCATTTGAGCTTTCTGTACTCATTGCAAGTGAAGATAATAGAACAGGTAACTTAGGCATATTGATAATTATCCTGTATTTTTGCTGCAACAGAGAATTTAAAAATGTTTATAACAAATTTGTCCAGCTTTCTGGAAAATAACATGTTTCAAAACATTTTAAGGTGACAGGTTAAAAACATGTTTTTTTTTTTCTAAACATGCACTGTGCATAAGTAGGCTAAAAAAAAACATTTCCCTGCAAAAATAGCGTATTGTTTTGGGGAAAAAACTCAACCAAAGAATTGGGAGGGTGTTGAAACTGAACAAACAAAGACATCAATACATCATGGCAATGAGCATAATACTAGGCCATAGAGTTCCTCATTACACTTTCAATAACAAGCAAAGGTCATTTGGGATCTATGCCTCGTCAATTAAAAGCACTTGTAGTGGTAAACAACTCTAGATTCGTAATGATCATCATCATGCACCAGCATGGAGCAAGGCAGCTGCTACTAATACTACGCCTAGTATTTATACATGTATGGTTATAATATACAACAATAACAAGACAAACAATGCTATCAAGACTTTATTTGTACTCAGTTCCTGGTTCTTGTTTCTTGTTCCTACCTAGTTCTCTGTCTTTCTTCCTCTCCTTCTTTCCTGCCTCCCTTTCTCCATCTGTCCGTCTGTCTCTCTCTCAATCTCTCTCTCTCCATCTCTCTCTCTCTCCCCCCCCCCCCCCCCTCTCTCTCTCTCTCTCTCTTGCTCAAACACACACACACACACTCCCAAATATACATGTACTATCTTCAATTTATATGCACATTGGAAAATTCTGGTAATAAGATCTTTCTATCAATTTTGTGTTAAAATTGTTGGGGAAAAAAGGAGATCTGTCCTAATTTTGTCTCTAATCCTAGGTGATATCCTACTTCTAGGTCACTACTACTCAAACAAACATGCTCCTAATCAACACGGCTTATTTCTAGTACATGTACGTATACATGTATAATGCATTATGACTCCATTCACACCACCCAAATTGTTATAACAACAAATCCTCAATTAACTTGCAAATGTATACCCAGAGCATTGATCACTGCCCCCCACAGTCTGCACCATCAAGCCATTAATGAGTGTATACATTAACAAAGAGATGTTATGATGTTTACAAAATGCTGAAAATGTGTTTTACTATAATTATCAGTGTTCATAACGATCACTGTTGTTTATATTTCTCCACGCATAAATGCTCATTGTTCATAATTTTCGGGATCTGATCAACCGAAGGCTGCCAATAACATCGAATGAACAAACAAGAAAACCGGATAAAACAAAGAGATGTACACATGAGCAGTGAAGTAATTGAACCATTCAACAAATTTTCCCAGCATTTCATGTACATATTGTAGGCCCCACATACAGCACATACGCAACCATTATAGAAACAGGAGGGTGAAACAGAAGCAGAAGGGCTGCCTTGTACCATAATAGAACTTCTCTTCATTCTTATTCAAGAGATTGAAAATTCTTGGAAGGCTTCTGACAGTATCGCATTTATGTTAATGAGACTCCCCAACAGAATTACAGTCAATTTCAGTCAGCTATCTCTCTCATCCTGCTGTAAACAACTAGTAATTAGATTCGCAATTTTATCTCCTCAACATCTAAGCACATAAATTGTCATTTCAATAACGGGACTTTACTGTTGGTTATCTTCCCAGTCGGGTGGTACATGTAGGGCTACTGTGTATGCCATAACTCCAAATGAAAGCGTTAGAGATATATAGAGTTTATAGAAACTAGCGTTATAAAATCATAACATTCAGATACAATGAATATTGAGCTTTGTATTTTCATAGCATGAGCTGTTGTATTATTTGAAAACAGATGTCACATGTCATTTTTGTAAAATTTCAAGAAAATAGACCTAAAACTTAAAAATATACATATTTTATAAATTACTCATCAGGTTTTCCCCCTTTCTGTAACAAGTCTTCAATATCTTTCTCTGATTTTGCTGCTTTTCATGAAAGTTACTTGTTCCATTTTGGAAAAATACTCTGTGGAAAAAGAAAATCCATGATTCTTTTCTTACCCTGTGACTTTCACAAACACTGAAAATCACCCTGTAATTCTTCTAACTTTGTTTTTCATTTTTTATTCTGAAAAGACTACACTTTGTAGATTTGTAGGGGAGTCATCCATTTCCAGGAAAGGAGTCCATCCCCTCTTTCTGCAGTATCAAGGAACTTCATTGGAATACAAATATATTCCCCAGATGTGAGTTAAATGTGCAGATTGCAGAAGACATGTAAATGTGTAAGCCCTGAAGAATTTTCAAGCTTTTCAAATTGAACTTCAGTCATCATCTTCAAGGGAAGGGAATCTTGAGTTCCAGTTAAGATGGAAGCAATTTCTCACAGAATCAAATAAAACTTGCATGTGTAGTGAATGTTCAAACTTCAAGACAACAAATAAATGATACCTGCTCTTGGTAGAAAATACGTAATAGCTGAGTAATGAACAATAAAAAATACAAAAACCGAGCGACATGCTGCCACTGCAAATAGTCCGCCCCATACATTGTGTTATGTACTGCATATGAAAATATGACTCTGTGCTTATGAGCAAAAGTCATTTCAAGCAAGTTTTAGATAGTCTTTTTTAACCCTTTCGAGACAATTGACCACATGCATTTTGTGGTTTGGCTCAATAACTTTTGATTAAAATATATACCAGATGCATGAGTAGAAAGAGCAAACATTTCTGCACAAACTATGTCCATTTTTGTTGCATGACCCTATTGCGTTTGATGCCAGGAATTTTTAAAACAAGAATAAGCTTTAAAATCCTTAAATTGGCAACATATTGAGAGGTTCAAAATCATTTTTTTTAAATCAAAATTGGCGATTTTTACAACTTTTTGACAAATTTCTTAACCATGTACATTGTTTCAAGACATTACATTTTATTAGAACCATGTAGCACTAAATGTTATTCTTGCCAATTTGAAGAGGAAAATGTGATCAATTTAGCCCTTAAATAATTCCTGTCCTGAAAGGGTCAAAGGCCCTACATGCATTTTGCTGGTCTTAACAACCCATCAACATGTAAACCATGGTACACAATTCAGAATTACTTTGTGCCAGTTTCTCTCGAAGTGGAGTTCCACTACCAGAACTCCAATTTGGTTATAAAAACTTTAAATACTACATGTACATGTACATGATACTATCTGTTCCTATCAATGAGCCTCAAATAGAAGTTCCTTACTATAATATGATATCCATGGGGTTAACCATACCTTCTGAACTTTTGGAGCTACTCTAGAATTCTTTCCCCTATAGCAACAAAAACTTGACCTCAGATGTTGATTTTATTGCTGCCTCTCGACTCCACACAAGTCAAAGGTAATTTGGAAAGTTCCATGCTGTTTCTCTCAAAATTTCATCATCTCAAAGTTTTCCCTCAAAACACTCCACGCATTCCACAAACTCCAGCTTTCAGTTCAGGTTTATGCGGGCAGGAATTGGCGGGATATCATAAAGTTCTTCAAAAGCCATAACTTCAAAATATCTTGGACAGTCCAACTGGACATTCTTGGAAGTACTATTTGTGATATATTTCACTGGTAGGCCTATTTTTTTCCTTTAACAAATATGATTTGCAGCTAAAAGTACCTACATGTACATGTACATGTAAAAGTACATAGAGGATAGAAAGAAGTCACAGGAAAGTATTTTTTCACAATTAATAGCATAATATTTCTACAGATCTCACTTAACAAAAAACAAGGTTTTTTATCAATTACATCAGGGCCGTTTCATTAAACTTGTGATCAATTTATCAATAACGACTGCCTCATTTCTATGACAAACTTGAGCTCACTCAGCCAATCAGATTCAAGGATTTCGATAGCTTATGACAGTTATTGTAACTTGTTATTGATAACAAGTTTCATGAAACGGAGCCCCTGATTGATTAATTTGCTTTGCAATGAGTAAGAGCTCTGTAGATCAAATTGGCCCCATATCTGTAAGGCTTTACATTAAAAAGTAATCTTGATTCAAAATCCAATCTGAACCCTAGAACTATTGAATGGTTGAGGGAAAATACTCATATTTCTTACAGGGTGCAGTCCTTAAAGCATGATTGAGTGCATGATGAGATTATATGTAAACCACAAATAAAGCATTTCTTCATCTAAAAAGCTTCAGTTCTGCACAAGAGAAACATTCTTCAACCGCAAAGTCAAGAGATCAAAATCATTAAGTGGTACATTCATTTGGGGGGGGGGGGGGAATTCAGAAACGAAACCCATTCATTTACATCGGATACATGACATAATGCAGTCTGATCACCAACTAACTGGCTTGTCTATTGTTGAACTTCAGTCTGTATCAAAGAGAAGCATTCACATCAGTCATTTATTTCAGAACAAAATAATCTCACTAATCATACCAATGGTTTCATTCCAATCTTTGTAGAAATCATGCCAAAATCTAATATGCCTAGCCTACTTTTTCAGGATACAGTAGAAAGCAAAATAATTATCTACTGAGTCTAAAAGCCAGAGGGGCATTAACACATATTCTTTTAGTGCCTACAGTACGGGTTAATGCCCTTTTGGCTATCACCAGACCAAATGGTCTTCTTAGGGGCTACTTTCATGTATAAAACCAATGGTAAAATATTTCAGGAACTTCACTTTTAATTACAAAGGTGTTTAGGCAAGTTTGGGGTCAAAATCCTGAGCTTCTGCCATTTCTTTTCACAAATACAAAGCCTTAGGTTCAGTGGGGGGGAAACGGTCAAAATCGTTGGTATACATATTTCAGGTCATTGTCTATCAAAATTACCGAGTGCAAACTATGAGAGGAACTTTGTACATAAAATTTCAAGGGCTCTTCATTCATTGAATCTGATCTTCTAAAAGATTGGCGATGTGTGCGATGTGAAAGGGCCTTTATTGTAACATTCTTCTTTTCTTCCTAAACTTGCATGCATGTTGCATAGTAGGCTTTGTGGCACCAAATAGTTCAGTCCCTGTACATGTATACACTGCATCCTCAATGGGACATTTGAACAATGAGAATCCATTCATAAAAAAATGAGTTCAGGTTTTTACTGGTGAGAGCTACCACGCTCCCTCAAGGTTAATGACTTGTAACTGCTGGAAATATGAACCACTTTTGTCCATTTTTCTTCCCACTCTCTCTCTCTCTCTCTCTCTCTCTCTCTCTCTCTCTCTCTCTCTCCCTCTTGCTCCCTTTCTTTCTTTTCTTTCATCAGTTCGTCACCAGCAGTCACAGTTCATGGATGGGAAGTTCATCAACGGCACCAATTCCACTTCACTGTGGCATTAGGAAGCACAACCATGGTACATATGCCTTGCTATTTTAACCGCAGAATGTGATAGAAAAGAAGTATAAAACTTTATCTGTGACCAATTAAATGTAAAGTATGAACGATAAATATCTGCCACAGTCTAATTAATCTGCAAATGTTCCTCCACCATTCAAACAAAACGGCTGTATCAGTCTGTAATGTGGGTTTTGAGGCTGCAGTGAACGAAGTGACCCGATAACCCCCAAGAATGTAATTTGGGCAAGAGTTATCAACACAGGGACGAAGCAGTGAATGCAGTGAGCCCTGCAGTGAAGTAACCCTTGAACCACAACTATGCAAAGACACACACTTACTGAGTTCTTGTGTACGCAAGAACAGTAACATTATCTTAGGCCTGTACCTAGATATTACTTGCAGTTACTGTATAATGATGACTTTGGTCATTTGTTTGGACTTTTAAAGGGATGATACTACAGATGTGTGGCGATAGTATGTAGAAAGATGTCAGTAAGTCCAGCTGCAATCTAAAATACAAATTTTTCCACGACTGATCACATCTTTGAAAAGTTTTCAATCAAAACTTTTACCAAGGTTTAAAATTTAGATTTATCCATGTTACTCGTCTAACATCTGAATGTTTCCAATATAAACAAAAGTTTAATGTTCTAGTACCACAACACTAACTTTGATTATGAATTTCAGCTCTTATTCTTTCTTTTTTTTAAATTCTGACATGATACCCATTTTGATCATACATGTAGGTAACTCCACTCTCCTTGTTGATTAAGACAATAATGTAATTCAGAGGAAAACAAAAGGCCCCAATTATGGAATTCCTTTTCTTTCTGTTTTTTTCTTTCTTCTTCAATTTTGAGAGCAATCAATACATCATCCCAGATCAAGCCCTAATTACCGTTTCTTGTTGTTTTTTACAGATAGAAGAGCAACAAAGTAATGAAACTTTCCAACTTAATTTTTTTTTCATTATTTCCTGTACAGTGTAGTTTCCAGAGATTCTTGACCTTGGGAAGCTGTACAAAAAATGACTGACTAATCCCAATCTCCAATTTCCAAACATGTAGTCTCCTGAAAAAAAGAGTGCCAATTTCAGCATTACACAAAATCACTGCATTTTTCTACAACATTGTCAGTCATGTCCATGATGTCAGTCTGATTAAATGAACAAGCTCACAGACAATTCTCTTTTATCATAATCTAATACAGACAGAAATAACAATTTCTGTCTAAATCTGTGCCATACCATGCTTCAAAACAATAACACAAAAATAAACACAAGAATCAATTTTTTTTTTTAACCTATTTACTTCATACAGACAACTGAGAGTGAGACCCCTGAGTCCAGATTAGAAGGCCTAGAGTCTGAGGCTGAATAAAACTTAAGGCTAAAATTAATGTCATAAAATTTGAGACCAAAAATAGGGGAGTAAAGACTTAGAATAAAACAAATTTTGTGGAATTTTAAAAACAAAACTGTTTCTTTTGTAGTAACTAAACAGTAACATGCTTACCACCATCAGCATCTGCTGCAGCATTAGCAGTGTAAAACAGTATAAAGAGAAGGAAGAACAATAGAGAAGACCGAACAGATGTTCTCCACATCCAAGCTAGCCCATCCATCTTCACGATGCTGCTTCACGTCCGAAAATTAAATTCTGTGACAACAATTACATCCAATTGAAAAGTTTACTGGCATCGGGTTGATGAAAATTGTTTGAAGCCCATGTGCTAAACGCATTAAAATTCACTGTATGTTTCGAAGTTCGCTCAAAATGAAGTTATCCCGCCTCTGTTCTGTTGAGCCTGGCCGTACACGATTAGGCGGCAGCAGCGGTAGGCACTGCACAGTACACAAGGCCTGAGAGGGGAGCCGATAAGCTGGGCATTATCCCTCCATGGGTTTCCGCTGCGTTGGCGATGTGGCAAGCATCCGAAAAGAAGCAACTCAGCATCACAAAAACCGGTCACTCTGTGATGTAAAATCACGGACTGCCGATGACTACTGGACAGAAAACAGAAAACGGTTCCCGAGCTTCCTTGCTTTATGTATGATCCCAGAGGCACACTTGATGTTATAAATTTCCTCTTTAGATTAACAAAAGACTAACGGAGGATGATGATGATGGTTTTCGTTTGTTATTCCTAGATCTATACACACATGGCTTGCATGCAATATACGTAATAATAATAGCTTCGATCGCAGCGCGCCGGCCGTCGACGCGATCGCTTGCTTGAGTCGAGTCGCGCGGCGCGGGTACGGTGCATAGCCTGTATGGGCCTCGCATATTTGCATACGATCTACGAGAATTTTAGTAAACATCCATGCATCTCGATGGTGCATATATGCGACCATCGCGTATACACCGGGTACACACACAAAAAGATGTGGTCCCAAAACAACACGCCACCTGCGTGCGATATATGCAACTCAAAGGAGTGAGATTTTGGTGGTGATTTTGTGAACGGATGGGCCGGGGGCCCAATGACTGTCTTTCTGACTGCTGTCATAATGTTATTCAGGCCTATTTGTAGAAAGAAAAAAAACTTACTGTCATACTTTTTTTTCATCATTGTTCTATTCAAAACAAGGGTAGGTATATTTTGTTTCCATTTCAATTCCCCTTCAGGCTTAATTATTGCCTCACTTCGGCTGACACTTAACAGAGGCGTATCCAGCCCTGAAGTCGGCCTACGCCCCCGCCCCCGTTTGGAGGGCACTTCCAGAAATGTTAAATCAGTACAACTTGAAATGCATGTGGATCTATACGGACACGGGGTTGCCCTGAGAATATACGCCCCCTCCCCCTGAAATTTTCTAGATGTACATGATTGTATTATACCCCTCTGACTAAACGGACTGTTAGGCCTACGATAGGACTATTTATTACAATTAGGCCTATTTCATGCTCAGAGAGGTAATTCGGTTTTTTTTGGGGTTTTTTTGTTTTGTTTTGTTTTGTTTTGTTTTGTTTTGTTTTTTGTCTTTCGTATTTATGTCAACAATAATGATCATTGCTAAGTTTTAACGATTTGTAGAACTTTATTTCCATTTGCTATATATATATGTAGGCCTATATAATTGTATTATGATATAAATAATAATCATAATAGCTACATTTATATTGCGCACATATTCATCCAAGGGGATGCTCAAGGCGCCTACAAAGTATAGTTCACACTTGGTAGCTCGAGGGGGGCTCATCCGCATGCAAGAAAACGAACAAAAAGGGCACTTTTTCAGCATTAGGCGCGTAACCCGAATTACGCGTTTAGAGTATCAAAACAGCAAAAATGAAGGGGAAAGGATATCAAATTCAGAGGTGATAAAAAGAAGATCCGCGGAAAAGGGGGGGGTATAATTTGGTAATGTGTTCCAAATTAGGTTAAATTTCCTTTACAGTTCCTTTTTGGCTAAAAAAAAAAAAGGTCTATGATGATGATGATGATGTAGTCCTCAAGGATGTAAAATACCACGCAAGACTTAAAATCGCCGTTAAGCGTATATAAAAATCAGAGATGTTAGACGGGTTTCCCTGTTTAGGGTATCAAAACAACTTCTACTGCAATCTCCGTTTAGGGTGCTTTTCAGAAAGCGATTTATGATGTACTGGTCTCAATGAGACCCCCCCCCCCCCCCCCCCACCCCCGGCTTGGTAATTCTAAAGTCAAGATAAGACAAAGTACCGGTATGTCTGTGCAGAGACAAATGCACATCAAACGCGTAAATATTAAACATTGCAAGAGAGAAGGTGAATTTCTTTGCGATTGGTTGATCATGGGTGGATAGAATTAAAAACAGATGGATTGATAATTAGTCATTGAGTCTTTGACTGACTGATTGATTGGTTGATTTTTTGACTGATTTATTTTTTGTTCATTCTTTGACTGACGGATTGATTGAATGATTTACCTATTGATTGATTGATTCTTTGACTAATTGATTGATTGATTTATCGATTGATTCTTTGACTGATTGATTGATTTGTCGATTTATTGATTGATATATGCTTTAATTGATTGATTAATTGGTTGGTTGATTGGATGAATGACTGATTGATTGATTGATTAGATCGTTTGGTTGGTTGATAATACTATTTCACAGAACCCAACAAAATTTACTCTGAACGTTAAAGACTCCAAAACAAAAAAGAAATTTTTTTGAATAATAATAATTTTAGGTCGGAAACCATGCAGTGTGCACGTGGTTTTCAGTAATTTTCATATTTCTGCGTTTAAAAAAATCACATAATATATGACGATATATCACAATATTATCTTATAATCCAGTTTCATTATAGCAGAACTCCCCCGCCTTCCACTTAGATAATAAACTATCTATCTTCGCCCCCTCTATAGTTATAAAATAAGGTTCCGAGCGTCACTTTTGATCGTCAAAAATAATACCGATATCTGATGCCCATCAGCGTAAACAGTTTTAAATATTAAGGCCAAGGCAGCTCTAAATTTGCAGACGGAAATCAAGTTCATATATCGCATGAAACGCAGTCATAAGATGGTGGTGGTGGTGGTGGTGGTGATGATGATGATGATGGTGGTGGTGATGATGATAATGATGATGATGGTGGTGGTGATGATGATGATGATGGTGGTGATGATGTTGATGATGATGATGGTGGTGATGATGATGATGATGGTGGTGGTGATGATGATGATGATGATGGTAGTGATGATGATGATGATGGTGGTGATGATGATGATGATGATGATGGTAGTGATGATGATGATGATGATGATGATGGTGGTGGTGGTGGTGATGATGATGATGGTGTTAGTGGTGGCGCGAGAGAGAGAGAGAGCGAGAGAAAGAAAGGGAAAATGGGAAGACAACGTGAAAAGATGTTGATCAATCCGATCATAAATCTGACACGGAGCTGACCCCCCCCCCCCCCCCTCCTTCAAACTCCCCTCACCAGGGGCGGATCCAGGATTTGTATAAGAGGGGGCACACAAATGCAGGTTTGTCAACTTTTGGAAAAGGGAGACTCGTATTTTTTGGTCTCGCCAGCTCTCGAAAAGTCGCTCAGTGGGGGGGGGGGGGGGGGGGGGGGGGGGGGTCGACAAAAAAGTAATTTTCGCCAGACCTCCTAAATTCGCTGAGTGGGGGTCCAGTTCCCCTCCTTAATTCTCTGACAAGCAAAACAAAACAAAACAAAACAAAAAAAGTTTTCGTTCTAAAAGGGGGCCACAATCGAAAAAAAGGGGGGGGGGGCGCAAATGCATACTTTTCTTCGCCACTGCCCCTCCCTAATTTGATAACCTTCTAGCAGTAATCTTCATAGAAAGGTAATAATTACTTATATAAATATCATTAATAATTCTTATAGCTCGTTCGGTCGTCATGGTTGTGGAGAATACTATAAGAAATCCAAATAAAATGGACATAATTGGTTTACCGGTTGTTTTTAATCAGATAATTCAAGCGAGCAATGCAAATTAGTTTTTACATTTCTGATTGATATTTCTGCTTTCACAATAGATTTGTCGGACTGCTATCATCACATTTATCGGTACTAAAATGGTATTTTGTCGTTTTTTCTACTTAAAAAAATTCCTATAATCTAACAACAAAACAACAAAACTCCTGCATCATTGAGGGCACAATATACCCTCGTATCCTGGCCAACCTCCTTTGGCTACGAAATACAGCTATTAATGGATATTTTAAAAAAAACACCATCCTCCCCTTCTAATCAAGATGATTCTATTTCCAGACAATAAATAAGCTACAAAAACATCTAGGTCACTGAATAAAATAGTAATTCTTTTGAGATAATTCAAGCCAGACAGGTCGGCAGGGGAAATTAGAGGGCAGAAGAGCCTATATACGTAACGAGACTAAACAGCTAATCGTAATGTTGGCAGAGTGGGGGGGGGGGGGGGGGGGGGGGGAGAAAATGACTGAGTTTGATAATGATGGTGCCATGTTGATGTTAATGGTTACATTAATGATGATAATAATGATGATAATGATAATGATGATGATGATGATGATAATGATGATGGTGGTGGTGGTGGTAATGATCGTGATGGTGATGATAATGATGATGATATGATGATGATGCTGCAATTGTGGTGATGTGGTAGATGCAATTCAAGTCAATTCAAATTAACATTTATTTTCTTCCATTAAGTTTGACAACATTCATCAAGATTCTGTTCAAATAGTACATACATGTATAGAGTATAGCATGGATGTAAACAAGCACAATTTGCAATATAGGAAGAAGGCGCGAGTCGCTTGTAGCGGGTACGCCTGCATATACACAGTCCACCTTATTTAATACAAGAAAGGAAGAAAGGAAAAGACCTAATTTCAGAACAGTAATTCGGTAGGCATGTTCTGGGGGGGGGGGGGTTTTAAGGGTTCCAACGACCCCCCCCCCCCCCCCCCCCCACCCACACACACACACAGACCGGCAGAGGTCCACTTGATATAAAAAAATAAAATAAGGGATGGGGATGAAGAAAAATATAACAGAAAAATATAACAGAAAAACATTGAAAGGGTATTTGTATAGAGATGAGAGATCACTATATGAGAGGATGTCGATAATGATAATTCATGCGAAATCTCTTCCCTCTTTAAATTGGCAATTCTATATTCTATATTCTATATATATTCTAGATACAAATACATGTACTAACATGTCGATGTACATGTTTCATGTTTTCCCCTTTGTAACAGTTTCTATACCGAGTGTCCCCCCCCCCCAACAAAAAAAAAAAAAACAAAAAAACAAAAAACGATACACTTTTAAAACGGCCCCCAAATTTAAAAAATAGTGAATTTTGGGGAAATTTTTATATATATGGATAGCTGAAGGTCTATCATATGACATAAAAAAGTCCAAAAATATTTCATGCTTGGGTGAGTACTTCCCACATTTGTAAAGGACGTTAAAATTAGGTTGCGCAGGAATTCACTATCCATTTTGGCTGAGACGAGAAGTTCTCCACCTTAGAAATTGCTTATGGTATGATGAGTTTATGATAGATTATGATGGATATGGGTTTGTGCGGTGTATGACATGGTATTATGTAATCAAAAGTTTATGCATCAGTGATCATAATTTGACTGTGGAAGTTTTAAAAGGATTACCCGCTGTTGGGCTGTGGTTGATAATGAATGATTAGGGTTGGGATTTGTGCTGGGTATGGCACCATTAATGTCACCATTATTCAGGAACAGAAATTTGATAATTCAGAATGAAACACTGATCCAATCAATCAATCAATAAAACACTGATTCAGGTGCATGAGATTGGATTATGTAAATCAAAGATCTTAATGACCGATAACATGAAGGACTATTATGCAGTATCTTTGTTGTTTGGAAGGACAATTGCTATTAATGTCACAGATTATGCTTCAGGCATCATTGGGTAAAAATGGGTATTAAAGGGTACCAATCACCAAAAATAATTTTGCTCTGTATGTTTGAGGTTTCATGTCGTTATACTATATTCAAAATATGGGCTTCAAATATTAATTCTATAAAGAGATATTGCAATTTTAATTACACTCTCTATAAGCGTAAAAGCGACTCGTGAGTAGACTACTCGACGCACCCGTACGCGCTCGCCAAGATAAAGGCTCGCGCGGAACCAAACTCGCAGTTCGGTTCCGCGCGAGCATTTACATGTTATCCTTTATTTCCTTCATACTCATTAACTGTTGACCTATGAAATACCAGACAAAGTTCTTTGAGGTTGATTTTATACTTTCTAGCTGTATACAAATTATTTTTTTCAGGGGATTGGTACACTTTAATTAGCAAACTTTCTTTATGGCAAATAAGTTTTGGAAATGGTAGAGTTTTGGGCAAGGAAAGACGGGATGAAAATGAATGCCTAAAGATGGACCTATTACAATGAAAAACACCTTCCGGAATTTGTGACACGTAACACACACATATCCACACACACGCACACAACCACATACACAGCCATCCCCCCCCCCCCCCCAAACACGAACTATCAGGAGCACCGCTACAATTACCACAGACATCAACACCAGATAATACGGAACTGTCAAAACAACTTCCATAATCAAATTGTGATTAAAAAGACAATCACTCATGCATAAACTTTTGAATTCATAAGCCATGTCATTTACTGCACAAACCCATATCAATAAGCAATTTCTAACATGTCTAAATTGGATAACTTTTCACTTCACCCAAATAGTGGACAACCAATTCCTGCGCAACATAATTTTCATGTCCTTTACATAAGTAGGCAGTGTTCACTCAAGCATTAAACATTTCAAAAACTTTCAGCTATCCATATATATACAAATTTTCCCAAAATTCAGTAAATTTTTTTCATTTGGGTGCCATTTTAAAAGTGTACCGTGTTTTTTTTTTTTTTTTTGGGGGGGGGACACTCGATATAATGTTTATTTTATTTTATGCAGGTATTCTTAACTAATTAGTATAATTATGTAATTGATTTTATATTCATATCATCTCGCATTTTATGGGTCTGTCTAGTGCTACGGATTTATTATTTTCTGTCTCACTCTCTGTCTATCTGTCTGTCTGTCTCTCTCTCTCTCTCTTCTTCTTCTTCTTCTTCTCAGCCCATGTCACTAAGCCTATTTTTCACTTTTTCCCCCTTCTGGGCAGTCCTTTCCTTCCTCTTATTATATGCTCTCGCTCCACTCTTCTTCCCTCTCTTTCTCTTTCTCTCTCTATTCCTAAAGCATCCGCCTTCTGAATTCCTCTCTTTTCCAATCAATAAACTTAAAAGTGAATGAATTATTATTACGCAAACGATATGACATTGTGTTCATGAAGTATGTATGTATTTATTCTTGTATTACGCAGAGCCCTGTGGAAGACCAGTGCCATTTTAACCTTTTTAATGTATCTTCTGTTTCTTATTATTGTATATGAATTCTGTACTTTTATGTAATCATTGTAACTGAACAGGCTACTCTGGATAAAGAATTGAAATAAATGTAATAAAATAAATAAATAGTGACAATAATTACTATTATGGAGTGCCGAGGCTGATCGGTTAGTCACGGACCGACATTTGACAAATTGTGAAAGTTTGAAGGCCTGTAGAAAATAAATATTTAATTGCAGAAAGCTATTTTATGTTTCACTGTGCAAGGGCATCACTGAAGGGGTTGAAATTTGAAGAAATTTGGTTGCCATGATCGCATACTAAAGTTATAATCCATAAAATATTCAATATCACGGACGGACAAAAATGCCTACTCTATAATCAGGTTCCGCCCACGTATCGCCGCCCGCAGCCTGCAACATTGTTACTAGCTATTTTAATTCATTTTGCTGTTTATTTACGATTTTCGATTTACAATAATATTTACGAGTTACGTTTTGCGGACTTCATATGCACCGCAAAACGTAAAACACTTCGTAATTTTTTTACGTTTTGCGAGACCCCTGTTTTACGAACTGCGTCTGTTTTCGTAAAAGACTGTTTACTTTTGCGTTGATTTTTACGATTTGCGTTGTTTTTACGAAACGTGGTCCTATACTGACTACCTCGTTGTTCGTAATAAGGCGATAGTCTCCCCGGATATTGGCAAAAAAATTAAAAATTAAAAATAAAAGTAACTGAGATGGGCTGCAGCCCCTGACCCTCGCCCCGTATATACCTACTGCTAATACTGTATGTGGAAATCAATAAACTTTGAGACTTTAAAGCTTCATAAACAACTCATTTCAACAGGATGGATAAAAGTATGATTTAAATTCTCAAAGAAAATCAACTGAGACATGACTCGTTTGGTCAGCAGTCAACTTCTCATTATCTATTCTAACGAAGGCTGTGAAGACATCGAAGCCTCCCCTGTCTTTCTGATGTTACACGTTTATTGCAAACCACTGGTGATCATCATAGGCGTAACCAGGGGCCCCTATTCAGCCCCCCCCCCCATTCAACCCCTACAAACAAACAACAACAACAACAACAACAAAAAAAAAGAAAGAAAGAAAGCGAGAGCAATAAAGCGGGGGAAGTGAGAGAAAAAAGCCTAAAAATGCCGGCGCTACAAGCCGTTATCTTTCTCTCAGAATTTGCTAAAACGTCAAAGTTTTCGCACTTCGTGTGGGAAGGGGGAAACTCCCCCTCCCTGCACCCACCCGTTACATACAGTGCGGTATTGCGTCCAAATAATTGAAAAGCAGCGCTTCAAACAAACTGTCCGCCTAAAAAAGGGTGCTACAAGCCGTTAGCTTTCTCTCAAATTTGCTATAAAACGTCAGAGCTTTCGCGCTTCGCGTGGGAAGGGGGAAACTCCCCCTCCCCTGTATACAGTGCAGTATTGCGTCCAAATGATTGAAAAGCAGTCAGGGCGTCGAACTATAACTTTCCGCCTAAAAAAATTGTTTGCTACTAGCCGTTATCATTCTCTCAAATTGCTATAAAACGTCAGAGCTTTCGCACTTGGCGCGGGAGCCGGGAAAACTTCCACTTCCCTGCACCCACCCCCTGGGGAGCACGCTTCGCATGCTCATCACCAATTTCGCTCGCTTCGCGTGCTCACAACAGTCACTCCTAAAATGAAACCCTGGCTATGTATACGCGGTTGGACCCCTATTGAAAATTCCTGGCTACGCCTGTGGTGATCATTGGTTGCTATGTCTGGGCAGTGAGCGTCATAAACGTTTATTATACTGATTGGCAGTTCTATAGTTGATATTGGCTGATATAGGCTTTGTTGAATTCATTTTGGTCTACCCAAAGAGACGAGAATAACTCTTTTATTACAGAACTTCTCCGTTGAAAGCTGCACTATAAGAAAGGTGAACACAACATACTATTGGTTACGCTCTGATAATAAAGGTGGTCAGTTAAGTATGTTAAGGTCTCACATGCATGGCTAAAATCAATTTTCTTCACGAAAGCCGATATTATCAATTAAGGTAGCATCGTATTCAGAGCGTGTTATGTTCAATTTCAATAGGACGCGATTGGACAGAGTGCACGCAAGTTGACGTGATTTGGAACTCGTGTCCATGCCTTCTCGTGTCATAGAGCATTGTACTATTACGGTAATTTTGAGTGTGTGCGTGTGTGTGTGTCGCCCCCACTTCAACCTATCATAATCTATACCTCGTTCAGTTAAATTGTACTATTGTTGTTTATTTATAGATGGCATGTTATGGAAATATATAATTTGTATTGTGTTTATTGCCATGTTGAATTATATTGTGTAATTAATGCTTAATTTGTAATATTCATTTTGAAAAACTGAATCAAGGAATACAAAATTATGAAAAGACAAAAAATAAATTAAAAAAAATATCATAGTGGTAGCCAGGAGCAGAGGGGTGCGTGCATGCATGTGTCACCCCTCCCATTCAAATTTATGACGACTAATCACAATTTTTTTTCCTCAACGGCCCCGCCCCTTTTAGATTATTCTAGAGACGCAACCCCCCCCCCCCCCCCCTGGTGATGGCACTGTACTGCAATATTCTCGTTCTGTCGCTATGTTTTGGTACACAGTTATGATGATGTATCCTCGTCTGCATGATTAGACGCACGTGCATCACATTTGCAATGTTTACATTCTACATTGAAATCGGAATGATATCCCATAACAATGACACTGCACCCTGACAGTTGAATGGATTGTGCATGAGATACTCAGTGTGTGACTTACAAGGATCGTCTTTCCAATCGAAAGCATGACTCTAGCATGTGATTATGTATACATGGTCCTATTACTGAGAAAGCATATCATAATATACGAGGTTAATGAAGTACATGCGCCATGCCATGCACTTATTGCTATGTTAGGTCGTGTATACAATATCATTTTGTTGTTAAATTCAAAATAATTTATAAACTTAAAGTGACTAATAATAGATAATCATCGTGAATTTTAAAGTTCATTATTTTAAGAGGCCAAAAAAATAGGCATATAAGCGGCAAGTCAAAAGAGCTGTTTAGTATCAGTGAGATCAGTATAAAATGATTTTCATTTCATTCACCTGGGCCCTCTTGCATAAACAGTTGCAATTAAACTCAAAAAATTAAACCCAAGTCCAAAATACACGATCCTGAATGGTTGAAAATCAAGTTGCGTTTAATTTTTTGGAGATGCGTTTAATCACAACTTTTTATGCAAGAGGGCCCTGATGACTCACAACAATATCTCATAAAAGATTAATACACGTAGACCTATATAGCGATAATAACAATGAAAATAACAAATAAATTTGAAGGACTGTATACGTGCCTTTTAACCTATGCTTCTAACACCCACACCAAGGGCAGAGTGTGGATTCAGCCAGACATTGAGGACGCTCTGGTTTCATCATAGGGGCCAGAGCCATCTAGACACATAGTTTGGCTAACTCGGTTCCTTTAGGTAACACTATATGGTGCATGTTGCTTTGTTAGGAAAGCATGGAACAAAGGAAATAAATTATAGGCCATATTGTGCCCAACTAAAAACGAGTTGACCAACCAAACTCTGTGTATGGATGGCTGTGATAGAGGCGGCACCGATCTTCCTATATAGGGTGATGACATGCTGTAGAAAACAAGGCCATCGAGTGAAGGAAATTGTATTTATAGGAGGAAGTCGTATCATCTTCTTTCCAAGTTTCCTTGTGCCCTTTCCCTTTTGCTCCCTTTTCCTCTCTTCCAATCTTTTTTATTATTATTATTATTCTTCTTCTTTCATTCCACTGAGGGCACATAGCCCCGTGCCTTCCGTAACTACAGTAACTACACCACCGCCCACATCCACTCCCTCACACGCACAATAATTTGTGTTTCGTTTGGTGGCGCATTTTAGTCACATGATGCGACAATGCTACAGGCATGGGATTAAGACTCATCCCTCTCATGCCCAAAGTTTGAATAAGTTCCGCTTACAAATATAAGCTAAATGTAAATATAATACGTTCTAAAAACTATCGTCATTTTAATCAATGTAATAATCATTATTGCTTTTCTAACGCCCCCCCCCCCCGGTTCATGGATTAGAAGCCGACAATGTTACCAATACCATAATAATACCACGCAGTGTCTAAACTATCCATAAGGTGGAGACGTGCAAAAGGACACTCTCCCATATACAACAATACTCTCGTTCGTGACAATAATGAAGAATGGAGGTATAAAAGCGATGGATTCATAAGGATAATCGAGCTGGATTATATACCATTGATTATTGATATTGACAGCAACAAAAAAAAAAGAAAAGAAAAGAAAAGAAAGATTGTGTGATCAAAATTTTAATGTGGAAAGTGTTTAGACTGCGTCAAAATATTGAAGGGGGAAAAAATCAATATTACAAGAGTCCCAATCTCTCGCGCTCTCTCTCTTTCTTTCTTTCTATCCCTTTCCTTACAATCTTTCTTGTTTTAATAACCTGATAATAATTCTAGATAAACAGTTACTATTTTAAATGAATTTTTAAAGGTTCGGCTTTTTAATGTTGTGTGTCATATTAAATCTACGTATACATATAAAATGAGGGCGAAAAAAAAAGGAAAGTGAAACAAAACACTTAAAATAAGGATTGGAAGGATTTACTTATCATTCGAAATATTGAGACAATTGATATGTCAACCTAAGCTAGAATATAACATTGGTGAACTTGATCCTAAGCAAAAGGTAAAATTTCTTTATGAGAGAGAGAGAGAGAGAGAGAGAGAGAGAGACAATGAGGGGGGGGGGGGGAGAACTGGAAAGTAAAAAGAAGATTACACGACTATATCTTCCCACATTGGTCCCGCTCGGTCTCTCCCCCTCTCACATAATTTTTTTTATCCACGTAGAAGCAAAAAATCACTGCCCCACTCACCCCCCCCCCCTTCCTCCCCGGCGTCCATGACTCGTCCCACTGCTCCACCTCTGCTCCGAAGGTAATTTTTTTTTTTTCACACTTGCTTCAATTTTTCTTCCTTATCGCTTTCTTAATTTCATTTATTAGATTTATTTCTCTGCCTGTACATGTACTTTTGTCCCCTTTCATCTTAAATGAATATAATTTGCATTTGATATCCACGAATGGAAGAGGTGTCTACTGTTGGTGTGTGTTGTGTGTGTAATTGGGTTTTTACAGACGTGTATCAATCAGATATGATTATTTACGTCTGGGGACCGACCTTTAACGTCACCATCCGAAAGACGTGACTCAGCTTCGAACCTGGGTCCGCTGAATCAGTTTATAACTTCCACTGTTAGCTGGATTACAGGCGCACGCCACAACGCCCAGTTGGTGGAAATGGACATTATTTCTCCGTAGAGGGCTCAATAACGGAATATTTTCCGGGTCTTATTCCGCGGTAAAGGATAAACATTGCACAAGAGACAATTTGAATTTGTTTTCGTCGATATTGAATTGCCCCCAGCAGATTATTTCTTCAAAAACATCCTCCGATTTCAACATTTAATGAGGGTCATCTTGATTTATTCATGTGAATGGTACTTAGGCATGACTATAGACTGTGGAAGAGGAAAATGGGTTGTAAAAATAGCATTATCTCCATCTTGGGCTGTTTCGTGTATACTAATGACTTATGACGTATCCAATAGACACGGTCTTTGCCCCACATCCACCGATCTCTACGAAAAAAAAAAATCCGTAGAGATCAGTGCCCACATCCCGTTTGAAGGCCCACAAAACATCAGGCTATACCTTTCATTGAGGGTATATTCTCTTCTCTTTCTTAGTATTATTATGTTTGAGATATTACATTTTTTGTACATTCAGTTTCTGAGAACTTTCTATAAAGCTCGGAAAATCATTGCTGATGAATATTACGTAAAAATAAATAAATAACAATAATAATTTACTGCCTGCAGTTTCGCCTAGCGAAAGTGTTACTCTCTTTGAATGCAGAGACCACAAAAATTGCCATATAAAAATTACCACAAAATATTTATTTTTGGTATTGATAAGGTGCGCCCAACGAATGTAGGATAAAACAAAACTCATTTCAAATTTTGGGTTAATCTTATATCCTGATAATTTTGAAATATCCCCTTCTACTAACCTTTACCCGTGTCAACCTAAATCTCATAAAATTATCTGTCTCTATCACTCCCTGTACCCCCCCCCCCTCTCTTTCTGTCTGTCTGTCTCTCTCTCTCGCTATTCCGTATATCAACTGAAATAAGACAAATAGTACATTATTCAACATTTTTATCAAATTATGATTATTAATAATAATAAGCTGAAGCATTAAATCCCTACTAATCCCATGTAATGGTTAGATGGGATTAGCGGATAAATGTGAAGTGGGTATGTTGTGTTAGGAACACGTGCTGTGAAATGACGCTGGGTATTGGTTACTCTATTTTGTAACAATTTTCAAGCTACACGTTTGTGATAGGCATGGACAATATCAGTCTTATGTATTTCTGAGTATTCCAACTCCCTTGGGTGGTCTGGTTTGAGAACATGTCTGACTGATTTTTTTTTTTTAAGAGTTTGATATGAGATTTTATCAATTCCCTCTATTAGCATATGCTCGACATAATGCAAGATGAACGTTGTGTTCCAGGTTCAAACCGTGTCATCCACAAGATAAGTGGGTGAGTCTATGCGGAAAATCACCTTGTCCATGGGGGGGGGGGGGGTGCTTATAAATTATATCGTCAAAAAGAAAAGAGGATTGTAACCCCGGCCCCACGCCACCTTCCCGTTTGAAGGCTCAGAAAAAAAAGCATTTATTTAAGACTGCCAATGGTAGGTCTGGTCTATTCCATCCACTGCAAATGCACCGAAAAATGAACATGCACCACCCCCCCCCCCCCAATAAAAGGGGGGGGGGTGGGGTGCGCTTTGGCGGGTCTCCCCACCCGCTATGTAACTGGTGTCCCATAGAGATCCTGTATAGTATCACTTTCAAGGCGCTCTTGTGCACGGTGTCCAGACAGCGCCCTCTGTCTTGTCATGTATTGAGAGTGCTATATTTTGGATAGATGAGATTAGAATGATCATGATAAAAAAAACAAATATTATTCCCAGTGTATAAAAGGGAATCACGATTCACACACAGTCCTAAGATCTCACAAAAATTAATGTCGTGAAAAACCATCACCACCACCACCACCACCACCACCACCATCATCATCATCATCATCATTATCTTCACCATTATCATGTCATTATCATAATCGTTATCATAAAAATAATTATCATCATCATCATCATCAAATCCCCCTCATCGTCATCATCAATATCATCATGGTCATCTTCTTCTTCACCGTAATCATCATCATCACCACTACTATCTTGATATTTAATGCTGAACTCTTTCGGATACTATGTCACTAGAATTTAATAACATTGTCATTATACCAGGAAACCAATCTCATGATTGATTGATTTGTGTTGGTTTGTAAATTTATAAAGTTTTCTGTTTATTAGCACTCTTGAGGCTAGGGCATGTACTATTAGCTTCCATGCACAGTTCCATCTTGTACTCATGGAATTATGAGCGATTCTAAGAATAGATAATTGATTGGCTCTTAATGTATTGACATGTACAGCTCACCATTTTAGGAGACAGTCCAATTTATGTCAGGATGAAGAGTAATGATCAACATAATGGTCCAGGGATGCAAATAACGAGACATACAGTGGTAACGCATTTGCTTTATAAATAGAAAGGTACGCCATAATGGTCGTCTAAAAGTGATGCATGCCATTTCATTTGGTCAGGATAAAACATGTTATCGTACTTAAAATGGCGAGAAGGCTAACAAACAAGTCAAGATCTGTGACATGCTTTACGTACATGTGAGGTCACGCTGTACGATGTACGTGGGAGCGATGATTTCCTCCACTTTTTAGTAAATGAATTCGTCAATTTATCTGGCTTTGCCTCTGTGGCGTTTTTCTTCCGCTAATGACCTTTCCGTACTTTGTAAATTCTATTTTCTGACTGATATTCATTCACTTAGTAAATTTCCTTGAAAGCTTGGATTTATTGAGCGATTAATTTTAAACGAGCAAGAGAGTAACTGACGCAAGGCAACACAAGGGCTCGATAAAAACTCCCTTAGCAACCCTTTAAAAAAATATTAGAGACAGAAAGAGAAACAGAAAAAGAAAAAGTTAGAGAAAAAGGGAAGGAGACAAATTAGAGAGAGAGAGAGAGAGTGAGAGAGAGAGAGAAAAAAGAGAAAGAGAGAAGAGAGAGGGAGAGAGAGAGAGAGTGAGAGAGAGAAAGAAAGAGAGACGAGGACGGAGAAGCAGTCTTGAATATACTACTTTTATCAGAAGAAATTTCAAATTTTAACATATATCATAAGTTTATGAGGCGGGACATTCTAGTAGACCGACGGCCCATGAGACCGACATTGTCAGTCTGGCGAACCCCTCAGATTGTCCCAAAGCGTGCGAGGACCGACATGTAGCCTTGTTCGATTGTATATGTTGTTCCCTTGAAAGTAGAAAATAGAATTCAACTTCAATTTCAAATTGAAATTAATTTCTAATTGTAATGATATTACAAACATCCGAATGACCATCGCTTCATACCGATGTTCCTTTTTATTCGGGATTTAAAAAGTTATTTGAACTGTTTTAAAGTCCTAAAATTGAATACTATCAAGCCTATGGTTCGGAGAAAAAACTATAACATAACTCAAAAACAAAAACAGAAAAAAAAAGTTGTGCCTTAAGGTATCTTCGGTCATTTGGGATTCTCCATTGAAAGATAGAAGTGATTGGACATGCATTTTTTATGTTGTAAAATTGCCATCATGCCAATTCCATGGTTACAAAAAGAGATGCCCTTTATGACGTCAAGGGCAATATAAGAGTAAGGATTCTGAAAAATATATGGGTCATCATGAGTGATAATTTTATAATTTTATCGATTTACTGACTTAAGAGACTTTCTGAGCTGATTATTTTTGGGGTAACCTTTATATGTTGGAGCGCCATGAGCGTCACAGCGTAACGGACCTGAGCGGATACAAGAAGCCACCATAATTATTATTATTATCATAACCATGCAACACCAAATGGAATTCCTTGTACACTCAAAAAAAGGATTGGTCAAAAGAACCAATGTGTTGGTGAATATGTGTCCGACCAAAAAGTTGGTTGAAATCAACCAAAACTTTGGTACATTTTAACCAATAATTTGGTAATATTGACCATCATATTGGTCAATCTTCACCAATATTTTTGGTCGGACACATATTCACCAACACATTGGTTATTTTGACCAATCTTTTTTTAGAGTGTAATTATGACATGAAAGTGTTATAGTCAAGATCTTTAATTTGTGTTTGCTTCTTCCTTGTTAACATTTAATAACAAGTTCTTATGGTATATCATATCTAACAAAATGAGGGCGATTCCAGTTATACATTAAGTGAAGTTTGGCCACAAACCTTTTTGAGAAAAACATACCTTTTTGTAAACTCCACTTCAATGCCCAAGAGAACACGACATTGCATAATTTATTTAGACGTCCCATCTCATCATTTTCTTGAAAGATTGAGAGATTTATTTTCTTATAAGGGTGCACTTCTTATGATGATTAGCTGTGACTGAATTCATAGCAAGCATTTTCTTCTTGCTCTTCAAGAGTTAGGAAATAAGTCATAATTATAAAGTTATGTCAAAACGGTCTGCTATTTTAAAGTGATTGATTAACTTCGTGAAAAATTGTAAAATCAGCTCAAATGCCAGTGAATTGTGTGTAGTCCTCTAACTACATATATAATGAAGGATATGTGAAAGTATGAGAGAAAATGGAACCCGTTTACTATCCTAAAAAAGAGAAAATCGCGATCAATCGCTAGCGCAAGTCGCTCGGCTTCTTCGCTGCGCTGCAGTCACAAAAACCAAGCACCAGCGCTTGGCGATTTCAGAGCGGGTTTCCAGCCTGTACGGTATTCTGTGATAGAGCGAGGTATGCCAACCGTAAGAGTTCTTTAGGGTTCGGTGGTACTCTATCCCGACATCAATGTTCAATCGTAAATATCTTGATATATAAACGACCGATCAGCTTATAAAACTCAGGCGATTTCTGTCTGAGCTAAAGGTTTGCAATTATGATAATACAGCATTAGCTGGAACAGTGATTTTTTTTTTCAATCCTGGGCAAAGTTAATCAATGCCTTTAAAATCCCATTAACCTAACCATTCATGAAATTCATTATGTCATTTCATTTTATTTAATTTCATGTCATTACATTTCATTTCGTTTTAATTCATTTCCTTTCGTTTTATTTCTTTTCATTTCATTTCGTTTCGTTTTATTTCGTTATATTTCGTTTTATTTCGTTTCATTTCATTCCATTCCATTCCATTCCATTATTTCAACGTCCCATCTATCTGTTCTATATGATTTGTGTAAGCATAGAAAACATTCAGACATCTCACGGTTTGCAACGGACATATAAGTTTGGTAAGGAATAAACCATTGCAAATTTGGCGGGACAAGCCCCACCCCATGCACCCACCCCTCCTGCGTATGGTTGTGTGAGAGCAGGGTGGTGGAAGAGACAGAGATTAGACTATATACTGCGAATGCACAAGCTAGGTCAAGGTGGTCGCCCATCCTTTTGTTGAACGTGAAGCTATAATGATAGCGCCCATGGGATTGGTCGAGGAAATATGATTAACAGGAACAGGTGCTCTACGCCAGGCTAAATAGTGCCAGAACTGATAGACTTTTAGAAATAAGCCTGTTCCCACCGTTAACTGTATGAAGTAAAGGCCCGATAGGCCTATCTAATAAATGATACTTTAAAAAATTAATCCGCTTTCTATAATCTTCGCTAGGACCCGTGGTATAGTGTGGTTCTAGCTATTGCAGAGGCATTGTTGATAAAGGGGGCAACTGGGAGGCACCGATCTTGTTCAAACGTGGGTCACATTTTGACCGATAACGATAACGATAACGATAACGATATTTTTCATACCCTGTGTACACCCGTAGAGCTGCCCTACTATTAACAGACACGATCATTCTCACAGGTTAATTATTTTTTTCATGTTCATAAGTTTTTATTCTTTTCTCTCATAAAGAAAATTGTACATAATTTGTAACATTTCATACAATATTACAAATAATCCTCACATAAATATAACTGCTAACCGAAGTTTCACATTTCAAAACAATGATACAAATAAACTTTCATGTAAAATATATTTGCGAATAGAACTACACATTTCAAGAAGAAAAAGATTGATATATTCAAGTTACACATTTCATTACAAAACAAAATAATACAAATAAAAATGACAACTGAAATTCATTTTCTCATAAACAAATCGCAAATAAAGATTTACATTTCATATGAATTTGCTTTACTAGTAATAGTCTTTATTTAAAAATATATCATTAGGTCCTATTACAAACTAGCAATTGAATTTTAACAATTTTTCACAATAGTTTTTCCCCCATTTCCTTCAGAAAGAAGAAGAATTGATTGAAAATCTCGTTATCGTTAGTGTTGTCGGTCAAATGTGACCAAGCCTTAAGTTAAAAAAAAAAAAAAAAAAAGGTGAAAGAACAAGGCCATAGAGTGAGCGTTGCCGCTAGTAAATGACGATATACAACAACCCACAGGAGAATCCAATGAACCATCATCATCGCAAAGTAAGCGAACCTAGTATAAATCAATATGTGGTAGGCATGAAATGAAGGCTGAAGGACATTTACATAAATCAGAAATTTATTTCATATTTCCATTTTGTCCCCATGTAATCCCTCTATCTTAAAGTGCAAAATAATTTTTTTTCTAGAGTTGAAGGAGAAGAGTTCTGATAAGATGAAAAATAATGGGGGAGCGTTTTTGCTCTGATCATTCTAATGTGGAAAAGTAGCAATGTCACTTGAAAAGGATTGCACCTGAAATGCTCTCACATTTCAAATATAACCAGAAAGAATAGTTTAAAACCTTTAAACAGTTTTGATGCCTCATGTCTGTGAAACCCCATATACCCATCTAAGTATTGCGCTCTTCCTAGATTGTTATTTACATTTATATTTACTCGTCAGATTTTGTTTTTTGTTTTTTGTTTTTGTTTTGTTTTGTTTTGTTTTGTTTTTTGTTTTTTGTTTTGGGGTTTTTTTTTTAAATATTTTTTTATAACAGTTTAATTATTCCAGAATCTCAAAATACGCAATTACATGATTAACTATTCTGAATAATGTCTAGATTTATACATTTTCTTTTACACTTTAATTGCCTGTCATTTTTTTCATCATCTCAAGTTTCAGTAAGTGCACAAACAACCTCGTCTTGGAAACCAACGTCATGCAGAACAGCTAGAAAATAGTGCAGAGAAGGATTTTTCAAAAATACATTGATTGAAAACAAGCTTGAGCCGAAAACACAGAATTCGTCAATGTTCGAACTTTGATGACGCAAGAGTTGTTTTTTTTGAGAGAGCGTTATGAAGATGGCGGTGATAAAATCAGACAATGATCTACATGTGTTTATGGCCTCGTGACACAGGCTAAAAAGAGACGTCATTGTGTGCTAGATGATGATGAAGGTTTTCATTTATAATGATAAGGATAGACTATCGTAGGATTGGAGCAGACAACAATAACGAGGTGATGAACTTTTCCTTTTTTTAATATCAAGCCGTAGCTTGGTCCTATGTTTACACCTCTCTCTCTCTCTTTCTTTCTCTCTCTCTCTCTCTCTCTCTCTCACACACACACACACACACACACACACACGCACACACACTCTCTCCCTCTCTCATTCCATCTTTTTCTCTATCTCTCTCTTTCTTTCTCTTTCTCTTTCTCTCTTTCTCCCTCTTTCTACTGTTATTCAACTTTTTATTTTCATCTGTCCCCACTTCTTAAAATATTTTCTATCTCTCTTGTATTTTACTCTTCAAAAGTTCTATTCTTGGTTAAAAGAAAACAACAAACAAATCATCAACATCACAACCAAATAAATTTTTAAAAGTACATCATAACAAAATAATGAAAAAAGGGAAGGTTTGTAGTCTGACCGTATGATTATACAACTCTAGATGGTTATATACATTATGCACAATAAATATTTAATCAATATCGAACACATCAAAATCCCCAAGGAATCATTTCAAGTCAAATGATGAGATTATAAAACAGAGCAGAAATTGGGGTATTATATACCATGCAGATTAAAGCGTTTTCAAAATAAACATGAATATTATTGGCAGAGAAATTTGAAATCATATGATGTTCCACCATACGCCCAAAGAGTCAAAATAGACGACAGCATTCTCCACAATATGGGCAGATATTTTGAGTACTGACAAAACGACGACGACGACAACAACAACAACAACTACTACTACTACTACTACTACTACTACAAGAAAAAACAACAACAAAAAAATACTACTACTTCTACTACTACTTCTACTACTACTACTACTACTACTATTACTACTACTACTACTACTACTACTGCTATTACTATACTACTACTACTACTACTACTACTACTACTACTACTACTACTACTACTACTACTACTACTACTACTACTACTACTACTACTATACTACTACTACTACTACTACTACTACTACTACTACTACTACTACTACTACTACTACTACTACTACTACTACTACTACTACTACTACTACTACTACTACTACTGCTGCTGCTATTATTACTACTAAAGCAAGAGAAATTGTTTTCATTATGATAGAGATAAGTTTACAAGCAGGGAAAATAATGTGAGAGAATTGGGATTTCAGTAGAAATTACTACCACCCCTATCTCTTATAATTATGACTATACTGAATGAAATGACTTACGACCAATGAGCGTCGAATTTTCGCGGGTATCAAATTACTGTACCTTCTTTGGGTGTAAGGTCCCATTCTATAAATATTCTATAGATATTCATATTCTATAAATATAACAGCCCTTAAAATTTCGAATATAGACATGATTCTTATAATTTTGTCATATCTTGGGCCTGTAACATAAAGAGATAAATCAATCTTACGATTGATATCAATCTTAAGTCTATGGCAAACCATGTACTGAAGAGTTACAATTGATCGTAAGATTGATTGTATCTCTTTATGTTACAGGCCCCAGGTCAAGTAAAAATGTGAGAAGATTCATGTAGTCACGGTCCATCTTTAGAGAAATTATTACTAGATGGCGCTCTATCGCCTATGTCTTCACTCATGTCCTTGAACTGAAAAGAAATATTTCACTATTTTCACTTAGCATTGGCTCCTGTCACGTAAAACTAGGATCAAAATTGAACATGCTTCGCGGGCAGCACGGTAGTCATGACGGTAGTCAGTGTGTCTGTCTGTGCGCATGTGTGTGTGTGTGTGTGTGGGGGGGGGGGGGGTGAGGAACCCCCTTTCAATTTCAAGATTGCAGATTGTTTTATTTCGATCTGAATTATGAGATTTTGCCGGTAGGCCTCCATGCAATGGGGTGGGTTCCTTTCATAGAACGTAGCGCTATAAATTTTTTTTTTCTTTCTAGTACTGTAATCATACCCTTATTACCTTGATCTCTTTTCCATGTGGAAGTGCTCATTCACAATATAATCCCACAAAAATAGAATTGTGCAGGTACCTTCAAATTCTCATATGAACCAAGGAGTTATCAACAGAAAGGAAAAACAAAGTCACTCAAATTTTTAACAACAAACGTATTGAAAAAGGACAATTTGTAGAAGTAAATCTTACGGTCACCCCCCCCCCCTCTCTCTCTCTCTCTACATGCCTGTTTTTTTTCTAAACCCCCCCCCCCCCCCTCTCTGCATATCTGGCTCTCTCTTTCTCTGTCTCTTTCTGTTTTCTCTGTCTGTCTCTTTCTAACGGTCAGAGAGGGAGAGAGAGAGAGAGAGGAGAGAGAAAGAAAGAGAGAGAGAGAGAAAGAGAGAGAGAGAGAGAGAGAGAGAGAGAGAGAGAGAGAGAGAGAGAGAGAGAGAGAGAGAGAGAGAGAGAGAGAGAGAGAATTGTTATATATACTATTTTTCTGCAGTCTGAACAAAGAGTTACCAAGGAGTTATGATAACTCCTTGGAGTTACTAGGCACTCCTTGGTCTTAGGTACCCTCTGATATTATATTTTTGATTCCTTTCCTCTATGCTCGCAAACGGGGATGGAGACCTACGCCTTCCCCGCCCATGCGCTCCCTGCCCTCATGTATATTGGATTCACGACTATGAACGACTTGAGACCATGCAGAATGAATCAGTTTGTGATTATAAAATTAATTCGTGACAGAGAAACGTCGTAAATCAAAACGAATCCAGGAAGGAAGATTATAATGACGCTTGATCAGCCATTTCATGCGAAATCGTTAAACTTTATGAATCACTTTTAACCCACTGAATAAATATTTATGCAATTATGAGATACAACGGATGGGTGTTTTGTTAGTTGATCATTATAATTATCTCAAACGATATAAAATGACAATAGACCACACCATTGTCTTGTGATTTGTGGCCTGTATCGGATAAACGTTGGTTGTTAAAATAAGAAAACTTTCATTGAGCCCGTGTAAGTACTTTGTATCATCCCGAGGAGAGATTTGTGTGAAATAAACGAAAAATGGTGCGATGTGTAAATAAATAATTTCTAACAAGATATTGAGACAAGACAATTAGCTTTTCAGAAATTTTAACTAGGTTTTCTAAGAACACGTCATCTAAACTCTTAAGGGAAACAAAATTGAATTTAAAAAAAAATGAAAGCAAAAAGTATGCAGAGAAAAGGCTATAGGATCAATGAAAATTTAAGAAAAATGTGACACACAAAAAACAAGGCATGTTTTGGCAGATGTATATGAGAGTTTCAATCTCACACCTGTACCAGGTGAATATACTTCTCCTTTGTTTTGTACCCCCGAATGACCCCAAATATCACATTCCTTTCATGTCTGTAAGAGGGGTAGACTAATTTGATAAAGGGTGATACAGGATACCTCATTACCCTGAATACATCTTCACCATATCTGCATGCCTGAGGAAAACGTTTTTTGGGATATACACATTTTATGCATCACACAAAGTGGAAATAACCAGAATCACTTCAGTTATGCGTGAGCTTACATATTTGGTTGAAGAAAAAAAATTAAGGTTTTATAAAAATAAAAATAGTTATTTCGTATTTAATATAATTTCAATCATATACTGTGATATGATTGAAATTTCCTGATATACAGTTTGTTGGAGGAGTATTTGGTAAAATAATGCATGTAGTATGTATATAATAGTTGAACACACACCTACTTGTTGATCAGATTAATGACTACAAATTTATACACTGTTTGATTTTCATACTACATATGATAAATGTTAGATATCCAATTATATTCAACTTGTCATTTTCCAGTGTTGCTTGTATAACTTATTCTAAAAAACAAACGAAAAAATGATATTTTAAGAATTGAAAAGGAGAGACATATTGGGAAACATAAAAATCGCTTTTGTTGTACATTTTACTGGAAAATGTATCTACGTCATCGTTGCTTGTTTTTCAACTTTTTTAATGTCGTGTAAATGTCACAATGCTAGTTGTTTGTTTTCTCGGCAGCCTTGATTATGACACTTTGGACTCCTTAGAAAATGGTCAGTGGCGTACCTATGGGGTGGGGCAGGGGGAAACGTACCCCATGCGGCACTTGAAGGGGTGCAAAAATCCCCTCAAAAGACAGAAAGAGAGGGGGAGAAAATGAAAATAATTATGAACTTTAAGGCATGCGCTGCTATCCGCAGGGTAAAGTGCATTATAAATACAATCTTTTGAGGTTTTAAAACGCAAAACTTTCTAAAGCTCGGTCGCTTTGCTCTCTCGCATACAATGTTGTTTAAAATCTCATAATTCAGCGCCGCCCCATTAGGATATAATTTATAAAAGCACTTTTAAAGGGTTCTAAATTTAAAGTAAACATATAATTCTTGTTGATTTGCTCCCCATTGCATACTTTTCACTTTTTACATATCGTCCCCTAACATAGCGAAATTCCTTTATTTCACCTGGATTTTCGGTAATTTTGCGCCCCATTTTAGGAAGAAGTGAACAAAAAAGCATCTATCAATATTCAAAATTTTGAACTGTATAGTTCCATGTAGTGCTTCCTTGTTAATTTTCCAGTGCATAAAATGCAGAAGAGTAACAATTTTTAGGGTAAAAAATGTAAACAAGTCGCTTCCCTCCCTCGCTGATACAGTTACCTATAAGTTTAGACGAGGGGGGGGGGGGGGGGGGGGGCTCAATTTCATTTTCCCCAGGCGTCATTTTCCCGAAATACGCCACTGTAAATGGTATAGTATATGGGATCATATTTTACTATAAACTATGATTTTCTTTATTTCGAGATTGAAAATGACTCCATTGCACACAAGTTAGAGGCAACGTATCCAGAGATGAGAATTCATGAGTACGCCCTCTACCTGTTTCATGCGCGCATCGTCTTCAATCATCATCATCATCATCATCATCATCAAAAGAAGAAGAAGAAGAAGAAGAAGAAGAAGAAGAAGAAGAAGAAGAAGAAGAAGAAGAAGAAGAAGAAGAAGAAGAAGAAGAAGAAGAAGAAGAAGAAGAAGAAGAAGAAGAAGAAGAAGAAGAAGAAGAAGAGAAGAAGAAGAAGAAGAAGAAGAAGAAGAAGAAGAAGAAGAAGAAGTAGAGGCAGAAGTAGATATTCAAGTAGAAGAAGAAGAAGAAGAAGAAGAAGAAGAAGAAGAAGAAGAAGAAGAAGAAGAAGAAGAAGAAGAAGAAGAAGAAGAAGAAGAAGAAGAAGAAGAAGAAGAAATTGATAATCCAATCTTTTGATCATAAAATAATCTATAAATGTTTTACTTGAAGATAAACTGTATTAGGCGCTATATAAAAATTTTGTATGTAATTATCATTGAGAGATATAACTGTTACCATTCTTAAAAAGTGTTGTCGCAGTCATACGCTTCAAATGTGAAGTAAATTTATTGCAGTTCGAAACAAAGCGACTATAATATTTAGTGTCTTTTATTTATTTCATTTATTAAACATCATTGATTTACATCAATATGCTGTTCATCAACATATTATAGAGTATAAATACATAATCATGCACGTCTTAACGAACGCTGTCTACTTAAGGGTTTAATTGTTTATTTGATTGTTTGTTTTCTCTCAGTTCTTTTATGTTGTAAACATTGATATGATTTGTAACTATTTTTAAATGTGTGTGGACCCCTCTGAACACCCACTGAAGTTGAAAGGGTAATCCACCCCACATTTTAAATGAATAAATAAAAAAAAATAGCTTTGACAGTATTCATGCGTTAAATTTGCTGACCAAAATGGTAGTTACCTGTGGTTTAAAACTACAGAGTGAAACCAATTTAACGTATATCTCTATGTGATATTTATTTCATTTTCACGGACAAACGAATTATTTTTTATTTGTTAAAAACCACAACCTCACTTTTGATTCTCAATGCCTCAACTTTTTAATTTACCACATCAAACCAGGAAATTAGTAATATACATCTAGTGACGAAATTAAACTAAATAATGTTAGAGGTTATTGATTGATGTATTTGAGAATAGAAGCCGAGACTGGCATTTGATGATCAGACTACTTGTACTTGCATATAAGGTGAGTTTCCGCATAGATTTGTTTGTAGGCCTATATGACTTCCGTAATATAAACATTTCCTTATAAAAACTAGACTGATGTATATGCAAAAAAGAGCATTTGGATGATAAGCCTATAACATATCTTAAGTAAGTCAATCAGCCTGCAATTTGGTTAGATCTTTATCATGGGCCGCGGAACCGGGGGGGGGGTGGCTGCTGCCCCCCCCCCCCCCCCCCCCCCCCCCCCCGCCCCCCACACTTTTATGAGTGAGTAGACACGTTAAAAAATATATGGGAAAATGCTAGGAAATTGTCATTAATAAGTGAAATCAGATCAAGGAGTTATCACAGAACTCCTTGATCAGATCAGCCCCCCCCCCCCACTTTCAAAAACGCTCCGCGGCCCCTGCCGTATTATAGACTATTCAAAATTACAAACTAAAAACGCTAAAAAAATTGTATAGCTACTAGGGAATGAATCTACCATATTACATTTTCGAATAGGCCTAAATAGGGCCAGCTATGAACTTAGTGTAGGCCGAAGTTATGACTGTTAGGCACAGTTATACCGAATATCTTGGGGCCTAATGATTGTTAAAAATATCGTACATTGAATTATAAGCAGGTATTGATGAAACTTGCACTTTAATCTGACCTAGGGGAATTGGGCAAATTTTGGGGAAGGCCTAAGCGCCCAGAGCGCCCCCTCACCCCCGCAGAACCTCGCCTGATGACTGTACATCAGGGTAGACCCTATATTTTCGTAGTAGATCCATGAACAGATGAATCAGGTGGCCAACACAGGAGGCACCGTTCACATAGCTAAGAAGGAAAGTACTTGACTCAGTGTGAACAGGCTTAATGACCTCATTCACTTCATACACTTCGCACGTAACTCGATTCAGAAACGGTCCGCTCGTCCGCTCAAGTATCAAACTTTCCAGCTCCGTTCAAATTCCAGGATCTAAGTAAGAGCTTCATCTTCGAATAGTTGTGTCCTTACCATGCACCCGATATGATCCAGGACCCTGTATCAGAGGTAACCTAATCTTCTATTCATACATTGACTATCTCATCCTGGACTGGTTAAAGATCATTTCTCTGTGCTAATGCTGAAAGATAAGCAGAATTCGTTCGTTTGAGTGCAACTAATTTCAGATCATGACGCATTCGAGGAAAAGTATATAGTGCAACGATATGTAGAATAGCTTTTTTAGCTTCCTTGGGTCATCTTTTGGATAGCTCAGAGCTCTAAAGGATTTAAACATTCATCAGGAGCTTAGATTACTGAAGGTGAGTTATATATATCTTAATGGTTCTTTTAATCCATGTATTTTTGGTCACATAGGGATGAATAGTTATGAATACAATTATGTTATCTTTATTATTCTAAAATAACAGAATACTGGTTACAAAGTCCAGTGCAATCGGTCAGTTAGTTATATATTTGTATTATTTCTATTTTTCTGCGTTCCACTTTCACCTTGTAACTTTCCTTCTAATGACTGTCGAGTTCGAATTATTATAGATTTTTCATTCTATCCATCTAGTAATTTTGTTTGTATAATTTCATTACTTTGATCTGAGCCCTGTTTCATAAAACTGCCCCATTTCTATGACAAATTTGCGCTCAGTCAATCAAATTCAAGGATTTCAGTAGCTTATAACAATTATTGTAACTTGTTATTGATAACAAGTTTTATGATCACTTCATGTTAAAATGTTGAAGAGTCAGAGAGTCAGAGACAATGCACTGGACAGGTAGAAAAGGGAGGATGAAAGATAAGATAAGATAGAGAGAGAGAGAGAGAGAGAAAAAGAGAGAAAGAGATTGTTGAATACTTGTACATTTTCTTCAACTGATGATAGTTACCAATTATTTATCTTCCTTCCTTTGTATTACAAAAAAGCCGTCTAAGCAGTGGTAGTAGGCTGCAGGATGGGGGGGGGGGGGGGGGGGGGGTAAAAGGGGAAACAAAAAAGGAAACAGTAAAACCCTAGGCATGTAAACAAGCATCGATTAAACATTTCTAAGAAAGTGTACTCACCCTGTTAATAAACAAACAAACTAAACAAATTGTAATAAACTTATCATAAACGTGTCATGTCAAGAAATACCCTTTTTAGCAACACATGCACTAAATAGTCGGTATCATGTTTTTAAACTTTAAAACTGATTTCCCAACATACCAAGACAAGCAGTTTTATGCGCAAACCATCAAGAAGAAAAGTAAAACTAAAATGTGAATATACCCACCTTCAAGTCTTTTTAAAAGATGTGAAGAGTACATTCAAGTGCATTATGAATGGAATCTGATGTCTGAGTCGTGAAAAGCTTGAAATCTCAAGTACAATGAATCCTTCCATTTAGGATCAGTAAGTCTAGACACATGGATAGGGAGTAAATGTCACATCTCATTCACCCATCTATTCATATCCACAGAGGAATGAATATTTACATTTTATCCTCAGAAGGTTATGTGAAAGTCTGAGGAGCGTGACAAAGTCATATGAATTACATATCTATAAGTGTATATCGTTGATTTAAGCTTCTTTCATAATAAAGTTATGAGCGAAAATCGCAGTTAAGTTATTTTATTTCAAACTGAAAACAATCAAAGAACTATATTAAGCCCACAGGTAAAACGTTACGCATTAATACAACATGAGGATCGATATTTGAAATGATTTAGAGCTAGTTTACATCTCTGAATTTAAAGGTTATATAAGACTCCAATTAGAGTCAAGAGGTAATATTCATTCATTCTGCCATAATTCATATTTCACACTTCACAGTCCATACTTTCTTTCCTGATTTATTTTGGTTATTGATCTTTCAGCGAGGTGGAAGCCTGCATTATTTCTGTGACTATTCAACGTAGCTTCCAGGGATATTTTCCCATTATCACAATCAAAGGATATAGTGTGAAAATGTCCTTGATATCAGGTAAATGGGTTCGAAAATGGCAGTATTATGATTGCCAGTATGAGCCTACTTTTTTGGTTTATGATAGATACCTCCCGTAGTAGCAACTCAATTCAAATTAACATTTATTTTCTTCGATTGATTTTGACATCATTTAACATCTGTTCAAATAGTACTATTTACATGAATTGAATTGAATTGAATTTTATTAAATATCATTGATTTACATCAATATTCTGTTCATAAACATATAACAGAGTGTATCATACATATAACAAAGTATAGATACAAATATTTGGAATGTATAAAAGAAGTATAACATATGTAAAATGGATGGTAAATACATAAAAAATATAATGCAAAATGCGGGAAGTGAATTCATAATAATTTAGGTTAGTATCCTAAAAGATATTATATTATGTCATAAATGCATATCTACGGAAATGTACACTCAAAGCTTTGAAATTTAGTCTTTTGTTTTATCTGTCTGAAATCATAAATATATGAAGTAGGTAGTAACTGTATATACATGTATACAAAGTAGTATGTATATAATGAAGAACTTGTGATACAAGGAAGAAGGCGCGATCCTATAAAATAAGCAGAAGCTTGTAGTGGGTGCGCCTGAATACACAAACTGAAGAAAGAGTGGGAGTTTCAAAGACTATAAAACTACTTTGTCAGGAGTTGCTTTGTTCTCTATACATGAAGAAGTAACTTAACAATTTCAACACACATCTTAACATGACTTATATATTTCAAACCCTTGCATCAGATCAGATTGTTTCAACGAATGTCCCCAGTTGATGGGGGAAATTTGGATTCGTTTGTATACATAGGGTCGGTTTCATGGGTCAGCTTTTAGTCCGTCTCTCTGATTAAGGTTCGTAACACCTGTAGTGTCATTATGAGATAATGTGACAGATGCTTAATCAGATTCGGAAGGACCAGTTTCACTGCTATCCTACCTCGTCGCCTTTTCTATTTACTATGAACGGTGAATAACAGTCCTATTGATCGCTCATCAACAAATGCTTGGACAACTCATAGGGGTAACCCCTTTTTTTGTTCTTATTTTCATTTTTTTTTTAAGTCCTATATATAGGACTTTAAAAAAAAATATATATAGGACTTTAAAAAAAAATACTGCATGAATTACAAACCATGATGAATTCATTTCCACAATATGGGTGAATGTCGCGACAGCACTATGTCATTTGAAAGTTTCATGAGGGAATTAAAATTCTCTAACTTCCTCGAAAGACCACAGTTGTGGTAGATCATTATCATAACTATACAATTCACAACCTGGGCCCCGTCTTATAAAGAGTTGCGATTGATTGCAAATAATTTGTAATTGATATCAATTGCAACTCTGTAGGAGATTGGAAATTTGTGATTGATTAGAGGACTTGCGATCGATTCGAATCAATCGCAACTCTTTATAAGACGGGGCCCTGGTTATGTCTTCTCGTTCTCCTTTTCCCCTGTCTTTATTATTTTCTCCTTATATTTCTTCCCTTTCTGACCATTCGATGGGGGTGGGACAGGGGGGGGGGGGGGGTCAGCCAGTTACTATAAATTTCCCCTAAGATACTGAATTACAAACTAAAGCCATTTTGCACCTAAGCTTTTTATATCAAATCAATGCCGATACCTTTAACGACTATTGACAGGGTCGAGTAGGATAGGGTCGAACAGGATGGGGTCGAATAAAGATAGATGGATGGACAAAGTTGATTCTACATTCGGAAGTTCAAGTTAAGCATCAAAACTGGTTGCATTTAATCATGGCCATCTGGTTGTTTATCAAGACCATTAACAAGCTTCTGGTTCGCGGTTATTACTTCAACCAAAAACTCGGTGATTCAATTTGTTGCTCCCATTCACACAGCTGCTATTCTTAACAGCTTACTAATTACAAATGAAAACAGAAAGGTAATGAGAGGCCCAGATCATGTCAGGTACATATCCCTAGACTCCAGATACGGCATACTGTTGGTGGCGATAACATGTGCGGACTTTCATGGCATACATACATGTCAGTGTCCCCCATCCGAACGTAACGTCAAATTGCGTCGTCTTGAAGCCCAAATAGTCTTGGAAAGCCCTCGAATACCCCTTTTCAGCTTTCTCTGATACCAATAATTCTAAGCTGCCGTGAAGCTCATTTTCTCCAAAATAGGAGTCTTAAACAACATGAAAGGTGAAGAATAATTTGGATCCCAGGATCACTATTAGATTCTAAATTTTTGGGGTAACTATTGCCACATCTTTATACAGTCGATTTCAAGTAAAAGTTTTTTTGTTTTTTTTAAGTTGTCTTTTTATTAAAAAAGACACTACATATATTTCCCTACGCGTATTTTAATCCTTGTCATTAGTATAATTATATGCTTTAACAACCAGAAACCTAGCACAAAGTTTACTGTAAACAATTACGATTGCTTCTATTTTTTAGTTGTCTCCAAATCACGATTTAAACAATAAATTGCAAAATTCGTCTTAGTTTTAAAATGTAAGATGATAATACAATAATATGGTCTTTTTACTCACGGTATGAAGTTAATTTAATGAGGAGAATATTCGGCTCTTAAAGAGACGGCGTCCTCTGTTACTGGTGAATTAATTTACCAATAAGTGAACTAGTGGATCGTTCAAATTCAATAATTACGATTGCACTACTTCCCCTCCCATCGCGGAAATGAATGGATAATCAGAAAAATATATTTGAAAGCCATTAGCCTTGTAAGATTTAAAATTAAATCATCAACAAATTGCGAATTTACTCGTTCGTGAAGTATAACAAATGTCCAGACTTCGTGCATGCTTGTTAAAGTTTCGAGAAAACGAACGGAATACCAATGGTTATTACCGACTGCGATTGCCATTATCTGATGCCATCTTGGTCAGCTAATCGCTCGATCAGACTGCCCAATTATTGAATTCAGGAGATAAGTAATGAAGTAATTTGCAACGCCATGAGATGGACACGAGAAATCCCTTTTCACTTTGCACTTTCCATCTCCTAAGAGAGAGAGAGAGATATATATATATATATTACTTCAATGGACTTAATTAGGCTCAATCACAACCGCTATTTGATTTAAATTGGAAATTGATTCTTTTCACCAACGTCAAATTAAAAGGCAATACCAAGTAGATTTTTTCATTGCAAGCAGTCTCGTGGCGAGGAATTTTCATGAATGTATAGAACAGCTTATACTTCCAAGAGAGAGAGAGAGAGAGAGAGAGGGGGGGGGGGGGGGTAGTCACACAGTGGTCAGAGAGACGAACGAAATGGCGAACGGGCAAAGAGTACTGGAAGAAAGAACAAAAATATAATTTTACGTCGAGACACCCCCCCCCCCCAAAAAAAAAAAAAAAAAAAATAGAAGAAAACAGCAAATTTGTTTGTTGATATGCTGACTGTCATATCTCTGGGCTTCCCGGGCAAGATTTGAATATGAAAGTATTATCGGAAACCATGTTTATGTCGCTCTAATTCCTATTTTCCCCTTCCGCACTTTCCGTGACCTTGTACATGTAGGTCGCCCCCATATCTGGGTCATGACCCACTTCTTAATGACATAAATTCTCGTATTTCTGATGGTCAAGAGGAAATGAAAACAATCTGATTCTCAGCTGAGGATAAGAAGATGAAATGGAATCTAGATGACAAGTGATTAGCTCGTCTCGCGTTTCGACCTGAGTGGTATAAAGGGATGGGGTGGAGCATCTTTGCATTGTGACATCACCAGCGTCAAATGTCAAAATAACACGGTGTGAATTCATTCGCGGTTACATGGACTTGCGAAAAATATCTCAGAATTTAACAAATACTTGTATATCTAATTCTTCTTTTGGTACTACTTCTACTTCTACTTCTTCTTCTTCTTTTAATTTTACTTCTACTTGTATATCTACTTCTATTTCTACTTCTACCTCCTGTTCTTCTTCTACTTTTACTCATAATTTCTGTTTCTACTTCTACTTCTATTTCTATACTCCTACTTCTATTCTACGTCTACTTCTACGCCTGAGTCTACGTCTACGTCTACGTCTATATATACTACTATTACTATTACTACTGCTGCGGCTACTACTTCTCCTCCTCCTCCTCCTCCTCCTCCTCCTCCTCCTCCTCCTCCTCCTCCTACTACTACTACTACTACTACCACCACTTCTCCTGTTATTACCTTTATTGCTTCTGGGACATGATGTACATATTTGTCTAAGTTGTCTTACTTTTTTAAATCATGTTAACTAGTTCATATAATTGAAACTACATCACATTATCTCTTTACAATGGAGTCTAATACATGTACATCAACATCTGAGCATAGTCGACCTAAATTGTAATTCTGTTCCATCGTCACATTCACATTACAGTAGTATAAGCTCTCATCATGTCTTGATAATGATAATATCATCTGTGAAAAAGAAGCCAAGTGAGTGCATCTATCCAGTAGCGAGTCCAGAGAGCACAGGGGCACGTGCCCCCCTTTCAAGTTATCTGCATGACATATTTAATACACACAAAAATATACTCCACCCAGCTTGTATTCTTGTGCCCTTGTGCCCCTTTTTAAGTGTAGGTACGGGCGCAACTTAAAATTATTAAAAGTTAAAAAATGATAGTAATGACAGTGATAATAATTATTGTTGTCATAATAATAACATTTACATTGATGATGTTATGCAGTAAAATATATAAAACGTGAGTGTAAGCTTGTAGGTGTACTGGTAGTAGTGAGTCCGGAGAGCACAGGGGCACGTGCCCCATGTCCAAGTTATCTGCATGACATTAGGGGAAGTTCACCCTGAAGATTACTTGAGTTTAAAAAAATGCAGAAAAAATAAAGAATAATATTGGCGAAGGTTTGATGAAAATCGGTCAAATAATAAAAGAGTTATGAGTATTTAAAGTTTTGGATTCGTGACGTCACATGCGAGCAGCTGCCCATTGGTCATGTAATAAATATTCCATATATTCGCATTTTTTTTTACGTTCCACGATAAATTAATATTGTTTCTTTTCAGAATCTAGTATTGAATAACATTTCTGACAATATATCAAATGCACAGACGAAAATATTCTAAATTTTCTGAGAAAACTGTATTTTATGGAATATTATCACATTACATAATGGAGGAGCTGCTCGCATGTGACGTCACAAAATCAAAACTTCAAAAGTCCGTAACTCCGTTATTCTTTAACGGATTTTGTCCAAACTTTCGCCAATATTTTTCTTTATTTTTTCTGCATTTTTTAAACTCAAGTAATCTTCGGGGTGAACTTCCCCTTTGTAAGTACACACAAAAATATACTCCGCCCAGCTTGTGTTCTCGTGCAGTTGTGCCCCCTTTTCAGACCCGAAAAGGTACCTGAAACTCTGAAAGTATATCTTTTTTTTTGCTTGTCAAAGTTTTTTCTCCATTGTGCCTCAGGTGCCCCGTTTATCAGTGTCCTTCATTCGCCCCTAGCTGCATCTATCTCTCCACGCAGGATGTACGCACTTGTACAACATGGCGTTCAATCTGGTAGAATGTTATTAGAAGTCGATTCGAAGGATGTGATTCACGTCAAGTAGCCCTGTTCAGTTAAATGATTTCTACACGAATCCTCAACATCCATGTCATTAACAGTACACCATTATAGGATTTGAAAGAGACACATTACGTTTAGTTCGAATGTGAAAGAGATATGGGGGATTCCAGGCGCTTCCGATTTTCAGTTCAAGAAGGAAGACTTTGACAAATAGGAGATGGACATATTTCATACGTAAAGCGGCGATTTCTCGACACGGCAGGGGGGAGGGGGGGGGGGGGGGGGGACAAGACTAGCCTTTACCATTGCTTACTATACAATCTTCAAAATTTCTGAGGGGGACGTGTCCCCCCCCCCCCTTCCCAAGGATCGCCGCCCATGTGTACATGAATGATTCAAACTCTTGACGCTTTATTGCGCGTTAAACCAAGGATAAGGACAAGTTCATGAATATACAAGGAAAGAATTTGAAGAATTGCAAGATTTAGAGTTGGAACTATTGGACCTGCAAATTTAGATTTATTTCTGTAATATAACATTTTACGTATTTTAATTCTGAATTCTTAAAGAAAATAATAACAACACCTTTGTGATTTTGAAATGATATTTTGAAATGATTCAGTAAAATCATAATCTATACTTTCTGAGATATTAGATGCTATCTGATGTTAACTTGTTTATTAAAAACCATTTAAATGTCTATTATAATATTATAATTTGCGTAGTAATAATTCTAACAAACTTAAGAAACACCCAATACCATTCAATTGACATTATACACTTAACACGTTCAATTGAGTAGCGCAGCACTTAAAAACAATCTGTGAAACTTCACAGACGTCAAATCTATATCCTCTTCCAGAATAGTACTCGTCTTCCCGAGCTAGAGTACAAAAATCTCTAAATTTCCTTAAGTTTTCCCCAACTGAAGCTGACGGGAAGGGAAGAGTATCCCATAAGGCGTTGGGTGGGGATGTGATGATAATGAGTCAATAAGGAGTTTCAGACAATGTATTGAATTAGGGGTACAAGTACTAAATAGTTTGTGGGGGCTATAGTATGAGTTTGGAAAAAAAAGTATTCATGAGGGAAACTAAGAGAAGGAGGCGATTTGTTTTTCTTGATATTTCCATTTTATCTGTGATATTTGACCTGTGACACTTTCATTTTAAAACAAATTAATTCACAATCTAACCACAGTACGACAATTCCAAGAATGTTAGTTACTTTATGTAAGAAGACCAGAAATCCATTTGGTTGAGAATATCAAATCGTGGGAATATATTCTAACTCGTGGAAAAAAGTAAAGTTTGATACATCTATAGCAAATATATTGTTAGACCTGCATTTCATAAATTAGAATAGATAAAGAACATAGATGAATGCGATTACTAGCCCCAAAAGAGAAAGGATATAAGTGTCAAAATATATTAAGTTATGAATGGCCAAAATACCCTATAGAGTCTAGATAACTACCTTAGGTCTATGGGTCAAATGAGACAGATATGCTTCGTAATTTTTGTCATGAAGTGCCATGTCATGAACTAGTTGAAATCAACATTTTCATGTTGTCTGTTAACCTCGTCGACTATCTATTTTACACAGTAACAAAGTCAAATCTGATAATATGGCTTGGATAAACGCCAGGTATGTTACGGACTGTGTTTGTTATTCAGTGGATTCTTTAACATTAACGACGACAGTTGGAAACTCCTGTTGTGAAAAACTCACCTTTCCAAAGATGAGTCAGTGCTGACCTCGATCCATAGGCACAGCAATATACCCCCCCCCCCAAAAAAAAAAAAAAAAAAAAAAAGAAAAAAAAAAAAAAAAAAAAAAAAAAAAAAAAAAAAAAAAAAGAAGAGAAAACAAAAGAAAAGAGAAGGAAAAAAGAAGAAGAAGAATTTGTCAGTGCGGGAGAGGGATTCTCTGGAAAATATACAGAAATATTAAAAATTTAAAATGATAGTAATGATGGTGATAATAATTATTGTTGTCATAATAGCATAGCTCTGAAGTAGTAATATATAATACAAGCTTATAATAGCCATACGGGCACAAGTTGGTCGGTGGGCTATCGTAATTATATCTTACCTGCATTACAACTTTCGAGTTTTAACAAGTAATTGACACTTTATTAAATAGGCAATGTAGTTTCATCATTCAGATATACTAAATACGATGTAAAAATAACAAACAGACCACTGCCACTGATGTGGTGCGATTGGTCGAATATTGGTAATTTCAAAATACGTTGGGGTAGCCCCCCCCCCCCCCCCCCGCCTTGTAAGCCAATATGTATATAAACCTACTTTCATGTAGGTACCCAGAGAGATACATTGTGAGATACATTGTGATCCTACCCATTTTAAAAATCTGAAATAGACAACGTCCAAAAGATCGTTTATCTGAAAATCTATTTTGTAAATATAATTGTAATATAAGTTAAAATAACAAAAGAAAGGTCATGCAAATAGCTACCAGTCATCTGAATCACTTAAAATCTTATCAGCTTTTTTTTCAAATTGATAAATTAATTTTATTTTATTTTATTTTATCTATTCATCTATTTATTCATTTATTTATTTATCTATTTATTTGATTTGATTTGATTTATTCATTTATTTATTTAATTTAATCTAATTATTGGGAGGGGGGGGGGGGGTTGCGGGGGAGGCTTGGCTTACCCTAACTATACATGGGCTTTGATTAAAAGAAATTACAAATGATGATAAAAAAAATTTCTCTCTCTCTCTGTAGGAGCTATAGCAACTTGTGTTTGATTTCCACCTTTTTAAAGGAAATTGATAAAGGACTATATTCTTTCCAAAAATTGAGGTGACCGATAACGATAACGAGATGTTCAAGGTACACCCTACCATATGGGGTATACGTGTGAGTATACTCGTCTCTGTTATCGTTATTGGACAAATGTGACCCACGCTTGATTAACCCTTTCAGGACAGGAATTATTTAAGGACTAAATTGATCACATTTTGTTCTTCAAATTGGCAACAGTAATATTTTTCTTTTAGCGCTACATGGTTCTAATAAGGTGTGATGTTTTTGAAAACAATATACATGGTTAAAAATTTTGTTAAAAAGTTGAAAAATTGCTAATTTTGATGAAAAACAATGATTTTGACCCTCTCAATGTGTTGCCAATTTAAGGACTTTAAAACTTATTCTTGTTTTAAAAATTCCTGGCATCAAACACAATATGGTCATGAAACAAAAATGGACATAGTGTATGCAGAAATTTTTGCTCTTTCTACTCATGCATCTGGTATATTTTTTAGAGCTCTGAATCAAAAGTTATTTAGCAAAACCACAAAATGTGGGAAATTGTCTCGAAAGGGTTGAAGAATTAAGTAGGATTATTATTAAAAAAGAAAGTAGCATTACATTTAAATACCTACAAATTTACACATGTTCAATATATTTCAGTCATGTTCTCGATGGCTCGATGGTTTTCCTCAACTGTAAGCAGGATGTCGTCACTTCCGGTAGGCAGTGCCCCCCCCCCCTCCCTTCAAGGCTTCCTCTAACAAGGGAAGAGGGTGGAAGATATCACTTGTCTTTTGGTTTACACACGTCAGAGAGTGAGACCCTATCTGAGGGGACCAGTAGTTACCCCAGGGGGTTAGATCTGAGTCACCTGATTTGAAGGGTTCCTTCTGAAATTCGGAGGGGTAGTGTTCTCCTTGTTGTTTTTTTCTCCATTCAGTAAAAAAAGCATTATATTGCCTCGTCTACATTTTCTTGTAGAATACCTCCAAAATCTTCTTTCTTGATATGCTATGGGGGTAATGGGTATACTGAAAGAACCTTTAAAAATGCTATCCTTCAAGAAATATCCCATGAGCACTCCCTCCCCATCCCTCCATGTGTATTATAAAGTCGTCTTTTCACTAGTTTTGATATTGTTGTTATACGTTCCTTGATCAAAGCTTTTTGTTTTTGTTTTAATCTTGGGGATCATTCTCTAAAGACAGTTTCGGACCACATATAACATAATGGATCTACCCCTAATAACAATATTGACGTATTATACTTCCGTAACCATGGTATCAGTATTTTATTATTTCCAATTTAAAATTGCCAGGAGACTTCAGAAATTATTTGAATGACATGAACAGGGGTGCAATTCATTTATCAAGTTCCGTTATTTCCGGAAATTATCGTTTGTGAGCTCCTTTGGGCATGTGAATTATAGAAAAATTACTGGCACTATGTATGAAATTGAATTAAACAAAATTAAAAGATAAAGACAAAGATAAAAGATATTACGATCCCCATTATTTTGTTAACATTTATCTATCTTTCTCTTGCCTCCTTTGATTCTATCTCCTAGTCTGTTTAACAGCTGTACATTTTTAATTCGGGAAGAAGGCTGACCTCGGACAACAATAAGTATAAACAAACTTTAATTGTCATCAGCTTTAAATACAACATAACCAAATGTTTTCTTAATTTCAAATTTGACTGTTCCAAATTTGGGGCTTTTCTTTGGCTGAGCAATCGAGCGTTGACAGGAATATGATGAAGTGCCAAGTGTGTGTTAATGGATTAACAGGGGCTCATCCGGATTGAATGATTATCGGCTTCATTCTACCCATCGTGACGATGTCATTGGAGTCAAGGGTAGACTGTGGCACATCCCACAGCTTTTGTGCCAAGACTGTCTTCACGCAAGGTCAGTGTGCAAGGATGGAACCTCTGCATGGACAGTTTGAACACAGGTTGAAGATTCCTGCAGATTTGGTGAAGGCAGGTGCCCTCATATCAGTTATTTAGGCCTACATTCATTTCTTGTCCTTACTTTGGCTATAGTCGCAAGATTATATCCTGTATGAAAACCCTGGAAGATACGATTGTTTTGTGTCAAGGGCAGACCGGCTGAGACTGAGCTCTCTACGTTTATAGATAATCGTCGTCATGGTCATGTGTTTTGGATATTCAGACTATCTAAGAACAGTCTGTTTAATTATAAAGATGCAACTAAATACACCACTTTTATTATTTATTTCATGTTTTGTAAACAGGGAGTCTCCCCAGTTTGTCAATTGGTTTCCCAGAGATCCACATGATATAATGTATTGTAAGTTGGAACGTCAGGCGAAGGATTCGTCGCGATATAATGTATTGTAAGTTGGAACGTCAGGCGAAGGATTCGTCGCGATATTTAATTTTGTCAGATCCAAAATAACCATCGGGCAACGTTTGCTATTATTTCATGGGGTTGGGGGACTATTATCTCTTGTTGATTGATGACGAGTATGAAGCCAAAACACAACCAAGCACTATCAAACTGCATGGGCTGACAGAGGCCATATAGGGCTATAGCAAATAACGCCCAAATGCTGAGTTAATAAACACGGGGGGGGGGGGGGGGGGGGGGGGGGGTCTAAGGCCAATAGTTATTTTGCCCTCGGAAGTACTCCAATAGCATCCATAGTATATTGAGGGTTGAAATGTCATCATGTAGCAAAATAATGGAAGAAAATATGAGAGGTCACTGTTCAAACTTGTCAAATACATTTACGCATAAAATAGAGATGAATGGCATAGCTGAGGTAGACTGGTCGATTTCGTCACAAGGGCGTCATTAGACCATATTGAATCGAGGTGTCGGATCAAATTTGTTGACAAGTTAGCAGCCGAAAATGTTCTGAAGAGAAAGAAAGAAGAAGAAAAAATGATCCTCACCATTTCAAATTTGCCAACAAGAGGAAAAAAAATCTCAAATTTTTCTAAATAAATGACGACATTAATTTTGAATTTCTTGTCAAACTCACTGTTCTGTTGGAAATGAAAATAAAACTGAAACTGAAACTGAATGGGGGGCGGGGGGGGGGGGGGTGGCTTGCCCCTGCAGGAAGAAGGCGAAAGAGTCACGGTGCTATCTTTAATATATTGTGAAATAATGTTCTCATTGCCTAAAAGAGCGTTCAACGACCAGTTTAGCAGCTATCATGGAAACAAGATCCTATATTCTGTTGACCCATCGGTAGAACGTTGTATAGGACCATCTATGAAGGAACAATTTCACAACGCAAATGAAAACAGAGCTCTTGAATCATGATAACAATAGCTTCCTTCCTCAAACCCTATATACTCACAAAGATCTCAGATAGGTTGAAAGAAAAGAATATTTCTCTCTATAAAAGGACTTATAATCCTCTGATTCTGTTGGAGATTTGGTCCCCATAATAAAGCTTTTGTGGTTTGATGACGAATCAAGGCTAAAATAGAAAACATTCAAGTTTCCGCTAATTGTTCCATTGTTATAAAGTTACGATTTTCCTTTTTGTAGCTGTTAATTTGATTTATGCTCATGAGACATGACTTTTAATCTTCTGAAAGTTAATCTTTTCTCATTTTTTCGTGATATGTTGTAATCAGAAACACATTCTGGTCTTTCCTCAAAGAATTAATTTGATTCAGTTTGGACATGGTAGCGCGTAAGGGACGAGAGGGGTTCGTTATACCCTAGACACAAGAAATGATATTATTCTCCCATTTTTTATTTGTATGGAAAAATATAGATCAAACTCCACTTTTTAAAATTATATGTAAACAAAAGGAAAGATAATATAGTATAATATATATAATAATAATGATAATAATAATAATAATAATACATGTATCACGTTTTTGTCTCCTTACAGTCAAAAGACCGCTAACTGATATCATTAAGCTCATATTTAACAGAATCCTGACTCTTAACAATTCAAATTCGAGTTTAATTTTTGAGCATTCATCAAAGTTTGTTCAATCTTATTTACATATATTTTTCATATGATTGTTAATGTTCCTCATACCTATCTTGGTATTGTAAAACAAAATATTGATTTACAATGTCAATCAGGCTTTAAAATACCAAATACAAACATACCAACATAGCAAACTCTTGCATTGCCGTTGGCTCATAATGAGCCTAAAACCTATTTGGATTGATCTAAATCATCAATACTTTAATCCTTAGTGATGATCATCCAGGGGATCGTTTCATCAAGCGTTTTGTCAGTGATTTTTACCGACAACTGTTATAAGCTACTGAAATCCTTGCACCTGATTGGCTGAGAGCAAATTTGTCGGTAAAAATCACTGACAAAACGCTTGATGAAACGCTCCCCAGATGTATTTAAAAGTGAATGACCTATAAGTCCATTTATATATTTTTCAGCATTCGACACAATGCATGTGATAGAGATTTAAATCAATATTATATCCGAGATGAGATCTTGAAAATAAATGAATTGTACACAGAAAAAACGCCTGGTTGAAAAATTTTCGTGTAAATTATTTTCCGTGTATAATCGCATTAGTTCACCGGGAATTTTGTAATTTGATTAGAGAAGATGGGCTTGAAATAACCAGGCAACGGGGTAATTATTACCAGATTTGTGTTGGCTACCGGTCTACCCGGGACTCTGGTAAAGTTTATTATTTTTCTTTGTATTTTACAAGGAGTTTTTTCAGTGTAGATTTATAAAAAAAAATGTGAGATTAATTTCAAGTACATGACAGTTAAACAATTTAATATCCATAAGATAGTTGAATCATTACATATTCCAAGAGCAAAATCTGGTTAGCTACCCTGAGATGTTTGACGGGCACCCTGTGTAGAAAATAAAAAGTATTAAAAAGAGACCGAGAAGATCAGTCACCTACAAACACCGATGCTTCTTGTCGAGTAGTCAAGCTCTGTAAGATGACTAACAAACCAGGTTTGTTCGATAAGGAACAAGATATCTCTCTTACAGTGGCGGATCCAGGATTTCCTGAGGGAGGGGGCTCAATATTCAAAAAAATTTCTGACAAGCAAAAAAAAAAAAAAAAAAAAAAAAGGTCCTCAGCATTTTTGGTCCCCTTTTTGGTCCCAGGGGAGGGGGCCCGGGCCCCCGGCCCCCCTGGATCCGCCACTGCTCTCTTACATCCCTACAGGCAAAGTAAGGGAACTGTAGTCCATATGTCATGGAAGAAAGGAACAAATGTTGTTTAAGATATTTTGATTAGATATCAAATTAATCGTTAATTTGTAATTTACATTCGAAAATTTATCCATGAACTAGTTAAAAGGAATGGATTTAACTGTAGCATTATTTTTGAATGCATTTTACCTGATTTCATTGAACTTATCTATTTCTGCATGAAACACATGTGCCTATTCACTTTGCAAATTAACTTGATGCCAACAACAAGACACCCATCATCAACGCCAGTAATACATGTAGTAACAATAATAACAACAGAACATACGAATCTGTAGCTCCAAGATATAAGCAATGGACTGACGCCTTGCGGATCCCTTGTGATAGAAATATTAATGGAAGTAACATTTATGCTGCATGAAATGTTTCTATCTTAAGAATACCACCCAAAATGTTTGACCCTGCTATTTTTCACAGCCGATACACTTTAGCAATGTTTATTTATCTGACATGGATTATCTTCCCTACAGCGTGGCTGATATGTCGCTTACCCGTAGTTTGAACCGGGGAGGTTGAACCATTAGAGGTTTTCATGACGCCACGTTATCATAATATTGCATTGGTTAAAAGCATGTTAATGAGCAAAACACATCAAGAGTTCTAAGAGGTCAGATATTTCGTGTCCTTAAAATTGCGATAGCCTAACTTTCAGGAAATTTATAAAAAAATAAATCTTTATGTTATTGTATAACGAGGTAAATTAATATTAGCTCATCATTCATGTCATTCAAAGTACAATCACATTTGCTTATATTGGCAAGTATTAAACGAAAGGATGCTAGCTATTGAGGTATAGTACTAATATTATAGCCACTTACCCCTGGACATATACACCCTGCACAACTATGTATCATATCATACTAGCCTACGTTTTGGCCTGTCAAATCTCCTGGTACATGCATATCTCAAATTACTGATGTATTATTTGGAATGTAATTTGGAAATCTCAAACCCATGTATTTGAAATATTACAGATCTGATAATCTCAGGAGCTACAGAATGACCGTACCTATATAGTATATTCGATTCTTGTAAGACAACCGAAATTTGTTGACAATAACAATAATCGTCCGGTACTTGATCAGATGTTGATAATCGGAGGGAAAATATCTTTAAAATGGGTGGTTGTCTGAATACTACCAGATCGGGTGGTGGTTCTCCAAGGTTATAGTAACTATCCGGATGTCTTTGTTCAGGGATCCCGGAATACTTGTCCTAGATTCAGCTGACATTTAGTATTTGAGAATTAAAAAAAAAAAGCAACTATATAACAGCGGACAGTCCATATCAAAATCTGATCCGTTGAATTTTCACCTCTTCATTCAAAGATAGCTTTGGACACTGGGTACGACTAGGGGGCAAATTAAAACAGAAATCATTACAATTGGCAGGACAAGTCTTTCCCTTTCCATTGTCAGACGGAGGACAAGGTCATCACAGGTCGGGCTATTGTTGACTTGATGATCAGCTTCATATCTTGAAGCATATCTTGTTTCCTGGAAAATGATTGATTAGATAACGGATGTGATTAATTGGGGACGAGGTTGTGACTCGATGTGAGACTGCCCGTTGTCGTTGTTGTTTTGATGACAAGATGTTATTCCTTCAAGAACGAATTCGTATGAACATATTTCATAAAAATATCTTGCGAAAGATTAAAAATCTGTCTTGCAGTGATGTCACCGTCTCATTTTTATTAGATATAACTTTTTTCTGTTTATTTTTGCATCCTGGACCTACTATTTCAACATCTTAGGAAGATAAGAAGTGCGAGTTTCATTCTATGTTTCTCACGCTCTCCACGTTGCGCATTCCGTCTCTATCTACAAATCTTTCATCTCTATTAACAAATAAGTGCACACGAGACAGAGGTTTTGTTTTTTTTATTGATGGGGGTAAATGGTAGAGAAAGTAAAATATTAATATCTCTTACGAGAAATAACTTCAATCAATGTTGGCACATGTTTTAGAAAATTGAACGTTTTTAAAGTACCTCTTATAAATTCTGAAGAGATAGCATTATACCACCGGAAAGGGGGTCCATATGTTGTCATGAAAGAGAAAGGTACTTTAAGAACATCAAGTTAAGAAGGGTCACTTAACCTTTTCCTGTATTGATTCCCCCATGTGTATACACCTGTACAAGACAGCGTCTAAGTTGTCAGTAAAACCTTGCGCTTGTCAAAGAAATGACCTCCTTTGGACACTTCATCGTACATACGCAAGGATATTGCGTGAGATTAATAAAAAAAATCACGTATTTCTAATTAATCTAAATGCCTCGGGGATCAGAGAAAGTGTACAGGGTCACATGATAATCATGATTGAATTTGACCGTTTCGAGAGTGCTTACTTTTGGAGAGATGAATGTTTATTGGTGTTATTATTCTGTGCCTCTGTCACTTATGGCTGATATTTATTTTGGGGGCAATGACCAAAGCATGATATAAGTCGCAATATACTGATCAGAATGAGGCGATGTATTATATCCAAACAATTTTATCCATCGTTATTTCATCACAATATATGAATTGCAGTCCGACTATTCATATTTGATATTATCACCGCATCAAATTCCTGACTACATGAACTAGGTGTCATTCAAGTAATCGAGTTGAAAATCCTAATTCACATTTGAAGTACTGACATGAAGCTAAATTCTTCATCAGATGGATTTATTGGTGGAACTAAAAGAGATTTTAGGCAAACACTGCGAAGCGTGTACACAGAAATTCTCATGATTTTGTTTTCATAATAATTATGTGATAGTAAAATCATAATGGATACCCAACTTATGTCTCCAAGTAGAGGAGTAGCAGTAACAGTAATAGCATCAACAGCAGTACAGTGAACAGCACTTGACTGATATAGATATTCTACTGATAAATTTTAGTCATAAGAATTTTCAATATTTAAGCCCCACTTTTTTTTCTTTTCCTTTTCAGAATTGACAGACTGCATCCGGGTTCTTCCTGCTATTCAAGAAAGGGCATAACTCCATCATGATTCAGCCTCTTTTTATCCCTTCAGCCCTTTTGTTACTCATCTTCTTTGCTGCAGCGGTATGGTCTCAAGGCCTGCCGGTAGCAAATTGCTGGTTAGATGCCCGTAAGTTGTTTGTCTATTTTTTGTTTTTGTTTTTATCTATTTGTTGTTTTTAAGCCACGTGTATTTTTGTAGGCCTACTGCTCTTATGTTCACTGTTCTTGAGGACATTGATTGTTGCTTTGCACGAAAATTGTAAAATTCTGATCTAACACGATCGCAAGACATCAACTACAGGGATTGCAAGAACCTAGCTCAATGCTTATTGAAAAGTGGGATCGTTGTAACTTCTTGCATAACACGAACATGAGTTCTATAATGAATGAAATGTGTGTTTGAAGTTGCCATTATAACAGTCTAGTTCCCGAAGATGTCAACTTTTTAGATACCAATGAAAACATATAGATACTGTTTTCATTGATTGCGACAATTCAGTTCAACTCACCTATTTTTCTTGCACCTAAATAATACACAAAGACATAATACAGAGTGATTGATGAATCACAGCTTTTAGTGAAGTTATAACAATGATAATGAAATATTGGTGATAATGATACACATTTACATGGGTATACCCCGCCAGAATGTAGGCGCAGGCAAATATAATCACCTCTATGCCCCCCCCCCCCCGAGGGATGTTAGTGTGCAATACGATATAGTTCTGGTTTGCCGTTGTTAAATGCCAATGATTTCATAAAAGCAATCATTGTGATCTCGTTTTTCTTCGCTTTTGTTGTTGGTATAATGAATGCTTTAAAGAAGTTTTGTGAACAAAAGTAGTCAACAGTGAAAGAAACGTTGAGAAAAGCTGTCACCTTTTCTCCATTTTTATTCCAGATACGGGTAATCATTTTGTGATGTATGGGGATGATTTATAGGTGTGGCATCCCTGAGTAGTGTTTATGGTTATTGTGTTACAGAGTCAAGGGTATCATTACCTGGTAATAAATTGATTACTTGACTCCATCATCAACAGATTCTAAAATCACATATCAATGTCAAAGTGAGGATAAAACCATGAAAAAAAACTCCAAGGAGTAAACTATCAATTTCTAAACTTTGTAAAAAGAAAAAAAAACCCTGCATAATAGTTAGCTACTCCCATGTTTTGAGGTATGCCTTAAAGAGAAGATTGTACACGAGACGTGCGGCATTAGTACGTCATTAGCCTGACATAAGACTGCGCCAGTCTCTTACTGTGCCAAGTGGTTTAGCTCTCTTCAAAATTTTACAAAAATGTGATCAATGCTTACTTTTAAAATGCCTGCATTTCATAAACCATGTGTTCTTTCACAAAATATTGTGTACAAAACTTGTAGGAAATTTATTACCATTTCTTATGATACCAAACATTATTACTTTACCCAACTTTATGCATAAGAATTATTGAAAAATTAAATTTGAGTTTATTTTTTGTCCATTATTTTTTGTTTCTCATTTGTTTACTATTGTTTAATGTTGAAATAAGGTAATATCTTTTTCAAAACCAGCTCTGAAAATTTCTATGGTAGCATATAATTATAATCATATATTTAGAATGCTTAATTTATGCTCAAAATTTTGATATACATTGACCACCATACACCTTTCCTGTGGTCGAGCAAATTGGTGAATGAAAATGACAAGTCTATCTGTCACATATATGTGACATCGGCACTGAAAGAGTTTCACGCATGTTATGAGATTGGAGAGTGACTTTGTACAAAAAGTGAATCCAAACTGAACATTGGAAACCCTTGTGTCGATTCACCGGCGCATGAGCTATTTGCTTTCGTAGGTTTTGATTAGCGCAGGAAATAACGCAATCAAATTGACCCTGCATTAGTTTACAGCCATGATTACCCAGACTCCTATGTGATTTGCACCTCCGAACTGTAAGATTTGATGGTCCTTTCTGATTTTGATATGATTATTGCTTTAATATGAAACGTGCTTTGTTTAGGAGAGAACTATTCTGATTTTTTTCCCCCTATGACATTGGGCTCATGTTATCGTCTGGACGGCCAATCACCTCTTAGTGCTTAGCGTGTCATTCGTGTTATCTTTGATATTATTGACCTGATGGTGACGGTAATGCTTTTTGATGTTCAAGTTCAAACTTGTACAGACCATAATTCAAATTATTATTATCTTGTTTCTATCTTGTTCTGAAGCTTTGGAGGTTTCTGGCTGGACAAATTTGATCATAAATTATAAGTGATGGAATGGAATACGAATCACTATGATCACTTACCTTTGTATTTCTTTATTTTGCCTTTGATCAAATTATTGCACCCCTCTCATGCACTCAACCCCCTCCCCCCCCCCCCTCTCTCTCTCTCTCTCTGTCATCTTGTCCAACTCACCTGTCTATGAAATAAGTGATGATACTTGCTTAGCCACGATATGGAAATGGAGATGGTTAGCAGAGAAATTTTTTGTGGGTAGTATGTTTTCCAGAATGAATCCACAGAATCTCCTGTTTCTGGTGGAGATACATCTCAGAATGAAAGCGTTTCGACCTTACTTTTGATTTGTCGGGTGTAGGTGGGTATGCTAGGAATAAGTATCATTGTCTATGCTAGAGAGCAATAAAAGCATTATTACCATTTTGACAGGGACCCTTTAACATTTCAAATGTAAGGTTCATTAGAGAATTCCAGGCAAAGTGTTGTGTATGATTTTTTTTTGTAACTAGACTTGTAGACTGTACATGCTGTTTGATGAGTATGGAAACTTTTAACTTTTAACTTTTAACTGCCCTAACACAGCAATTTTTGCCTTTAAAATATTCTAATTTAAGATTTATGAAATATTGGGCCTTTTTAGGGGTTAGGTAAAATGATTTAGAGAGCAGTTTAACCTGTACGTGACCAAGTATGAGATAGGCAAGGTCACCCTCTTCAGACCTATACTCGTGTCACGTGGACTTAATTTTAACCTAATTGCATTTTATTAAATTACATGAGGAGGGCTGCGTGTCAGTGCACTTGCTTGTATCATTGAAAGATGAAATAGGGCTTATTATGAAGGTGAAATTTTAGTGACGAATGAGGTGCTGATTTGAGAGCAAGTCGAAGAAGCGTTATGACACCTTCTTCATAGAGTTTTCGAGATATTAGTCTGCACACCATCATTATCATTATCCTCCTCCTCCTCCTCCTCCCTCCTCATTATGATCACCATCATCACCATCATCTCAACCACAACCACCACTACTAACACCACAACCATCATCGTCATCATCATCATCTTTTTCCTTGTCTTGAAGATTAAAACCCACCGCAGTCATCTTGCCATTACTTACCAATATTCTTTGATTGAATACTTGGTGTATGTGTATATTCAGAAAATCTCGTTTTATCTCTTCGTAAACCATTTCCATATTTCTAATTTTATTCTTGTTTATTAAATTACCTCTGTAAGTCTTACTTAATGAGAGATCTCTTTATGTTTAGGTTTTATCCTTCTCGTCATTATGACCTCTTTCTCAAGAAAAAGCTAAAATCTTGAAGATTTCCCAGAGATTCGGAAACCTTGGGCCTTACAATTCACTAATCAGCACTGGCGACTGGAATATTTGACCAGTTGAACAAAAAGTGACAGAAAAGTGGTTTTGACGGTTTGAGGTTTTCGTGAATAATATCCGCTTTTTGTCCCAAAATGATATCGAGGTTCATGAAGTTTATTACCATCCATCCAATAGAAGATACGGCTATTCCTCTTTAAAACTGTGGCATGTGAGCATTGTGACAGATATCGGTCCCACATCATTCACTGTGATCGATTGATATCAAATGTGATGATGATTATGACTAAGACATTCACTCACGTAATCATGTATGCTTAATGTTTGTCTGATCACTTTGAATCGTCTGCAATTAATCATGTCTTCAACAATTCCCCATTCCAAAGACGAACATGAACATTTGGCGTCACTAATCAAATCCTCAGCGCCTCTGAAAATACTGTATATAGAATGTTACAATGCATTGATGTTCGCAGTGATGGTTAACGCGGAAAAGGAAGTAATCCTGACTAATTTAGAGAGGGCCTCTTGCCTCTTTTAGGTGAGGAACATGATTATCATAATCAGTTAACATGCAGATAGACATGGCTTATGACATGACAACATGACGCTATTAAAAAAAAAAAAAAAAAAAAAAACTTTTTGAAACTCGTTGATCAGTTCATTGGTTATCAATTTATGCTTCCAGCATTTATTTGGCTTAAACAAAGAATGTGAATTTTTATTCTGAAAAGGAAATTAAATTGCTATCGCATTAGTTTTCATGGACACAACTGATGGAAATGCGAAGGCACAAAGTCAAAACAAAGGTAAGGGGTAGGGCATGCCATCGCATCCTCGATACTGAGTTGCCAATTTGTCTCTATTAAACAACAATCTTCATTAGAAAACAATTGTTTATCAGTTTCTGATCTCCCTTAAAAAAAATTATTTATGTCTCGAGATTTTTCTGCTTTCATCTGTTCATTGAAAATATATAATTCCTGGGCATTACCTTTCTTTAAATTACATGTACATAAATATTCGGCAGTCAGTCGGTAGGCTGATCAAAATTTCACCTCCTTGGACTATTATGAACATATGAATTCCTTTTGATATCACCGTTTCTGAAATCGCTGAAAGAAATATTGAGATAAGTTCATCTGTAATCAGTTCAGTCCCCTCAGACCGAGCATTTATTGGATGATAATCAGCAAGGCTCAATGTCAAAGAGATTTGCTGAGGTGTTGCTGAAGCAGACGACGTTTAAACACCCGATTTAGCACGCGTCTTCGTTGACATGCCAAGGACTGTACAGCAGATCGTTCACACTACCATAAAGAAAGTGCGAAAATATATATCCCATGACATAATGAAAATTCATATTATTCTAGCATTTTTTGCGTAACTATTTGTGTTACTCATTTGTTTCTGTCAATAAGACTTAAAGGGGAAGACCGCCCTGATATCAAGTTGGTTTTAAAAGAAGCATAAAAACTATAAAACTCACGAATCAAAGTTTGAGCAAAATCCGATAAGAAATATAAAATAGTATGGATTTTTAAAGTTATATTCAGTCAAACACATATTGGCAACTCCGTGACGTATCTTGCGAGCTCCTCTCAGCTGTATAGTGGCAGTGGAAACAGCATAGTTTATCAACATGATCAACGCATTTTTGCGTAGATCCGCTGTCTTGAGTGGCCCATCCTATATCATGTATATTCACAATTAATTTTCAATAGTGTTTTGAAGAAAATGTATATGTTTTTATTCATCATCTATATAGTTTCAATAAGCTGTACGCGGATATGTTTTTTTTTTCATTTGTAAAATGAGTCAATGCTGTATTATTCTTGTATTTTTCTATGCACTTATATACACCATCATTGTTTGATGAACAAGTGTGTATGTATTTATAAATTTTCTTGCAAAAAAACTTTTTCAATAGAAAAAAAAAATATGGACAAAACTGATCTACCGTTATGATATCTAAGTGGAAACAGGCCGCCAAATGACTTGGTCTACATGGCAATGCAGACAGGCTCTTTGGGATAATCTACTACTTCCAGGGGGAACTCGTGCCCCCCTCCTCAAAGAAAATGGAATTAGGAAAACCACCAAGGGATGGACCAATATCAAACTAAAATAGTTGTTTTATCTCAAATTGCTTGATATCAGTACACCAAACTCAATTGAGTCGAGCGGCGGTCGGGGTTTAGTCACACATCATATCTATATTAGGATAATTTTCATATTCAGTCGAGTCATGCTAGAGGATGGATTGATATATGGTGAAAATAAAGTCAGTTAGCGGCTATAGCCTTTAGTTTTTGTTGGAAATTGACTGCGAAGTAATTATCGCCGAAGCATGTATTCTACAACTGGTAGGATACATGGAAACTGGTGAAAAAGCTTATGCAGGTGAAGGGAAGCTAAATACAGGAAATTAAAATTTAAAAAAATGCATCATTTTTCCACAAAAAACTCCACAAAATTCTTCGCGCCTAACGACACCCCTGCCCCCACCCTTTAGGTACAAACCCTATAGTCATTCATAACACGTAAAAATGGTTATAATACCCCGGGTTGTAGCTTACATTATGCCCTGTACTGTATAGCTGCTTTTGCCAATCAGGCTTGACTCAAGACACAATAGTACGCCATGTGCAGAGGATGAGAGATTAAATAGACAGATATTATACCGTTTTTCAAGCTCTGCACCTGTTACGAGAGGGAAATGGATGAGTAATTATGATCATGGTCAGCTCATCAACCTGATCTTTATAAGCTTTACTTGATAATGCCATAGGTCTATAAATGTACAAGACGGGTCCATGATGATAGTCATTGGTGACCGAGGGCTTTGAAACAAGTTTACTTATATAAATTATTTAATCCATGGTTTACTCAAATATATACTGAACGTTAAAATACTACGTTATTATTCCTTTATGTATATGACCAATGTTGTATTTCATGAAAAGGTAAGAGTATCACAGCAAATGACACATTAATTCAGACAATCAAATAAATTGTCCCTTGATGCACGTCTAACGAAATGATACCCAAAGTGGTATAGCCTTACAGAATTTAAAAAAATGTTATGATTAGCCTTTCTTATTTTGTTGACTTTAGTGAGAATGGAACTTTTCTGACAGGATGCTTTCTGCAAAAAAATCTCAAAATTTCATATTATGCCACAATAAAAAAAAACATATATCATGTAAAAATATGTAAATCATATTACAAAATGTGCAAACATTTATCGGTAATGGTTTTCAAATTATTGTTAAAATATGATGTAATATGAAATTAGCGTTCATTTTATCCACTTGTCATACTTCGAAATAATCACTGACACCCCAGAGTCTCAGACAGTGATATCCTAAAAAGAGAAAGAGACGAAAAACAAGTTATTCCACACTTAAAAGAGGATCGGATATATGGGATTCATCAATAGAATCACCTTAATGAATGTTTCCTTTATATTCGGTTCGTGATAATGAAAAGAGGCACGTTGTTCCTCCTCAACAAAACTTTCTTACAAATCATTCATATTTTGACCTTTATTTTCTTTTAAAAACTGACACAATCAGTGTGACATAAATGTATTTAGAGGAACGTTGCTTGAGGGAGCGGGATGTGTCATAACTCCTCTCTCAAATTTCTGTCGGCAAATCTTAAATTGTTGTCATCAAAATATGACAGTTGAATGATTTTTTGAACCATTTTCGGCAAATTGGAAAATGCGAGGCCCTTTTCTCCTCCTACTTGCTGAAACACTTTGTTTAAAATTTAATTGGAAAAGTTTTCCCTTCGGATGGAGAACTTTTTAGCGAGGTATTTTTTGAACCCCTACCTCCGTTTAAATGTTCTAGCATTTTCACTTAATGTGACATGTAGAGAATTAATTTAGCGATATAATGCTGTAGGTCTACTTATTCCGAAAGCTCTTAGTATCAGAATCCTCATTTTAATCATCGACACCTGGATGAGGGTAATAAAAGAGCAATATCCAGTCAAAATCCACGTTTCATCAAATTACATGAGACATTGGTCCTGACTGACTAAGAATAGAGGACGACTGATGATCCGTATGATAAATTTAATTTGGCCTCTATGAGGTAATCATCATGAGTCGTCTGATTTGAAACATACAACTCTTTCTCTGATGTTGATGATTTTATTTACGCATTGAGACATTGATAGTAGCCATCAAACTCTTATGAATGATGGAGCGTCAGGAGCGTCACAACGTGACGGACATGAGCGCTATACAAGAAGCCACCACTATTATTATTATTGTTTTTATGATCATTACCCAAAAGACAATCTTGTTTTCACCCATAATGATCATATATCAAGCTTATGATCTAAAAACCGGCCTTCATCTGTCCTTCTTTCGTGCGTTTTGAGATAATATCAGCAACAACCATAATATTGACTGCCGACCATAGCTGCCGACGAACTTGGAAAAATAATTGACGGCAATTAAGATTTGACAACTCCCAGATAGCATAGAATGTCCTACAAACCATTTATTTCAAACAGTCTTTACCCATTGGGTTTCATCCTATCTCTCACTATTAGCATAGGAATAGTCGTCTGCATATATTTTTTTTTTAAATGGTCAGATACAAAACCTAGCGTAATGCGTTCATAATGATGTAGTCCTATATACTTTTCAAATTAATATTTGTTGTGTTTCCCAAAAAGGTCTTATGACTTATGATTATACAATTTGTTGGAAATGATAAAAGAGATGATAATAATATGAATCCAAGGCATCTAAAGTACATATCATTCCTAGAAAATTTGTATTTTTTTTCAAGACAAAGCATATCCACTGTTTTTATGTATAGTGGTCTTTCGTAATGTACTTATGCATCAGAAGTAATCACTCCATGCATATGTATAAACCTTTTGGATGACGCCAGAACAAACTGCTTACGAACTATTACTATCTTTGCCTCAATCAATTCATTTCAGTCAACTTACATGATATGGACTTAGCATCTATTTATTACAGTTCAGTTGAATCATGATTCTTGTAAAATCTTTGATATCATTTAGCGTAAAAAGCAACGAACAATACTGAGAAAAAAAATGTAACATGGTAAAACAGGGTGGAGGAGAACGAAGGAAACATTAAATACGTTACCATGGTAATCTTATCGTTCACCATCTATTCTGTCCTTTATGTGATCATAGGCTCACCTCATTGTATATATCTCACGGAAATGATTTAGTAGTCATGGCGGAACTATAACTTCCTAAGTGCTTTCATCCAAAAACAAACTTTTTTTTATTCTTTTATAAATGTCATGCACATTTTCTTTCCTTTATGTACAATATGCCACGTGCTGTGATAACATGTGTGAGACATAAGTATCTCCCTGAAAACATTAAAGGTACTGTAATTCATTTAGTCCAGTCCCCCCAAAAAATTATGAATGTCATATCCTACCCTAACAAATCAAAAAGTGGTTTGAAGTAAATTCCCACTTTCGCTTGTAAATATATCACTTAATTGCAGTAGCCTTTTGAACATTTTAAAATTGCATTTTCATGTAGTCATATTGTGTGAAAATATATTTCAAAATATTGTTGAAAAAAGTATTGAAAATTTTCACGCAAACTTGTCTTTTTTTATCTGTAAGGAATCCCTGATTTGTTTGCCTGTGAAATTTAAACGTACTTGACGAAGGAACATCGGAAAGGGCACGAAATCTAATCATCTTTAACTTTGATTTTTTTTAAAGAAAAAATCTCTTGGGTTTCTTTCTCTATTTGCTGCCATGATTATGCAAGGATTTAGAGTCATTTCATTAGATATTTGGACATTTTCCTTAATTCTGTTCTACTGTATTATTATTATTCTGATTACTTTCCAGTCACTGTAATACAGGTAGTTCAAATCTCTATATCATATCATTACGTTTTTAAAAATAGAATTCGCTAACAACTTTGAGTTCAAACATGTAGGACCTAGCTGTCAAAGTTTCCTGACCCTGATTAACCACCCCTCGTGTTTGTACGTTTCTCCTTTTCCGATTCTATGGAGTTATTTCCCACCTAAACCATGATAACCAATGATAACTCCTTCACAGTAGGGAACCCATCTATAATCAAACATCATAGGATATATAAATAGCAAAATCGACACCGAAGAATAAACAATTTAGCGGTATCTAACTTGTCAGTCAATTCAAGTCAGTCTCAAAATAGAAGTTTATTGATTTTCATATTTGTCAGAGGTATCCGTTTAGCCTCGATTGCGGTATCGTATCGCACGCTCCTTTATCGTCTGCTTAATAACCTGAGATTAGATCAAAGTGAACCATTCCACCAAACCAAAGTTTATAATGTTACTTGATTCTACTAAAGGTCATTTCCGTGTTTTATTGAATGTTTTCAAGCAGCTGATATAAGCCCATCAATAGATGTTGTACCAACCTAGCCAACATAACGACATCAAGTTGGCATATCATTGAAAATCAAGCAATGCATCTTGCAATTTTTTAAATGATGATTACAGGTTTGTGTTCCATGATAGTCATTACTCTAAAAAACAGGATTCCAAAGTGCCAAATCTTTATATTTTCTTTTCCAAAATATGATTTTTTTTTAATGCTAACCTGTGAAATCCCAAATCAGTTGGTGTTATCTCTCATTTATCTATTTTAGACCAGTCAACGATTTGTATTTTTTGTGTAGGAGTATATCCCTCGTTTTGGTTTGGTTGATTAATACAATGAGAAGACTGTTTCAGCTATATCCACATAATCTTTTTAAAAAGCTGTAAGAATTATTGAACAGACGTATAACTATCGGGATATAATCAAAATAAATAGTTACACGTTTTTTGACGTGTAAATAGAAGAGCAGTCTTTTCTTTCTTTTTCTTATTTTGGGTAATTCTTACGAACTCACATTTGTTGGACATTCCCAACATCAAAAGTAAAATAAAGAAGAGAGGATTAATATACGACGTGACGCTTGCGTAGAGCTTGAAAAATGACGTCATCATGTAGCAGTCCAAAATCTCAAACTCCTGCGCCATAAGGTCCTCGAATCAGTGTGATGATAGTGTTATGTGTCTTTCAGTACCCTCTAATGAATGTTGTTAGTTGACATGAATGAGTCGATGATTCGTGCCAAGAATCGTTAAAGGTCCATCTGGGAGTTATGCGTCAGGGAACATTTTTTTGTCATGCATGGAGAATAGTACGTTTTGCATCTGTTGGGAAAAAGAAGTCAGTGTATAAATTTCAGTGATACACAATATCTTTCATGTATAACCTTCGTGGATTCGAGACAAGATATGGTTTTCAAAAGAAAATTCGGGAAGAGATTAATTAGGACCAAAAAGAGCAAATAGAAAATGGGAAAGAAAAATAGAAAGAGAGAGAGAGAGAGAGAGAGAGAAAGAAAGAGAGAAAGAAAGAAAGAGAGAGAGAGAGAGAGAGAGAGAGAGAGAGAGAGGATGAGAGAGAGAGAGGGGAGGGATGGGAGGGGGTTGTAGGACGGGTTAGAAGATGGATGGAGTCAATAATGAGGGTAACCATTGGCAGCTGAATTGAATTGCCGTGCTTGCCAAGTTTCTCTGTCATACTTGAGATGTAAAGAAACAATGTTAGTATTCAATCTTTCATCATTTCCTTTCTTTTTCCCCCCCAAAGGTTGATGAAGGTGACATGTGTGTGAATCATGACATTCCAGTCTTGTCTACCGTATGTTACCATGTGATGATATATGAGGACAAACAATGCATTTAATGTGACGACAACAACGCAGAACTGATTTTTATTCGTATTACTGTAATGTTTAAATTCGTCCACTTCATCTGTTCTATGTGTATGTTTCTTTTCAAGATATGGAACATTCCTATTAAAAGGTACCATCAATCATTATGAAAGATGTATTTTCTGAAAGATTGAGCATGGATTATAAACGCTGAGATCTAAGTACCTATAACATTCTCTCTTTACCTTATTCTTCCTTCATAAGCTTACTTCCAATTCATTTCTTTTTATTCGCTGATTCGTTACCACCTTTACATAACTTTTTTTTTTGTCCTAACCATCGTCAGTCTCTATGTTTAAATTTGTCCACTCCATTTCTCGTTAAACCCCCATCACCCTTTTGTCAGTACGATACCACTCCACACACTCTTTTCTAGTGACCATCTAGGACTCGAGGGTAATTCCCAATCCATCCCCCTCAGTTTATTTTTCCCAGCATTCCCTAAAGGTTTGATTCTTTATTTTTCCAATCAATGTACTTTATCTCTTTAACCCCGTTACTAAAAGATGACAATTATACCACTTCAGTATATTTCCTGTAACATAAACTTCTTTGTTTGGTTGATTTAAACCGAGGTTCAAAGCTTCCATGTGAGATTAACCGTTCAGGAATGTTCAGAGATGATGCATGTTGGATGGGTGGCCTTAATGATTCTAATGGTTCCATCAAATATTCTATGGGTGGCCCTATACAGTGGCGTAGCCTAGGTCCAATCATGGGGGGGGGGGGGCACTGGTCTTTCAGTAGGTAGACGGAATGCGAGTGAGTGCTCTAAATCAGAAGTTCAGGATATGGTGTCATCTTCTCACGTTCCTTTTTTTCTCCTTGATGTCTTGACCTATCTCTTTCTTCCTGCTTTGCTATGGGATGGAGGGGGTGGCACGCGCCCTTGTGCCCCCTAGCACCGCATCACTTGCCCTATAAACTCTCCCTCTCTCTCTTTCTCCTAACCACTGCAGTATGTTATTCAGTCATAACATCCATTCATGGTGCATCCCCTCATCCCTACTAATGATGTCAACTGCTCATACTGACAGTCTTAATGCTGCGTACAAACAAAATGTCTGTTCTCCTAGGGTAGTCACATTCATCAAGTCTCGGAGGGGTATGTTCATACCATCATGTGGGCATTATGAAGCAATGGAGTTTATGACGTAAGGCATATCGATCTTTCCATCCTTGTGGGGGTAACTCTCTAGTTGTTTAAAGTTGTATGGTCATCGAGATGGTCGCATTTCTTACACAGATTCTTGAAGACACAATTGGTCTAATTCACAGACAAGCCCGACATTGTACCGGACTAAATGCATAAAGCTTCCAGAATTATACCAATTTTAATAAGGTCATCTTCATCTTTGGAAAGTCCCCCCATATAAATGATATGCGTCATGTGGGAAGGGGGCAAAGACGGGTCGTCATGGACAATGATTAGTGTAGTAAAATGATTGTTCTGACCGACAAATGGCATATCATGCAAAAAAAAAAAAAAAAAAAAAAAAAAGGAATTTTGGGGTGGGGTATTTCCCTACCCATGCTCTCGAGTCTTTCTATGTCTTCTTTTCTCTTTTGTCTTGGTCTGTTTCTTCCCATTTTTTTTTTCTACGTCATCCTCTTTCAATCATAGATCTTCAACTTTCAAATTTACCCCCAACTCTCTCTCTCTCTCTCTACCTTGATCGTTTTTTTCTCCAACGAAATAGACACTCATATTATACAATGACATCATGAGTCCCCAAAGTCCAACATGAATTACACGTCAGTTCCTTCACAGACATGACACATGAAAGTCACAATTTATTAAAGCCCATGACATTTTGTTCTCATTTAGACAGGGCTAATGTCATGGATTGTAATGGGATTCAGATGCAGAATAACATTATGAACCAACAGTTTCACTGTAGAGTCGGTTTAAACTTTAAAGCCCATGGGAAGTGCAAGCCTCGACAATATATTTATTTACTTTCTCTGATTCATTTGATGAAATGCAAGATACTCACAATTCGAAACAATAATGAACGCTTTTTGTATGTTCGTTATACTTTGTCTTTTTTCTATCGTTAATAAGTGAAAATGCGGATTCAAAATAATCTGCTGACTATCTGAATCACTTATTAATTTGTTTCATGTAATACAGGCCAAAACATAACACAATGACCATTTACACAAGCGTCCAAAAATCACGATTTTACTAACATCCCGATGTTAGCAACTTCCACCGGAACAGCCTCTAGCCCCCCCCCCCCCCCCCCCCCCCCCCCCCCGCCGCCTTGTATGCCTGTATGCGAACAGTGTATTCGTAGGTGACGAATTAATCGTGTCATTTTATTCTTATCGTTCCTCTCTTTTTCTTTCTTCTTTCTTTCTTCATTCCTTTCTATCATTTTCTTTATCCACCTTTCTCCCTCTGCTTTTTGTCATTCGATTGGGAAAGGCAAGGCAAGTGTCAACACTCTCGGCGCAACGTAACTGGGTATATAGCCCAAATGCAAGATGTTTGCGATATCATTATTCTCGAGTAAAGATGAACTTCGAATGACATCGACAAACAAATTTGATTGACTCAACATTCACAAAATGTCTTGATTTAAATCTAATTGGACGTGATCTAAACATCAACGCATTGAGCTTGCGTGTCAGAAGCAGACATCGTAGCATGCACATTTCCCATATCTTACTTTAACCAGACTCGCTTCTAATTTGATTTTATGTTAGGCACTGCGGATCTTCTTTAATTTATAATTCCATCCAGATGAAATTTTTCATGTTGTATAATAAGGGAAAGTGATAGGAAAAATTATTGTTTTGAGCCAGGTTAAGTTAGGCAACCACAGGCATTCGCTGCGTTAACCAATTTGATGTTCGGGTAAATTCACTAAAACGATAAAGGATGTAAAATTCACTTAAACGATAAAGAAGTGAATCACTGCGGCTTCTTCACAAATATTATCAGAATCATTACAGTAATCATTATAGAGCAGATGCAACTGCTACCGGTCTTATATGAGAACCCTTACACTTTTTGATTCTTTGAGAAGTGGGGATAAATGCACCCCTTGCTGCATGTCTATGGTTGATAAGACAGCACCAAATGAATGATATATTTGGGAAACATCAAGAGCAACTATTTTTAACACTTACACACTGCAAAAACCAGGGTGTTAATTCAACACCATCTCGGTATCTACATTGGGCTACACCAGATAAGTGTTAAAACAACACCAGTTTCGAGTCAAACTGTCAGTTGTTTTAACACTTATCTGGTGTAGCCCAATATCAAACTGGTGTTGCTTTAACACTTTTCTGGTGTAGCCCAATATTGATACCGAGATGGTGTAGAGTTAACACCGTGGTTTTTGCAGTGCACCATGTACCAGAAGTGTAGCATGGGTACAGCTAGTGAGGAGGCATTGGTGTCACGGGGTACGACCAGTCTTACTCGGTTGTTGAAATCTGAAATATGAGAACAGGGCCTCCGAAATAAATGGAGGTGGGAGAGGGAATGGGAGGGGGTCGTATCGTATCCCACAGTTTCACTTTCTGACCCTCTCACCATCTCTCTATGTCTTTTTGTCTGTCTTTTTGTCTTTTTGTCTGTCTGTCTATCTGTCTCTCTCTGTGTGTCTTTGTGTCTGTCTGTCTCTCTCTCTGTGTCTGTCTGTCTGTATCTATCTCTATTTTCCTTGTCACCATTCAATGAAGGGTCTCATACTATCATGCACACATCCACGTTAATTTTAGGAAGTTTGCACTCGAGAGTGAAAGTATTGTGTAATTGTCAAGGCTTGTGCGATTTCATGATGATCGTATGGATATGTCATTATCAATATTGTGATATGTATGATGCATGCAGAACAAAAAACAGAACACATGAACCCATTGTGGTTTATGCTAAACAGCTTCAGTGAGTTAGCCTGTCAAGGTTTATTCATCATTGTAGCCCATTTTTACGTTCGCCTTAATCATCATAATTTTTGAAGCATGAAATAAAAGGTATTCAACTATTCATACATATTACATAATAAACGTCATGTAAAGCTATACACACATGGACTACACTTTTTGTTAAGGGGCAGAGGGTGGGGGGGGGGGGGGGGGCTTAAACCTAAAGTCGGTGTCGCTCAAGAGATAGGATTGGGCGAACAAATCATCCGAAGAAATTTACTTAGCACCATTACTTACTACGTACTTGTTGAAACGGCACTTTAAAGGAGAATGAAACCCTGGGAAAATATCCATTTTAATGAAAAGAGAGGATAGAGAGAAGCAATTTTTGAAAATTTCCATCAAAATCGGTTACGAAATGAAAAAGTTATGAAAGTTTGAAAAGTCTCCATTTACTTCCTATGGCGATCCTCAAATTGACATTGTTGCTTCAAAATGGGAGGCTTTAGTACGACAACTCTCCATATGTTTTGTACACAAAATTTCATATTTTCTCCATTATCTCTAAAGATGCTGCTTGTCTTTTTGTGAACTCAACATGTGTTGTGTCAAATACATTTTCCCATGATATATCTTGAGCTAAGAAGGAGACAAGCTGCACCTTTAGAGATAATGGGGAAAATATGAAATTTTGTGTACAAAACATATGGAGAGTTGTACTACTAAACCTGTCATTTTGAAGCAACATTGCCAATTTGAGGATCACCATAGAAAGTAAATTGAGACTTATCAAACTGTCATAACTTTCTCATTTCGTAACGATTTCGATGGAACTTTTTTTTTTTAATTGCTTCTCTCTATCCTCTCTTTTCATTAGAATCGATTTTTCCCCAGGGTTTCATTCTCCTTTAAATGTATCTATAGCCATTTCAGTGAGGTGACAAAGAGTCTGGTCGATTTTTCATATTAATTTTTTAATTTTTTATAATTCTCATTTGTAAAAAAAAAAAAAAGTAATGTCAATTTCATAAATATAATAATCATTGTCCTCATAACAATGATTTAAGTCGAATCCACATCGATTGCATAAATGAATACTGGCTAATGGCTCTATTTGATATATATATATATATATTTAATTATTTATTTATTTATTTTTCATTTCATTTATTTATTTATTTATTTATTTATTTATTTATTTAGTTATTTTTATTTATTTATTTATTTTATTTTTTATCTATTTATTATTTTTGTTTTTATTTATTTGTTTATTTATTTTGTTTTTTATTTATTTATCATTTTTATTTTTATTTATTTATTTAGTTATTTTATTTAAATTATTTTATTAAATTTAATTTAATTCTATTTTTTAATTTATTTTTTTATTTTATTTATTTATTTATTTTTTTTTTTTTGGGGGGGGAGGATTAAATGTGTATAACCGTCCTTAAAAAACACTACTACCAGTCATATTTCATCATGATCATATATCCTAACAATGCAATAGCAAAGGTAAATGTGGGATGACCAAAAACTTCTTCATAATGTTCTGATAGTTGGAGGGGATCGGTAAAACCCCATATGATTATTTGATAAGCATACAGGACAAAAACAGCCGCTGACGGAGATATATATTGACCTTTATCATCGTCAGTTTGCGACCAATTTGTTATATTTGTTTGAGTCTCCTTGGATACTCCTCCATTCCTTTCGAGATGGAAGGGCTATTAAGAAAGTTTTGTTACCTACCACACTGTTTTATGAAACCGCCATATTGTCCCAATACATTAATTTCAACAGTCTCTTCTAAAAAATGTAATACAATTGATGTAAGCCTGCAGTTGACTTGCTTGTTTTATTGTATTGACAGTTGCCTCTACGTCTGATTGCTATAACTCTGGCATAAAAGCTTTCATGACATTTATTCTGGGCAATAAAGCAAATTTCCTTATACATCCTGAGCGACCATTACCGATTGTAAAAACAATCCTATTTGTGGTTCTCCAACATAAGCTACATCGTTATCCCATTTGATCATAGGCATACTGCCCCCAAAACCTGCGGGATAAATCGAGTTAGATCGAATTTTCTGGCTTTCCGGGTTCTATTTCGAGTTACGGAATTCATAAAATTTACAAAAATTCAACGTATTGCATGATAATTAGGAAAATGAAGGGAGATTGGCAATATTGTTCCGTTTCATTCTAAATAATAATAATTATTAACTTTAAGCAATGGATATTCAACTTTTTTTTCTAATGATGTCTACACCGCAATTTCATATCAGTGAGGAAATGCTACAAATCTTGTTTGCCATTGTGACCATTTGATATAAATTGCCACATAATAGTCAGTGGTTTAATGCAGCTGTATGGACGTGTGTATGGATTTTATCAATATTCCATTGTCATTGATCGTTCTATTTTGTAAATACGCTGAGATTTAAGTAACAAACGATATGAATATGGAGGTCATCTTGTTATCATCTTAACAATACTCTTGAACGAATGAACCTACCTTTTCTCTGAAGTGTACCAGCATTATTATTACTATTTGGCCTAACCTGGTAAATTTAGCAGGGCTGTCGGGGGGGGGGGGGGGGGGGTGATCGAATACAATACATATCGGGAGGAGAGACCCGAGGGTTACAGTGATTCAGTTCGCTTTTCCCCTCCCAGGCACAGGTGACGCAAAATACTTAATAATAATAAAAATAATAATAATAATTTATGATTGAATTATTGTGGAGGGAAATTGCCACCAAACAGCCCTCAACTGACGCCCATGCCTCTTATATACGGTTTTATAAATATACATGTATATATAACATTATATTTAGCATCAATTTGCACGCAGTGGGCCTAAGAAATATAATAGACACATGATGAAAATGAAATCAAAATTCGTTGTGTCTCATTCGCTTACAACTTACTCTATTGTGCAAACCTACACCTACCTAAAATATAGGAAGCACTTTGCAATCCTAAAATAGAGCAGGATTAAACAGGAACTGGATTATATAGAGTATAGGAATGATATTTTCATTCACTGGCTTTTTATTGTTTTGTTTGTTCCGATCTAATTCAGGATACAGACAAGACATTAAATAAACAAAAGGACTACGAAAGAGAAAAGACATTAAAACTATTTTATTTTTATTATCAAAGCATTAAAAAGTGAAACATTGTTCTAATTCTCTTCATTTGGGGTGTTTGAACTGGGCTTATTAAAAACATTACAGAAAGAGAATGAGAGATGACGGAAATAGGGGAGAGAATGAGAAAGAGAGAGGGAGGGACAGACAGAAAAAGAAAAAGAGAGCGACAGAGACAGAAATGGGGAGGGGCGTTTCTGACAAAGCCTGGTGAATAGGTCTTATGGAAAACAGATAGAAGAATGCATGAAATCAGTGAGTGGTCATAATTATCTTCTTCATAAAATAATAATATTCAACTTCGATGTATCATCTGAATCTATCTCAACCATTCTACATATAATGTTTCTTACAATGGAGTCGGAGTGAACACTTCACCTTAGCGTCTAATGTCAAGGTAGATACAGTGTCTAGGACTGCTAGCTGAACTTCCTCAATGAAACCTCATTTAACAAGCCAAAGTGGTCATATTAATGGAGGAAAATATCCCCATTTCAGCCACATCCTGTCTTAAAGACAGAGGAGGTGGATAAATTGAGTCTGGGCTTTTCATCAAACTTCTAGCCATGTCATGCAATGTCTCATCTCTAAGATGTTTCAGACGATAAAGGTTTGTGGACAGAATGTCACGGGCATTAACAGGACACCTTGAAGGACATTTTGAGGATCACTGAGAGGATATGCTTAAAGGTTGAAAGGGTATGGTATATTCATCGAAATAATAGGTTAAAATAATGCCCAACATGAGGAAAATTATATATCCAACACACTAAAAAAACAAAAACAAAAAAAAACAAGCAGAATTTGACAGTTGACAAAATTTGCTCCCCCTGTAAAAAATTCTGGGTACGCCACTGAGTAGTAGTAGTAGAGTAGTAGTAGTAGTAGTAGTAGTAGTAGTAGTAGTAGTAGTAGTAGTAGTAGTAGTAGTAGTAGTAGTAGTAGTAGTAGTAGTAGTAGTAGTAGTGGTAATAGTAGTAATATAGTAGTAGTAGTAGTGGTAGTGGTAGCAGCAGAAATACATGTATAATATAGTAGAAGTAGTATTCGTAATTGATTTTAGTAATAGTAAAAGATTTATTTACGCTGTTTCAAAATGTTATTTTATTTGATCTCATTAATTTCTATGATTTTGAACAGCAATTTTCACTTACAAAAATAATTAGGTACAGATATATTTTCTCCAATATAAATAATGAAAATATAAGAAATTAGATAAAGATTCCGTAACACAACTTGTTACATTAGAAATACAGCCTAAGCATGAAGCGTAATGCTTACATCCCTCAGATAGGCCTGTATGCCCAGTCAATGTCAATGACATCGTTGCACTCGTATATGAGTAGGATCTAGACTTGAAAGGAAACTTAAAACGACTTTCTGGCTCTGGAAAGGTTTTTCAGGGTGTTTTCGCGCTCTCTCAAGACCCAGGGTTCCTATCTGATAAAAACTGATTTGGATTTGGGAGATATAATCTAGGAAGTTGTTGAATTTGGAAACGGATTTAACGCTATATCCGGAGGTAGAGGACAACTTTTGACCCATTTTCTTCTCCCTCTTGAACCCCCTCCCTCCCCTGCAACCAGTCTCTCTCTCTCTCTCTCCCTCTCTCTCATTCTCTGTCTCGCTCTGTCTGTCTCTCTCTCTCTCTCCCTCTCTACACCCCCCCTCTCTCTCTCTGTCTCCCATCTCTCTCTCTTCATTTCACTTTTCTTGTCACCAACTTGATCTATTTCCACTTCAAATAAAGTACGGATCTATACAAAAAGGATATAATTATAAAAAAAATATAAACAAATTATGCACTATTCAACAACAGAATGAAATGGTCAGAAATGTTTTGAAAATACCCTTATTCTCTCACGACCTACCATCTTCGGTTCTGTCCCCAAACATTTTTTAAATTGTATCCAAAGATGAGCTGTTTGTTTTTCTTTGTTATGTCTCCATGACATCATTTCCTAACAAGATTGTCTTCTACAGGAGACTACTCATCAAGTGATGCTTGTTGAAATTAATTCTGATTATGGTTGATGATTATGATGATAGAGAAAGGGACTATTAACATGGTTAATTGGTGGTTAATTGATTATCGTCCTAAATAAAGTCACGCTTCTTGAAGATTGACAACAGCGGGAAGGGTGAGACACGTCCGGGAATCATGCTCTATCAGTTATACCAAAGACATATGCGAGAGAGAGGGAGAGAGAGAACCGAAAGAGAGAAAGATAAAGATTGGGAGAAAGAGGAAGAGGGAGAGACAGAAAGACAGATAGAGGCAGGGAGAGACAGAGAGTTATATGCATTTTGTAAATACACTAAATTAAAACATTAGTCATCTTGAAGTCAAACAGTTTCATTATCAGTCACACTGTGACTGTTCAATTTTTCTGGACGGTATATCCGATGTTCTAGTTGGTCATCACCTATGTCATTAAGTCATCAAAAATTGATTAATTAGGGATGACATCAGAGAGAAACATATTCTATTCCAGTCCCGTTAGTAGCACAAAGTATTCTAAGTATCTACGGTAGCTGACAAAGCTTTTAATGGGAAGTGAGCGTCCACGTGACGAAAACCAACCAATCATCACCCAATTAAAGATGGCGTCTCACCTGTTACGAGCTGTCCGTACTTCCCACGTTTGAATAAACTCATTTAGGCTAAATATTATGACATGTGTAGAGAGGGGGCATTGTCATTCGACTCACTAGAAAGTCAGGTTGGTAGGGTTTGTGGGTTAATCAGTTTAGAATCCTGCGAAACTGTTATCAATCTAAGCCTCAACTGAAAGACTCGTCCACGCCTTCATCTCTTCCCATCTGGATTATTGCAACTCCCTCCTTGCCGCTCTCCCTATTTCTCATTTATCTCCACTCCAGCGCATTCAAAATTCAGCAGCTAGAATGATCACCTTAACTAGGAAACATGACCATATATCCCCTATTCTTCGCTCACTTCATTGGCTACCGGTCCATGATCGTATTACTTTTAAGATTCTACTTCTTACATACAAAATATCACATAATCTTGGCCTCAAATATCTTCAAGACCTAGTCTCCCTACGATCCTCCTCTTCTGTCAGATCCCTCCGTTCATCTTCCTCTGTGCAATTAATTCACGGCTCACGTACGAAAACTCGATATGGTGACCGTGCTTTTTCATCTATTGCCCCCACCCTCTGGAACAAACTCCCACCCCATATTCAAAATGCCCCATCCATTGAATCATTTAAAACCCTTCTTAAAACCCACCTTTTTAATCAGTCATAGTATACCGGAGGCGCACACAAGTAGTTAGTTTCATTTAACTGTATTGTATTAGTAATATTTTATTTCATTTTTTTGCTTTTAAGCTATTGGATGTACCATGTATACTGAGTTAGACAGACCACCTGTGCGCTTAGAAACGCCCGTATAAAGCGCCCTATAAATGTAGTTACTATTATTATTATTATTATTATTATCTAAGAGAGACTGGATCAAACTTGATTCGACCATCAGCATTCTCGCTGCAGTAAAACAATCCCTTCAACGTTAATACTTCATCGTTTAGCTTGTATAAAAGTTACTCATATCACAGCCTTTATCAACTTTTTTTAATGCTTACCAGTACGATTGTCTTTATTACAATCGGTAATGTAATTAATATTTGGTATGTCTCTGAATTACGTCTTTGTCACACATACCAAATTTTGAATTGTCACATTCGACATTGATCCATATTTGCCACTCTCCACCCAGGTATAAATGGGTGCCTGATTGTCATGATTGTGTGTGTGCGTGTGTGTGTGTGGGTCGAGGGAGTCATCATCCATCGATGTGGAGGTGTCGTGGTAGAGTGGTTCATTTACTTGACTCTTGATCAAAAAGTTGAGGGTTCGAATCCCAGCCCGGCACTAACGTCCTTTGGCAAGACATTCATCCACATTTGTCATTCTCCACCCAGGTGTAAATGGGTACCTGATATGCTAGAGCGCTACATAATAACGTGGTAATAATGCTGAAGCGCCAGGAGCGTCATGACGTGACGGACACAAGCGCCATACAAGAAACCACCATTATTATTATTATTATTATTATTTTGATAAGGGTAAACAGTCAGCTGGACTTCCTATTAGATGCAGAGACCTAATTCTTTTTACCCGCCCATGCTTTGAATGCATTCCAAACCATGCTTTAAAGGTTCATCATCCAGAATTCGGAAATATCATCTCTCCTGAACCTGAATATGTATACTTCATGAAGTTTTCATACAAATATTAAGAAACTTTAAACAAAACGATTATAATTTGTTATGAATATTTATATCCTTATTAATATCATTCGTCTGATTTTGCAAAGTGTAAACTATTGTTATGTTTTGAATCAATGTTGTGTGTTTTGTCATTGCATCGCTTCATTTTAGTCGTAATTTTAATGTTCCCCCAGAACTTACATCACTTGAACCACACATTGCTTTCATGAGCTATGTACCTATATGCACAGGCCTATGGGCTACAGACTGGACATTCGTCACCGTGGATATTGGCAATCAAACAGCGATCAGACGGCTACGGGCCCCTAATCACATTTCACGGGGAGGGGTCAATATTTGGAGGATAATATATTGGGAGGAGTGAGATAGCCGTTTAGTCAGACAGGTCAGGGTCCTCTTGCACAGAGCTTTAAAAAATTCTACAATCTCTCTTCCACCTCCCTGGTCAATCTAAGGCCGATTCAGTCAGTCGAAATCAAGAGGAAAATTGTGATTTCCCATGGTAGCCAATCAGGATCAAGGTATCAGTAGTGACTTCCAGAATGGCGAATCGTGATTGGCTAGTGCTTCCTGCGTTTGAATGCTGCGGGGTCGTGGATGTGATTGCAAGAGCTAAACCTAACTGTTCGGTGTCTTTAACTATTTTGATTCATATCAAATCGAAAGGTGTGTTTTACTTGGCATTAATTCTCGTGTGCCAAATTATCTGTTTTAATTTACCAAAATGTATATACCAAATCAGACGTTCGAGCCCCAAATTTGAATAATTCTCTTCTCTATACCTAACCTAATTATGCAGTAGTTCTGTCTAAAGAACTCAAATAGAACCATCATGTCTATAGAGCTCTGACGCAATGGATAGAATATAGGGCCTAAGCTTGTCGAATATTTAAGTTTGTTAACACTTATTGCAGTTTAAGCAAAGTAGTTTGTGAGTCAGAATTCCTGAGAATATACATGTCCCCTAACATCCATTCTCTCGTCTCTCAAAAAGCATACGAAGAAAGTTGTATCACTTAACACCACTGAAGATGATACCAGGAAATAGCATTATAATCATGATAATCTAGAAACATCTTACAAGACGGCGTTGAAACATTTAACACAGAGATAATGTAGAGAAAGACATAGAAAGAGAGAGAGAGAGGGACAGAAAGTGAGTGAGTGAGAGAGACTGAGTGAGAGAGAGAGAGAGAGAGAGAGAGAGAGAGAGAGAGAGAGAGAGAGAGAGAGAAGGGGGGGGGGGGGACTGGGGAGACATAGGCCGACTGATGCTTCAGTATTCTCCAAAGTATGTGATGAAGATTGCAAGTTCTGCATTCAAAATCATGATATATCATGAATCGGACTAAGTCATGAGTAGTCTTTATGAATGGTTTTGAATAAACCCGTTATTTCCCCCCTCACCACCAGGAACAACTAACAACTTTCGATGCTACAGATCTCTTTGCATCATTCTTACAAAGCAAGTTACCATGGTTACTACCCCTTTCAACCATGCATAACCAACAGTTTTAGAAGATGAAGATCTCTTTCTATCACTCTTACAAAGCAAAGTCTGACGTTTGCTCCGAAGACATTTGCTCCTAGCTTTATTTCGTCAAAGATATTAGAGTTATGCTTAGGGTTGCTATTTGGATTTATACAAATAAGTATTGATTAGGGTTAGGGTTAGGGTTAGGGTTAGTTTTAATGTTGGGTATAGGGTTGACGTTAGGAATTTAGTTAGAGTTACAAATTAATCACAAAACAATTGCCTTTGGAGCATGTTTGGTGCGCTCTAAATGTAGACCTTTCTAGGACACTAATGAGACCAAGTGGTAAAGTGGCGCCTTGTAACTTAATCAGGAAATCAGATTTCCTTTCAAGAAAACCGAAACTTTCCTGCTTGTAAGCAGACCATGTTATGGGAACATGCCGCAAAGTGGCTGTCATTTTCCCGCTCTTTCATAGCACATCCGTGTGTATACATACTTCAGATTGCATATTGGTAAATGTTTATGAAATATTCATTTAAAATGACTTCATATTTTGGGGAGAACGGTAATCACATACACCCCCAAATATGCTGAACGCACCTCTAAGAAGAAGCGCAAGAAAACATAAGTGAAGGAAAGGAATAATAGGGAAGATCGGTAAAGAGGGTGAAGAATAAAGTGGAAGGACGATGTGATGTTATCAAATTTTAAAGGATACATCACTTTATGTTGAAAGGGGTATATGTTATTCGTGTCTATGCCAGTAATTACGTCGAGTTGATATACGAACGATAACGCGTGGGAAGAAGTAGAACTACTTGGCAGACATTTATCAATATAAAATTAATCTTATTTCCATCTTATATCCGAAATCATGTCACAACTATGTTTTAATGTAATACAACTGGGCGTTGACTCTTCCTGTCTGCCATGCCAACACGTTTGTTGTTGTCCACCTGTCTCATGCCATGCATTGGAACATGGACCTACTAGAGAGTAGGTCCATGATTGGAATTATACTGTAGTTTTATCATGAAGTACTCAACTATAAATTCAATCCACTAAGCTATGTCTTCACTAATGTTTCCTGTACACAATTTTTACTAAGTCAATTTAAATGTATATTTACATCATATTTTTTTTCAAATTATTATGTTTTTTCAATATATATGTAATAACATACAGTTTATAATGAAATAAGTGACATATGAGAAAGCATATATCAGGACGATCACGAACTATTTTAACGATTTTCTTTTTCTTTTTCTTTTTTTTTTTTTTTTTTTTTTTTGGTGCAAGTTTTTGACATCAATTTGGTCACAAGTTCTTAAAGAGTGGTCTATAGGTAGTGTGGATGACAGGTTTCTGGAAGGTTATGTGCAGCAGAGCATTCATCCATCTATTCCTCAAGACTTTTCTAGACATTGATGAGTGAAAGTTTTTAAGGTTGATATTAAAAATGGCAAAATCTGAAAAGTGTTCAGAATTTTAGCCTATTCCTCCTCCGAAATTGAGTATATTCAAGCAAATTTAAGGTACTGATGATTCGTTTGCTATTAGAACAATTTACACTCTTTGCATATTATATAGTATCCACCTCTCGGAAAAATAAAGTGAATTCATCATATCATCAGTACAGGATCCATTTTTTTTTCTTCGTCCTTTTAATTTTTTCATATAGTTTTCTCTCACATTTTCTTTCTCCTCACCTTTTTTCCTGTTTAAAATAATACCCCCCCCCAAAAAAAAAGGACACCGTACTGCATACTTTCATGTATCGTATAAAGATTGCGCTTCATATCATTTTCAAAACTTTGTTATAGAATCATGATCAAATTTTATCACATTGTTATCATTTTCAGCTCATGCTGTTGAAATAGTCCTGAATTTTGTTATATATTTATATATGATAAGCAACTTTTTATATCATCTGTTTTTCTGATATTTCAGCTGAGGTATCAGAAGCTTTAATCAATGTCGACATTGTACCTCAGAACTTCACAGGAGCAGACGGTCGAACGTCATGGAATCTGTTTGCAAGGGTTACCTGGCAACGACCCGCAGGTGAACTTTGACATTAATTAATTATTCATGATACATATACATCAATTCCTCTTTGCAACCACAAAGTTAATATACGAGATTTGTATGAGGTATGGTATACTTTATGGAAACCACAAAATCAATTCCAATTTTACAATTTGAGAAGTGAAGGGTGTGGCGCCAAGTGCTGAATGACAGACGAAAAGCTTTTGTCTCTAAAGGCAATCAATGACAGAAAATCTGATAGATCTGCATAGATCAGTAAAACATGATCATCTCTTTCTTTCTTTCTTTCTTCATTTCTTTCTTTCATCATTTTTTCTTTCTTTCTTGCTTTCTTTCTTTCCTTCTTCTTTTCTTCTTCTTCTTTTCTTCTTCTTCTTCTTCTTCTTCTTCTTCTCCTCCTTCTTCTTCTTCTTCTTCTTCTTCTCCTCCTCCTTCTTCTTCTCCTCCTTCTTCTTCTTCTTCTTCTTCTTCTTCTTCTTCTTCTTCTTCTTCTTCTTCTTCTTCTTCTTCTTCTTCTTCTTCCTCTTTTGTACTAAATACTTACCATGTTTTGTGCTTCTGAATTACTTTTTTATAATTTACTGAACTTGTAAATTATCTTTCATGGTAAACGTACCTTTTGGTTTCCAAATGCCTTTAACTTTTCAGAATGATGAAATACAACGGGCGGCTCGACTCAACAAAATGGGGCTCTTTAAAGAGCAGTCTTGGACTTTTGTGGTGAAGCAGAAAGTTCCAACTGGGGGGGGGGGGGGGGATTAAAGATCTAGCCTGAACATTATATAATGTGTCGTCAAGCATGATAGAATTAGTTAATCATACCAGGGAAATGTCTAGTTACATTTCCCTGATCATACCCACTATAGTAAAATAAGAATATTCAAACAGAATATTGTCAGTGTCCTTAAAATATATGACTTTTAGAAAGTTTTGTAGTTCAGGTGGTTTGAATAATTTAACGGGTTACATAATGACAATTCAACTTTCAAATCTTGATTTCATTCCACTTTTCTAACAGGGATGGAATCAGATGATATGTACGTCTTGAAGTTTTCAAGTTTTGATGGCATGATGGAAGGAGAGAGTGTTTTGACTGATCCATGTCTCGTCAGTAACGAGGAAATCTTCGTGGTAATTTTTTTTTATTCCTTGCTTATTCTTTCCATTTTCTCCATCATCTCCTCCTCCTTTTCATCTTACTTTACCTTCTAGTTTATTTCTCTCCCTCATCATTTATTCTCCACTTTTCTCCATTTAAGTTTTTCTTGTTATTTATCCTTTCCTGACCTTTGTTCCCCTTTTCTCCTTTTCTTCTTATCAATTCTTTTCTTGTTATCATAATCTCATATTATTCATTATTCTTTCTTCCTTCCTTTACATTTTGTTTGGCTCTCTTTGTGTTCTCTGCTTCATATATTAAGGTGAAATTTTTTAATATTTGAATTGTTTTTTGCAAGTTCTTGATTGTACTGATACCACCTTATATGCATGCAAATAGTACTTTTTGAATGTTGTCAAAATCAATGGAAGAAAATAAAAGTTAATTTGAATTGAATTGAAATGAAGTTTATGAATCTGTTTTTAAATGTTTAAAAAACCCGAAATGAAAATATTAAACAAACTTTGAATGGTAATGTCATTACTGGAATTATATTTCTTAAACTGTTTGTGATTATTCTATTCTCTCAAAGTCCTCATAAAACAATTCATAAAACTAAGATATAACTGTTTACCCCTCCATATTTTCTTTCTCTTTACCATTATATAAAGTCCACAGAGGAACACACTTTCAACAACTTGAGTTTCGGACAACTTTACGAACTCGAGGTAAGTAGTGAATTAATATTTCATTATTCCATCTCTGAAAGGAAAATTTAGTTAGTTTCAGGCACATGGAAGAGCATGAAACGTATTCTACCAATATTATTTTATAAAAGCTGTATCGAAAACTATAATTTACAAGTTTAGCAAATAAAAATGCAATAATTTGTAAGTGAGGAATATATTATTACTGCAATGTTTTTGTGAGACTACGAGACAGTTAAGTCAGAATTATTGAAGCTGTATCTTACATTGATTAAACAGTTAGCATCATAATTACACAGAATATTTCTCTCCTTAATCGTTATACATTAAAATCAGATAAGGTGCGAAGAACTTCCCACATATAGATTTGATAGATAAATCATTCCGCATCTAAATTCATTCCTCCCTTCCTCCTCGATAAAAAAAAATGGGCGTTTTAATAGAACAACGCAAAGCTCAAGGCTGATTAAATATTATACAGCACCGAATGACAGAATAGATTATTGTGGGAAATGGAATATGTCAGTCGAATTGATTCACTGAATGTTTTGTCTCTCTATATTTCTCTCTCTAAACTCCCAACCCATATTCCTTTTCCATCGCACCAAAGCATAAACTCCTTTACAGCTCCTCCCTTCAATCATCAGCTTTCAAAAAGCATTAAAAATCGCAACAAAGAACATTATCTCTCAAGGGTTTTCTTTATATCAACAAAGATATATTTTAACGGGAGCAATCATTGTCGCATTAATGGCTCCCTATGGGCTTTAGAACGTGTAGCCTCTAACGCCTGCGAGGCTAACAGACTCCTGTAAACATGTCAAAAACCGTCATCTTTTTTTTCTCCATTCTGACATTTTCCCGCATGATGTCATTTCATCGTAACCTTTCCTTTGCAGTGGTCAAAGGGAAAATTTAATTTTTACTCCAGCTTCAATAGTTCATCTCGAGGGGAACAGGAAGCCTAATTTTCAGCAAAAAATTGTAACTACAGAAGGTCCATGTCTCAACCAAATTATTTCCCGCCCTTTCCATGTCTCCAGACAGTCCAGCTGACGTATAGCACTCAGTTCGGTTGATTTCAATCGATCATGTCAGAATGCATCCCTTTTTTCCATTTCTGTGAACCTTACAGTTCAAGATAATCTTTGTAATGATTCTTATCATCAAAGAAAAACAATTGCAATAACGCATATATAAAGAACCCCTTACAAAGCCAAATCTATGAATTAATTGACGTTACTCCACAAGACTAATGCTACACCGTAGTACAAGTACCACGACGTGATGAGCGGGCAAAGTTTGAATCTTTCACTCAAAATGGAAACCGAAAATGGAAACCGATAGATACAGATAGTATGTGTAAACATTTCCTAGTTTTTTAGTCCTAAATTCTTTTGTTGAATAACATAGTTTTATCTAATTTTGTGTGAGCGTAGGTGGTCCATTTTACAGTCAACTTTATATCAGAATCATGATGTTTTATAGGGTCATTATGATAAGACAAATCAAGTCCTTGTTACATGAATGTCGTGAGTAATACCTTTAAAAACATTTCGCTTGACCCATAGCAGGTGCTTGTGGCATAAACAGATTATTACGATGTGCTATTGAAGGTCGATAAGGTTCCCCTGACATCGCAGGGGATGACGACCTCCGGTAAGATACGATGATGTCGGGAGTGATTAAATAACAGAAAATAGAGAAGATGAGGAAAGGTTGAGAGGGAGATGGAGAGAAGGAGAGAGAGACAGACAGACAGACAGAGAGAAACGGAGAATGGGAGAGAGTGAGAGAAAGGGAGAGAGAGATAGAGAGAGAGAGAGAGAGAAAGAAAGGTAAGGAGATAAGCGGTTCGGAGAAAGAGAATTAAAGAGAGAGAGAGAGAGAGAGAGAGAGAGAGGGGGGGGGGGTTATTCCAACAGACAGAAATACAAAAGATAGATAGAAAGAAAGACGACTGAGACAAAAGTGGAGTGGAGAGAGAGACAGAGACAGAGACAGAGGGAGACAGGGGAAAGGTTGAAAATGTTGAAAAGGTTTGATGGTTTATTTTTCGTGACTGCTAAGAAAGGATTGTGTGAGAAAGAAACAAGAGAGAAGAGGATCCTTTAGAAACCAAAGGGAGACAAGCGCACCAGTACCAGGGGGACAGGAAGAGAAGAGGGAGAAAGAGAGAGAGAGAGAGGAGAGAGGAGAGAGAGAGAGAGAGAGAAGAGACAGAGAGAGAGGAAGAGAGAGAGAGGGAGGGAGAGGGAGAGAAAGAGAGAGAGAAGAAGAGAGAGGGAGAGAGAGAGAAGAGAGAAAAGAGAAAAGAAAGAGGGGGAGAGGACAGAAAAGAGAGAGATAGAAAAAAGAGATAAAGAGAGAGAGAGAGAGAGAGAGAGAGAAAAAAAAAAGGAGAGAGAGAGAGAGAGAGAGAGATACTAGAGAGAGAGAGGGAGAGAGAGAGAGAGAGAGAGAGAGAGGGGGGGTGGAGACAGGATGGTGTCGTTGACATTCAGAAAAGACAAAGGAACAACAAAGACGAGTAACAAATCCAGACATAATTGAGATTCTTAAAGGTTATAGCAAGGTTCGCAATTATCCCCATCTCGAAATGTCGAAATGGCTATCACATTTTACTATCGTTAGTCATACACAGACAAAACAATTGTTTTATGTCACAAAGCATTCTTTTTTTAGATGTCTTCGTGCATCTGGGAAATGAGAGCTAGAGGTTCATTTGAAAGATTCCTGTAGAATTATGTTTAACTATTAACAGAATAGTGTATGAATCCCGTTTGGTATAAGTTGTGCAGGATTGGGTGGACAATTAATACCAAAGTCAATGAAATACCATCTTTGGTAGATGAATTTCCTTGATGGTGTATTTTAGTTAGATAAATGTCAATCAATGAAGATTGACTGATTCTTAATTGACTACACCAATCATATTTCTATATTGAATTCATGCTGTTTAACATTGGTGATAATGTTTGATTTGTATGAGCACACTTTCTCTCTCAAAGCATGCTTTGAGTTTGTAATATGTATGATGAAGGCCTTAATGTCACGCCCTGTTTTTAAAAAATATTTTGTCCTTTTTCTAGATCCATCTTTTCCGTCCTGTTAGGCAGCAGAAATCAATAATGGGAGCTATGACAGCATTCCAAACGCCAGGTAGGTATAAGGTTAAATTAGACTGTGCTTTGAACCCATGTGACATCTATTTTGATGTACCGTACCACATTATGTAACACTTGATCAATTTTAAAAACGTAAATGAAATTTGTGTTAAGAATTATTTAGGCATATTTAAATGATATACCTTAAAAAGGTAAAGAAAGGAACAATGAAATAGAAAGACAGAATGAGAGACGGAGAGAGAGAGAGAGAGAGAGAGAGAAAAAAAAGTGGGGTGGTAGGTGGAAAAATTGAAGAAAAAGGGTAAACATGGAGATGAGAGAAATATGGGTATGGTATGCATGCCTTATACCTCCTTGATATGACGGGGAAATATTATTTTGAGAACATTGAGTGCGATAATGTTAAAGAAGGATCTCCTCAGAAGTTCGTTAGACGTGAGTGTTTCTCAATAATCATAAGAGTGATGATGATGATGATGTCTGGTCGAGAAAGTTGAACCCAATTCGAAATAAGATGTATAGGCCCTATATTATGAAAGGTGAGTCAACACAGGAAGGATGAGGGAGGAGAAAGAGTCCGAGCTAACGAAGTTTCCCTAACCCCGTCCTTATATCAGTAGTATGTAAAGAACACCCCATACCCCATAGCATTCACCTCTTATGAAAACATACAATATGACTCAATTCGCCAATTTTTTTTTTTTTTTTAAATTGGTGAAAAGGGTCTTTTAGTAACATTGTGAAAAAATAAGGAAGTTCTTGCTTTATATTAAAAAGATTTCTTTTTGTGTGTGGATATACTAAGTCTTCGGGTTACAGGGGTCCATCCTACCCCCCCCCCCCTCCCAAAGAAGGGTTGAAAAAAATAAATAAATTCTAAAATCTTGGCTCAGGTATAGATATGCTGACAGGAGGGAGGGATCCTATAAAATCAGAGCGTATGACATTGTATGACGCGATCTTGACAGATTAAACGACGGACAAATCTGGCAGACAAAAATGTCGTGAATTTCATACTAGGATATCCGTCCTTACTTCTGCCCTTTCAGAATTGAATGATATCACTGCATTCGTTATAGAATCAGCGATCTCATACCGAATAATCAAAGACTGAAATTGCTGGAAAGACTGAATTGTAAGATTTTTAAAGTCACATTCTAACCTATTGTTGAAAACCTACTTGACACACAAAGCGAATATTATAATGTTTCAGTAGTCGTGGCACAATTCCGGTTGCACATTTATTTAATGTTATTTTTCAGTGATAATTAAGCATTTTCATCTCGTTAAATACTTGTATTATTTTGTCATCATCTTTAATGAATGAATATCATTTCCCTATTATCCCTTCTTTCTGTATCTCTTTCTATCTCACATTCTTTCTCCACCTCTCCCGATCTTTCGTTAATATTTCTCATTCTTTCTTCTTTTCTATATAGATTGCCTTCAAGTGACCGGAGATATGGACTACTGCATGAATCAAAGTAAGATAATGATAAGAATATGTCTTTGAGAATGAATGACAGTTATGCTCTACTGTAAGCTCGCATTGTCTTCCATCTCAGAATACAGATTACAAGATCACTGTACCAACCTGCTCAGATGGATCTTACGGTATAAATTCTAAACCATCTTTTTTTGGATGATATGACCCGAATCAATGTATATTTTTTATCTTTCAGCGTGTGATACATCTATTCAATCTCCCCCTTTTCACGATATTAGAGAAGATAAAATCCATTATTATGCAATAACGGTTAGTATTTTAAACCGTTATTTTGCAATAACAAAAAAGGTCTACCTCATTCCGTCCTGTTTTAATTAAATATCATTTGGTATAAATAATGTCACTACAAGGAAATAAATGGTTTAGAGATTTGAAGGTCCCAAGTCATATCTCTGCTTTGGTAATTTTTTTAAAGGTCAAAGATTATTTACAAAGGAGTTTTACCGAAAGCTATCTTGAATCGTAAATTTGACGATACATGTTTGACCAAACGGATTGGTTTCCTATATGGCATTGAGCACACACACACACACACACACACACACACACCGAGCATTTAAAATAAATTACGATCCTTTTTAAATGCCATAAAAGTCAATATAAAAATCAGTATTTGGTCTTAAATGTCAGCTCTATCATGTCTATAATGGATTCGTTGTACGTTATGTTTGTGACGGTCAACACAGGAGGAATGGTGGGTTGCGTTATTTATTTTTTTTATTCATGGAGTTTACAATAATGCCTTGCTCAGAGCATAGCATTTTCACCTTTATTCCCTACTATACTTTTAGTTTTTAACTTTAAAGAATCCATCTGATATAGAGAATAAATCGTTGTGTTACAGCTATCTGATTGATATTGTGATTATTAAGGTTTTTGGTTATCACTGGATTTTGTCGGCCTAGACGGGTGGGATGGTGGTGGGGGGGGGGGGGGATCGTAGGGTCTATCCTTCATCAGGATGGTGAAGGAGGACGAGAAACGCATTATTCAAAGCATACAATCCATATGATACATTCCACATTTTATTCCGAAATTATTGGAGGGGGGGGGGGGGGGGGGTGAAACTCACCCTGCCCCTAAATCAACGCTCCTGGCTCTTCGGTTTATTCATGTGATTTAGTTCATGCATTCTTCATTATGTTTTTATTTTTTATTTTTCATTTTTTTTACCGGCAGTCGTCGTTCAGTACTCTGGCGCCCCCATTGAACCTCAGGTGAACAGTCTCTGCCGCAACAGTTCGACTAGTCTCCTACGGGTCTCTTTGTCCTGGCTTCCACCATTCCAAGTTAATGGGAACATCTTCCTGTATTCCATAGACTACGGTGTGGTGGTGACCCCTGCCCCGGATGTGGTTGTGGAACCTCCTTCAATGTCCTTCCTAACGCTAAACATTTTTCCACAAGTTTTGCCGAACGGGACAAATCAGACAGTAAGAATCCCAAAACCAATTAGAATTAAACTTTCTGTCCAGTCAGTACAAAACCATGTATAAATTGAATTCAAGTACCATGATTTAAAATAAAGTTATGTTGCTAAAACATAAATTGGAACGGATTAATGACAAAATATCAACCATTTTCCATCATATCCTGACTGTATATGTTGCCAAATTTCGTCTGAAGTGTAACGGTGATTAACATCTCGAATGACTATAGAACAACTTTCATCGACTGGTTTATCTTCAGATTGATGACGATGATGACGATTATATTATTATGATGGTGATGATGATGATGATGATGAGAATACTATGTCGTAAGCATTGAGAGCTAAGTTAGCTCAGTCCTAACCATTGAGTATTAAGAATATTAAGTCGCTTTAGGCAAATTATCATCTTGTCTTGGTATAAATGTAATTGACTGTGAATATATTCATTTCAGGACCCAAGATTATCTACAACACTTCAGGGTTTGGAAGAGGGAAAGTTGTATTACGTCAGAGTAAGTAACATTTATTTAAAAAAATGTTTTATTTGTCTTGGGGGTGGGGCGAAGGATAGGGGTGAGTTGCCAATTGCACATTCACACTGTATGTCCGCAAACCAATAATTTATGTCAGCAAATTTGTACATTTAACGACACTTATTTGAACTATTATAGAATAAAACATGTTCTTGTGTATCTAATTTTTGTTTGACAAAGATCGGATTCAACCAATTCTAGACAATGGTTAAACAATGAAATGTTTGCTTTGCTGTAGGTGATGATTTTATACAAAAACCTCACTTTCTTCCTCAGATAACGCCCATTGTCGATTCGCCGATCGATGGCGGTAAATATCCCGGTGACGAGGTTGAATTGACTTTCTTGACAGCCAACTGGACAGACCCGATGGGTGAAACTACGGGTAAGTCAGACACCAAGAACCAAGTGGGAGAGGAGGGTAATGTCCAAAAGTGTTTGGGTGTATTCCACTCATAAGTTTCGCATTTTTAAAATAAAAACTGGGTATAAGCAACAACAACAAAAAAAAGAAGAAACGTACAAGACAAAACAGCAACAACAAACAAACAAACAAACAAACAAACAACAACAAGAACTGTATGACGTACAGTCGTAATAAACATTGATAATCACATAGGATAGAAGTGGAAACATCCGCGGTGTTTGTTGAATATAAATAATAAATCGGGTTCAGCGGAAACACCCGTATAAACATGATAAAAGTCCCTTTGTCAATTACATGAAAAGAGAAACCATGCGGAAATAAAGTCACTGGAAATTATAAAGTTTAAAGTATTGTTTAATTTGTTTTATTCTTTTTGTGTTTGTTTATGTTGCATTAAATCTGTTTTTGTTATACTCGACATATTCTACAGTTTCTTTTTGATTTTCTTATCTTGCGAATCCAGAAATCAACCTTGCAACCCCACTATGCGAGATTCTCGACGAACCGACAAGTGTACCGACAGAAAATGATACATTTACAGACAACTCTACACTAGAGATGATGACCACATCTGCACCATCATCATCGATCACGGTCGACACCACGATGATATCGACAGCGACGACACCGGCTAGACTACCACCGGGCAAGATGGAGCCAGCGCACATCGCTCTCATCGTCATCTTCTCAATACTCATCATCCTTGTCGTCGTCGTTTTTATCGTGATTACGATCAGGATGGCGAAGACGGGTCATGTGACCAAGTTACCTCAGCTGTCTCAGATACCAGCGATGTGTAAAAAACAGAATCAGTCGGATGGAGGCGAGAAGAAAAAAGACTTAAGTATGACAGAGAAGGGTGTGAAAACAGTCAATGAGAAAAAGACCCAACAGTCAACCAGCAAACCAAACGGAACTGCAAAGTCACAAAAATAACAATATAATAGAACGAGTCTACAAGAACTATGTATGCTTGAACACTGTGTGACATTTTTTTAGCATAGTGATAAAAAACTTTGTTCATGATTCAATCATGGATTTTAATGTCCGTGATGTTAAACTTTTAATTTGATTGATCATTGTTTTGAGAATCTTGTTGAAGTCTTATCTTCAATTGTAAAAATCATCATAACTAGAGAAAATTGACATTGATAACACCTTGTTGTTGACAATTAGCGGTGGATGCAGGAATTTAAAACAGACGGGGTGTGTACCTGTCATACAAAAATAAAAAGTTATGCGTGCATGCTCAATGGAGTTGGCCTGAAAATATATGGCGCGGGAAAGTTTCTTTATATGCAAAAGGGATTGCCTCTCATCATAGCTAAAGAGACTGGAGTCGAGAAGGTCGTGGGTTCAATTCCCTGCACGGCATTCATTCCTTGAGCGAGGCATTTTATCTACATTGCTCCTCTCCACCCAGGTATTAAATGGGTACCCGGTATGATGCGAAAGTCATTGTGGTTTGTTAAGCATAGTGAGGGTCTGTAAAAAGACGCCTGGTTTGAATGCTCCCCAGGGAGTGGAGAAGGTGTACACATTTTGTGTAGGCATGCCTGAGTCCGATGACCGGGATAATAGTATCTGTAAAGCGCATAGAGACATTGTAGATGTATAAGGCGCTATGTAAATCCAGAATATTATTATTATCATTATTTTACAAAATTTGAGATTGTGCCTTGATGTTTTTTAAAATTTTAATTTGGAAGAAGATATAACGAAACACTGATTTATTCTTCTCTCTGTACTTCTTAGAAACTTCCTTTACCAGTCTTGTCATAAATGTCCCATCTCTCTCTCTCTCTCCTTTATCTCTCCCTCCCTCTCCACTTTTTCTTTCTTTCTCTCTCTCTCTGTGTCTGCCCTTCCTTATGTGAGTATTGTTTTAAATCATTCTTAAACCGCGCATTTAAAGTAACAGATGTATATCTAAATTTATATTTATATTTCAAATGAACTGTGTAGATGATGTGGAGGGGGGGGGGGGGGGGTGAAATTACAATTGCTTATTACTTTCAAGATTGCCTATGTATTTCACATTGTAAATAAACATACAATTAAGACACAATAAATACACGCAAACTTGTATTTTAATACTTCGTTAGCCTTTTATTCGTATAAAATCGCGATAACTGTACAAATGTAAATATTATGTGAAATTATTATTTTCTTCACTGTATCAGCTTTGACAGTTTTTGTATTCGTAGGTCTTATTTATGACTTCATGTAGACATCTTTGAAAATGAGAATGTAAATAATCATTATGTGCAACAAAACTAGGGATTCCATAAATAGTCATGAAACTTGTATCAAATTGACGCTATGCAATGCCTTAACAGCAGCATTATGTTGTCCATATTTTTTAAAATACATCTTTTCAATGACGTTGCTTCACATCAGTTACTTTACTAGAGAGCATTTATTGGAAAAATAAATAAAAGGAGACAAAGTGATTCTCAGTGCATATTTAGGATATTAAAAGTACATTGAAATTATTCTCTCATGTCATGCCTAACCTTTTATGAATCATTCTGTTTTTCATCTTTGGTGTAGGGTACAATGGAAATTACGCACATAATGCTCCACTCCAATTATTTTGGACTCTTATAAAATGATATAATAATATATTTCATGTTTTCTTTGTCTCAGACAGTAGATCTTTACTTTAATTTTACATGATGTTACTACTGGAAGTAAATGCAACTACTGACAGAATTTCTATTCTTACAATTACATCTACAACTCGAATTTTTCTACATTTTTATAGGCTTGTAAGTCAATTTTTGGATGCAAATGTTGGTGTGATGATGAAAATACATGTATATTTCATTGAACATAGTTATATGATATAGTTACTGATGATATGATTAAAACGACTTGAATACTGGTTTTAAATTTATAATTTGTTCGTGTTATTTTGAGTTATACATGCATATTAAGCAGCAAAAGAAAAATATTACAGGGATCAATAAAAATAGATTTCTATTTAATGGTGAAAAATATAATGTTATGGGTCATTTAAGGCAGAACAATGTTATTTCACTTTGGCAAACAAAAAAATTGGGGGGGGGGGGGGTGGGGGGTAATAAGTACTTCACACTAATGTAAAATATCCCAAACTGCCATGGATGTTTCTAAACTGCCTTATTCATTCCATTTTATCACTTGCACAAAACTTGCGTTTAATCGCAACTCCTTAATCAAACGCAAGTCCTAAATGCGCACTTCTGATTGGCTGAAAATAAAGATGCGTTTGATTTTCCTGAGTTGCGTTCAAACGCAAGTTTTGTGCAACAGGCCCCAGATTTTCGCTTTCCACGTTCTACTTAAACTTCTCCAAGAAAGTAAACATTTGCCAGGACGTTGCAACCACAAAAACTTTCACTTTTTTAAAATAAATCTAAAAACTACCTTCTTCGAATAATACACAAGGGGATTTAACAAAAAGACGAACTCACATTATTTTGTTGTGGTTATACTTGTTCTTTCTTTCAATTAGATTACTGGCATTCGTTGTACTTATAGTTTATCACATATGGCGTTGCTCACTGCAAACTATATACGATAACTTGTTAATGAGGTTAGTAGAATGATATATTATGGGCAATTCCAAATGGGAGAAATCGATACAAATTCTATTGTCCAGTTGATTCAAACTATTATCTTCATGCTTTGTGCAACACATACCTACATCAAAAAGACCAGAAAGCAATCTTTCAATAACTCCTGTGTCTGACATGTTAGAAATGTAGGAGAATCCTTTTTTGCCAGTTGAAACACATCAGGCCCTGTAACACTACGGTCCGAAAATACTAACTTCGCGATGTTTACAGTGAAAGTTGTTTAGCAACGGCGCCGTTTTTGAGTAGTCGTTGCTAGGCAACTTCCACCGTAACATCGTGATGTGAGTAAAAATCGAGATGTTTGAGCCTCCGTGTGGGCCTAATGTATGTCCAGTTCTCTGATACATTCCCTTACGGTACATAACATCGTATTTTTCCAATGTTATTATGATAGCAAGGGTATCAACTACCCCTAATAATTATGGTTATATCAATTAATATGAACATAAGACTTACCAATACCTTGCAAAAATATAACGAAATGGCTATGTAATTTTTACGTTACTGCCCATGTGGAATTGCCCATTATACGAATGTCCATCTGTACAGAATAACTACACACGAATGTGGTTAGATCATCTAACTGAGTTACTATAAACAATTAACTATCTACAAGAAACGTGGACTCTACCAAACCAAGCCAAGAATACCTTGATAATGGACGACCAGCGATAAGGTAGTAAAAAAGTATTTCCTATCCTATCGTTTTAAATCATAAAGGTAAAACGGATGTGAATGAATTCGGAAGCACAGGGATAAAACGGATTGCTGCGAAGATTCGAAAATGTTTTATTGATACTTATATTTACGTATTCTTTAACAGAAAACATCAAATTTTATTAATATCTTTAGAACAAAATAATATAATCACCTTGCCTACTTAGCAAGCTTCAAATTTTGATTCCCTTCTCTGTAAAGTAAGTCAACCAGACCTGCTAATGGAAAATATGAATTATTTGCTTAATGTATGGATTATCTCATCAAATTCAGAAGAGAGAGAGAGAGAGAGAACAAATGTGGTTCAAAATTGTCGATGTACGGACGACAATGATCCTTGTCACAGAAAGGTCCGATAATATCAACTTTGCAGTTTGGTTTTGTGCCGTCAGTGTGATTTTGTTGAGAAATAATAGGCCATATAATTATTAAGCTAGCGAACTACCTTGTCATTCTTTTCTCAATTCAAAGACTTTGATATCGAGAACTAATAGTTTACACCAACTTAGTTGTTTAAAATTCTGGAACAGAAATGATCATCTTTCTTTTGACATTAATTTTCAGATGCTATAATTTCAGCTGTAAATGTCTGTCAAACAAAGGCAGCCACTCAATGTTAAAATGTCCAATCCTTGAATACATTAAGACCTTAGGTAACCTTTTGGTCAGGGTTGTCCAATTTTGAAGAACATCATTTTATCTGAAAAGAAGTGTATCCTAATTAAAAAAAAAAAATCGATTGGAAATTTTTACTCTTCTTTTCTGAAAGTGAGTTTGTATATTATTTGGAAGAAAAGTATTGAAAGCTAGTCTTGGGCTTGGTTTGGTAAGTCACCGTCAGACGAGAGTCGATAGATTACTGACGCTTAGTGGATCGATACCAGCATCGCCACTATCTGTCACGTTATTCGAGTAAGCGAATCGGTGTCCATCATTGTCTGTGTGATGGTTGTTGTTATTTGGATACTGCTGGTGCTGGTTGTGGAAAGGACCTCCGTTCATACCGGTAAAGACACCCGGTGGTGGAGCGTGTCTCTTGTTGATCAAGGACTGTTCACGTTGCCAGAGACGTACGTTGTGCCCGAAACTGAAGATCATGAACAGGATGGCCAAGCCGATGAGGGCGCTAGACACGGTGGCTGGTATTGTCCGGAACTCAAGTAGAATGTACAGTATAAGAGCTATATCAGAATAACAATAAAAAACAAGAGTGAAAATATCTTCTTCGAGAACCTTACAAACGGTAACATCTACTTTAAACTTGAAACTTTATTAAGAGCTGAAATTTCACAACATCGATTAAGGTTCACCATACCAACAGGCCTATCTGGAACCAGTGATTTATAACCATCACAATCTCCTTACTCCCGTGAAAGAGTGGAAAATATACCATTCTGTGGTGGGCTGTCCCATTCGGTAGATTTTTTTTCTATCTGAATCAACAATGTATTTTTACATGTTCTTAGTAGGTTTCATAGGTGGTTAAAATAGACATTTGAAAGCTTTTTGTAGAACCATTATGTCGCCTTCGGGTTTTCTCAAACTTTTACCGTGTGCCAGCGTTAAAGATTCACCAAGACACTGTGATACTTACCGACGAGAAAGATTGGTATAGATACGAAGAACGAACAAACGGCTAGGAACCTTGATCCAGAGGTATTCTTTAGAAAGTCACAGGATCTGCATGAATTTCATAAGAGGTAGAATCATATCGAATTAGTATCATGACTACATGTTGAAAAGAATAAGGTTTCAATAGTATTTAGATAAACGGAAATCATTCCACAAACAAACAGCATGCTGACACATAATTTTATAAATGCACATAAAATTTTTTTTTTTAAATCTTAAAAGATGTATCTATATCATGAGCTTCAACGGCAAAAAAGGACATATCAAAGTTATAAAAATTCAGTATCAGAAAAAGGAAATGAGGCAAAAACTTACATACATATATATATTAAAAAAAAATAATAAAAAAATATATATATATATATATATATATATATATATATATATATATATATATAGCCCTGGAAAAAATTATTAGACCAGCTCCATTTTGGGGTATATGAATAGTGTTAAGTCCGTTGTCTATGGAAGTAGGAAAATGATTGCAAGATTAATGGACTACTACTAACTAGAACAATCACCCCTGTGTTTTTTTATCCCGTGACAGTTACCACTAGGACGAATACAGCCAGGACAAATTGTCCCGGACAACTTTCTCCAGACAATTACCACACCCCCTTTTTCCCATGAGAAAGAGTTTTTTGACCACCTACATGTAATAGGCTATAAATGTCTTAGAGGATGAATTTCAAGTGTTACTACTCTTGGTCTGAGCACCATGGCCTTCTCATTCTTCTACCAAGACTAGTGTGTGTGACATAAAAATGAAAGGTATTAGAAAATTAATTTTATGAAACAAAAAAAAACCAACAAAAAACAACACATTATTGCAGCATGAATGAGCTGCTGTGAGGAACAAAGAGAGAACACCTTGTTGACATAATGCCACAAGACATGGCTGCTATCATCAAATGTAGCAGTTTGCCACCAAGAACTGAACAAACTGCCTCCAGAGGAGTGGGCATGGCTTTACGAGACAACCAGGGATACCTCCTGGACAATTATCCCCAGACCACTTCTTTCAGGACATTTTTCCCAAAACCCCTACCCCTGGAGAATATCCCTGAGGACAGTTAGCATCTAGGACATTTACATTCTGTTAGTTTTTCTGAAAGTTCTATACAATGGGTCGCTCTTAGAAGTAATTGTCCTTCAGCGAAAATTGTCCGGGGTTAGTTGTCCTAGGGGCAATTACCCTGGCGGTATTTGTTAGAGAGATCGGTTACTACACAAGCTAAGTGATTTGGGGAGTATTCATCCATTCATTATGTGTTAGCAATAGAAATCATTCTGAATTTCAATTACTGATATAGCCAACACTTGCCATATAGGCCTAAGTAAGGAGCTGGTCATTAATTTTTTTCCAGGGCTGTATATACATATATATATATAGAGAGAGAGAGAGAGAGAGAGAGAGAGAGAGAGAGAGAGAGAGAGAGAGAGAGAGAGAGAGAGAGAGAGAGAGAGAGGGAGAGAGAGAGAGACAATGGCCGGAATTCACAAAGGTGGTTTCAATTCAGACCATGGTTTATGCAGATTTCGTGTTATAAATACGCTTGATTTAGCGCGTACACTTAAAAAGATCCAATAATGAACGCGCGCCGGTCGCGCGTGGTTGGCAAAAGAGCTGAATTTACGCTAGTTGCCATGGTTCAGACCATGGTTTATGTAAATTAATTTAAATAAACCATGGTCTGAATTTACATAGACCATGGTCTGAACCATGGCAACTAGCGTAAATTTAGCGCTTTTGCCAACCACGCGCGACCGGCGCGCGTTCATTATTGGATCTTTTTAAGTGTACGCGCTAAATCAAGCGTATTTATAACACGAAATCTGCATAAACCATGGTCTGAATTGAAACCACCTTTGTGAATTCCGGCCAATGAGTCCCGATAAAAAAGAAGATTTGGTAATTGGAAGCAAGAAGTTTCATATTACAAGAAGTATTCAATTCCCAGAAATATTTGTGCTTAAAACTAAGGATATTTACCTTTCTTCTCCTTGAGGTAGCTTCAACATTTTCGCAGTAAAATAGCTCTGTCCCGTACAGACGACCACACAACATAAGTTCAACATGAGACAGAAGCTTACAAGCACCACACCTGAGTCCAAAATATCTGAATACCATCTCGTACCAGTCACTCCTTCAACGGCTCCATCAGTCAATATCTGGCTTTGCATTGAGTTAAACTGAATCAGTAAAACAATAGATAGTGATGTGATGATGATAGCAATCAGAGCTAGGATTCCCATAGCAGTGAGAGACTTCTCCACACCGAATTCTTTACTGGTGAGCGTTGCGCGGGAAAGGCTGATACTGTGCGGTTTGTGCATCGTTGTCAGGTCGTCTGCAGCGCTTGCAAGACGCGAAGAACGTCCCTGGATGACGCTACTCACGCCGTTGACGCCATTGATGCCGTTGTTCGTTTGACTGACCGATCTGTGGATAGTTGCGTGACTAGTGTGACTTGCCTGCGAGATCGGCGATGACGGTGGTAGCTCCATCATGAGTTCAACGTCGTGGCTTCCGTTGCCGCCGCCGTTGCTGATGTTATTACTGCCGTTGTGGTTGTTGACGGCCTTCGGGCCGTCGAAGTTATTTGGTGAGAGATTCATGTCGCGGAAGTGATTGGAATGGTTGCTGTGATGTTGATGGTGGTGGTTGTGGTAGTGCTGGTTGTGGGTATGGCTTGGGTGCCTAGGGTGTATGTGATAGTGCTGACTACTGTGCTGACGGGGTAAATGGGCGAATTTGCTGATCATTTGGATGATCTTACGGTAGCTCTTGGAGAATCCAATTCGACAACCCTCCAGCTCTACTCCAGCAACATCAGTCACGTTTCGCTTCTCCTCGGGGTCGCCAATAGACTATACTATAAAACCACACTGGACATCAGAAAATGACCAGTGTCCTCTGGAACTTCAAGGAAGACGAACTTCACTCTATCTGTGTCTTGCAAATACTCTCCTGATGTCAATGATGCATTGTCAGTTTATCATCCTCAGTCGTATTCGCTATCTCATCTCGGCCTCAAAGACTTGATGATGTGAAAGGACGCCATCTCGAGTTCCTATTGACGAAACAGGATCGTGGAGAACATCCATCTATATATGCGTTCGATAGTGAGGTCTCATAAACTTGGTTGCTCAGATCAAGCAGAGAAGCAGGAATCTGAAATTATAAAAGAGAAAGAATATGAGATTAAACACGAAAAGTTGGAGAATTAAGAAAATATAGTTTACATTTTCTTCAAAGCATTGTATCAGAACAAACTAAGTACATGTAAAGACATTTCATATCGTTGATAACATCATTTGTTCAGTTCAATATAGTTAATGGCAAAGCATATACTTAATTAAACTGAACACTTGGTAATAAGTGAGTGAACTATAAATGAAATGGAATGATATAAATATAATCCTCCATAATTATTTGACTCCAAAACCTTCGAATAGGTACGATAGGAATAGTAAAACTCCATATAGGCCTTGTAATGTCATTTAAAAATGTCCCTATAGAAGAAATAAAGGATTCCTTGTGCTCCCTCCATCAGCATGTGCTAACATTTATGCTCACATATAGCTTAAAGCGACTGCCATTCCATTTATTTATTATTTATTATTTATTCGTGTTTTATTTATGACAAGTAAAACGGTGGAGGGTAGTCCGATTCAGTTATGCAACTGCTTTACAACGGAGCCTCCACAAAAAAATAATATTAACAAAATATCAAACATGGAATCATTAAATTCTCAGGATACCGTAGAGAGCCAACCAACAGAGCACACGGGCCCGGTGCCCAGCAAAGTCCGCCACTCCACCCCCCCCCCCCCCCCCCCCCCCAAAAGAGAGCACCTATCCGAAACCACAAAAGGAGACAGCACAGTGTAGCATTTCAAAGACACTATTAATAACATGTATAGAATCCCTTCGACAACAGTCCATGCGGAATCGGGCGGCAACCCACAAGAAACATGCCAAAAAGCATTTAAATTTGCTGTAGCCGCGTGAGTAACATTACATTTAAGACCAGACAATTGTGACATTTCAGGGCCCCTTGCCACAGGATCTACAGGTTCATTAACCTATATGGCCATTAAACACTGAATATGAAATAAAATAGCATTTCTCTGCTACACGCGATCACATTATATAACTATGAGTGTGAGAAAACATCATCGTATAAATAAACGGACCGTTGAGTCCTGGATTGAAATTAATATTTTTATCAGGTGTGGAATGCTGATTTTATTGAAGAAAATCATTATCCATGAAATATCATGTAAGCAGGTTTAGTCCGAGAGAGAATGCTCAGCCGGAAATCTTGAATTCACGGTCTATTTAACAGCCGTGTGCCTAACAAGTTTACTGTATTTTAAAATACAATTGAATTGCGATCCATGGATGACTTAGATCGTCCGGATCCAAAATATACACTTTAAGAATTGGTCTGCTGAAACCTATATAATATAACGAGGAAACAACAGTTAAATTCTCATGCAATTCATGAAGACACTATTTGGATCACTATACTTCTTCACTGTTCATCTCAATTTCATTGCGCAAAAAAAATAAAAAAAATAAATGAATAAATAAAAAATAAAATAAAAAGCCAAGCTTGTAAGAATTAATAGGAATATTTCGTAAGTAATCTCGTAATATTTGTAAACTTCGGAGTTCGGACGTCCCCGAGAATATTTAGTTGTAATACTCGCCACAACATTAATGTTAGTTAAAAGATGATTTGATTTGGCGTGGTATGTTTCTTACGTCAATCTTGGTACCATAGCAACGTCCCCTACATCGAAATGACTATTATCCAAGAAAATCGTGATCAAAATATAAGTGATCTTGAGAAAAGAAAGGAAAGCTTCTCAAAAAACCAACTTCGGTATACAACGTCACGCACCTTGGTACAATGAAGCTGATGAAGACAACGGCACTTCCTTAGATAAATTCATCACCATCATCACGCATTGCAATGGGCCTGTTTCATCCATATACCTTTACATAAAATCAGATAGCTGTATTGTTTTATCACCTCTGATAAATCTGATTATTCCACATCAAATATTTATTCTTTCCCCCCGAGTGTCCTCAACGTAGTTTCAGCATTGGAATAAAAACACAGGAAACGGTCTCACCTGTTCATTTTAGAACAAAATTATGATAGAGCAGTCTGAGATATCAACATTAAGACTGCCATCCATCTCCTTACAGAAGAACAAGATGTAATGTAAAATCTACTGTCAGAAATGTACATGCCCTTCACTGTATCCAATGTACTGGTCATTGTGCTCGGGGCGTAATATTGATTCCTAATCTATAGGACTTGTAAATACCGTTCAGCTGATGTTGGCTCCATACCTACAGGGTTATTGGTGCTAAATGGTCTTTAAAGTTAATGATTGTTCTATTATAACGGTTCATTGAGGATGGAATGCAATTAACTTTCCTTTTGTTGGCCATAGAGAAAAGTCAATATTTTGGGCAACACGGGACATCATTTTTGACACAAGGTTGTAGTAAGATTCTGCAGCCTGAACTTCAAAGAAATAACACTTAAACAAGAGGGTCACTGTTGAAGGGAGAGGGGGGGGGGGGGGGGTTGGGTGGAGGCGTGCCCTTGGCCAAACCGAATCTAGCATATCAGCGAGAATCTCTCCCATTTGTGCCCCCAAACTAATTTATACCACCAAAAGCACTTGAAAATGAGGAAACCTCCTTTTTCCCCCTTTTTTTTTCTTTTTGTGACAGAACTTTTTCCCCCTCCAGAGAATCCTGGATCCGGTACTGATCGAGCGTCATTTCAGCGGATCGGAAACGATTGCATTCGCCCAGTGGTCAGTGTATTTGTAAGTGTGATGTCGAAAACTGCAAAGGAAAATCATATTTAATTATTTTTATTTTTATCAAACAGTGACGGATCATGAGGGTCATATCAAGCTATTTTATCTAAAATTTATATTGATATAATTCAATGAATTCCATACTTCAGCTCCGGAATATTACCAAAGCGTTTGACAGAAAAACGTACATGTATACGGTTTACATGCGCCGCCTCTATTCCAAAAGTCCAGGGGCCTGTAACATAAAGAGATACAATCAATCTCACGATCAATTGTAACTCTTCAGTACATGGTTTGTCATAGACTTACGATTAATATCAATCATGTCAATCGTTAGATTGATTTATCTCTTTATGTTACAGGCCCCAGATCTGCCATTTACATGCGATAGACTATAGAAGTAGGTAAAAAGCAGCTGATTGGGTCAGAAAGATCATGCATGTGATAGGTAACAACTGATTCCACAACATCTTGAGAATATTACTACGATGAAAAACAACACCATCAAACATTATTTTAGTGAAAATGCCCCTCGAGTATTCAAGGGTCTAACTTCATTATTTTCATGACGGAATGCTATTTTGAGTTTTCAATTTCACTCCCATTGGGTTAGCAGTAATACCAGTTTCGATCGCTCTCTGCGAACAGCTGTTGTTACGTATGAAATCATAGAATTTGTATGACAGGAGTGATAACTCACGTAATGGTGAGTGAAGAATAATACTGCCATGAAATATTGGTATTTTTCTGAATGGCCTACATCTCATGATGTTATTGTGGAATGACGAATTTCAATAACAACGTGAGACGATCACTATTGGAGTATCAGCTAATTTCGCATTTTGTCATCAAGACAAAGTTTAGTAAATCTAAATAAATAAATTCAGTCAAGATATGAATAAATAATTTCGTTTCCCCATTCTCTCTATCCCTCCTCCCAATCCCACCCCCCTCTCTCTCTCTAAAGTAAAGCACATGTTACTGTATGTGTTTTCTCCGCTGATCCATTTAGATTACATTTACCATATTACACAATGTGGTTGATATTAATAACTGTGAACATTAATATTATCATTATAATGGTTATTATGTCTTGTTAATTCAGGGGCCCATCTGGCATGCATGTGGCATTTTGGTACAAATATATGCCCCCATCCCGTTTAACGAAGTGAATGAAACAAATGGAACAAGTCACAAAATGAAAGTCATTTTGAAATTATGATCTGCACGTATGATTTAGAAGAAAGGGGGAAATACAGAAATAGTCCAATAATCCCTTTAAATTGTATATTGTCTGTCATAGTGATCAATAGGAAGTCTTTCTGATCTCCTTCTCTATCCATTCTAATACATTTCACAGGGACCCCCATCATGTCAATGTGCGACAGTATGCACCTCACACGCTCAAGATCAACCATCAATATTATTCATTCCTGAATAAGAAGATGAATTGTACAAAATGAATTATGCATAAGACCTCTCCCTTGTTACAACCGGTAATGTCACAATGACGCATAATAATTTTTAAAACGACACATAGGGGTATACTACATGTATTTTCAGCTGAAGAAACAAATTTCTGGCACTGAAATTAAACGGGTTAGTAAATTTAAAGTAAAATTAATTTAGCCACGTAGACTTTGAGTTTAAAAGTCATGTAAAGTTTTGGTAAGCCCTCAAAAACTGTTCGTCAGATTTCTTCAATTTTTGTTGATAAATAGCAAGATACTAGCAATACTAAGACACTATGAAGATTTCGCCTCCTAAAGTTTAGTGTTAAACAAATAAGAGGCAAAAACTAATTTATGTGCCGGGACAGGCACGTAAAATCCCAACAAAGGCAGCATGTGCTATACACTGTACACACACGTGTAAAACCAATGATGAGCAGCTACACACCGTGCACACACGCTGTCTCTATGCGAAGCCCCAAGATTGCTGTGCGGGGAGCCGTCGGGGTGGAAGGGTCCTAGCATAATGGCATTGATCAAGCATTCCTTACAGATATTTACACTGAAATTCACGAGAAATCATAGATGAAATACCAAATGATCTCTTACAGACATCTTTTGATACAAGGAGAACAACATGAGACTATATTTAGCATGTTTCTTTCCAATTTCCTTTTTGCTACCAATACTCTACATGAGTTTAAAACACCTCAGATACATATGTTAACTTCGAGCCCCGAGTATTATACTCCGGCGACAAGCGTGTCGGGAGTGCTAACATGTAGTTATGCCCTGCACGTTTTAATCAAACGTGTTTTTAAACTTAGCCATTTCGTCACCCCTAGTCCTCCGGTGAGAGACAATAATCTCCCCAATAATTTCTGAAGGAAATGGGGTCCAAACTCATTGCCTCTATAAAGCCTATAAGGCTTCCAGTCTTAGCTGATCTTAATTATTTAAATATTTTCATAGCTCCTAGTCCTACTCCTCCTCCCCTCTTCGATTAAATCATTTTCGCATGTCAAGTACCATCCGTTCCAAAACAATTCATATGAACTCCTATCATAAGAGAGAGAGAGAGAGAGAGAGAGGGGGGGGGGTGAGAGTGAGAGAGAGAGAGAGAGAGAGAGAGAGAGAGAGAGAGAGAGAGAGTAAGAGAGAAAGAACTTTCAAACGATAAATGTATGCGTGTATTTTTTTCCTTTCAAGTTCAACAGTATATACATGTAGCAGAGATCGATGATGTGAATCCATGTTCCAAAATTTATTTCCATCATCCCATGCAAAGATACTTTTTACTGTAAAACTTGGCAAACGAAAATATGATCATAATTATGCTTTCACAGTAGCATCTTTGGTCCGGAACTGAGAAATAAGAATACCCTATTCATGACTGTTTAATGGTTTGTTGGTTTAGCTTTGTCTACATCGTCGTGGAAAGTTTGAAAGAGGTTGGAACAGAATTACAATACCGGTACTCCATATCCCATGACGGCTTACGTGGTAGTGAGAATACACCTTCACATTATTACACAGAATGAAACGCAATAGTGCATAATCTTGCCATGAATTAAAAATCACATGGGGGGGGGGGGGGGGGGGGGAGCAATAGAATATGACGATAACATATAATCAAATAGTCAGTATGTATTGAGCTAATGATTTTGTTTCAGTTTATTTTAAAACTATCTACAGTATTTAAAACTCCACATTTATCAAATGATTAAGCATGAAAATGTACGAGTACAATGCTGAAATACCATCATTTTGACAATCAAAATAAGAATACCGACGATTTCAAATGAGTAAATGAAAATTTTACTCACTGAATACCTCTATGATATAAAACATTAAACTGAATATGAATTTACAATTAGGAACTTCAGATCATATTCACAAATAAGTAACATTGTTTGATATGCACTGTACATTCGGTGCATACTCTATCACTCACGAGACCCTCTTAAGTGTAAAACCTAACCCACGTCTAAAAATAGATCGATGGTTGATGAATTCGAATTTCAGATGTATTATCCATGATATTGATTGCGAAAGCAAACAGCTGGAAGGTAGCTTGAGGTAGTAGATTTGAAATTCGTCAGACATAGGGTTGAATAAACTATGTAATATTCTGTACTAGGATTTCACCGCCATAGACTAAAATCTCATTTGATGCTTTATGCATGCAGACATATATACATGTAATTTTCAGACATGTGTCAAATACCTTTTTCAGATTTAGATTCAGATTCAGATTATGTGATTAGCCCATTTATAAGTAAAAACATTGAAATTTAACCTCCGCTGCCATAACAAAACGAATATGATGAATCAAACTGGGGCAACATAGACAACGCAAAGTACATGCTCAATCGAATTTAGATATAGTTTTGTATAAAATAGCTCAAAAGAAATGACGTAAATTCGGGAATGAAACACGAATAAGATATGGTGAATAAAACAAATTATCACAATCTTACCAATGTATGCATATTCCCTACGAATGAAAGTCGATGGTCTTAATCGGTCATTAATCAGTCCAAGAACAAGTTCATGTATTGATAAATAAAATCATGGTTGACATATTATCCTGCACTTTGAACATCATGGGCATTATTCCTCAAGACAGTGAACAAGGTGAAGCTCTCGCAACATTTCAATTCCAAGATTAACGCTGTATCACCTCTCAGCTATTAACACTACAACAATATTACAGAACCCACGTTTATTGTCAAAATATAATACTTTACAAATAAAAGCACAAAGCGTAGTCGTTAGATGCTGAAATGATTTTAAATTGTACAATTGCAGAACACTCGATGAAACATCAACCCCTGTTTGTACAAACACGAGAACACGATCTTTTCTGATTGTGTTGTTGTCTGAGAACTGTTAGTCTTTTGTATGAAGTTTGAATGACGAATTCACATAAAATACACATGGGAGGTACGAATAGGTTCACACGGCTTGCAACAAGTTTTGTGTATATTGTTATTGTGGGAAAATGTAAGTAGTAATGACTGAACGTTTTTTTCATGAGGAAAACTTTTGTGAGTCGTAATCAGAATATTCGCATATTTTCTTTCCTCCTTTTTAAATGTTCTGACATTATTTAAAATAATATGTAATTACTGAACTTCTTAACTTTTGATTCTCTGGCATTTACTAGTTTGTGTAATGATAAATGATCAAATTATTTTCATATCACATTTTCTGTTAAAAAAACAGAAATATAATACTTTTGTACGTGCCACACAAGCGTGAGATTGAGATGGGGCAAAGTCACAAGGAGAAGGGTGGAGGACTATGCAACACTAGTTGACATATTGTATTGACATGGTTATAATATGATTTGCGCTTTGAGGAGAAGAGATGGACAGGGTACAACTGCGTTTCTCTCCCCCCCCCCCCCCTCTCGAAATTATACAATATGCTTAACAGAAGGTGTGAATCACAGAAATACGAGATAGCATGATTCCGCAGGGGAATACCGAATATCTTCTTAATTTATTCATCATATTCCAAGAAGGGTCATTTAGGATGCACGCGTGAGGCCTTCATCACCTCTAGGTTAGACATACTTGAATTTACATATTCATGATGTTGACATTTGACCACAGGCATTGTTTTACAAATATCGCTTGGAGACAAGATCTTCAGTTCATATCAAATTAAAGAACTCTCTTATCACAGCGTTATGGATTTCGAGAAAAAAAAATCAAAATAAAGGAACAAGGAGAATCGAGCGTTCAACCGAAAACGATCCTTTCTGGATATTTGTGTTTTTCTGTTTGTTAATTCTTTGTGAGGGTGGGGTAAAACTAAATATCCCCAAAGCAAGTGAAGGTTTGTCCTATTTTTATGCCTAACAACACTATGGGACGAATCTATAGCTCACAACTTCAAACTAAATATATAGGCCTTCATCGGCGAAGACCTACATGTAAATAGCTTCACACATTCCACATCTGTTTACTTTTGACACCCTCTTTCCATTCCTCTTTCAGAAGGGTCGTGTAAATTTATTCAAAAAGTATTTAAGACCTTCGCCATCCCTGTTTTGCGGGAAGATAAGACAAACTAAACCCAGGTAAAGAGTCTTGTTTACTTCAAGCAATTTTTTTTTCAGTCTTAGATATAAGAACAACTGTGTTGTGGGAGATATGGTGAATACAATTGTATAATCATATCCGGTACAGAAGATGTTCATCTTTGATTAACAACAATCGTTTTATTTACAAATCAAAGTTCAGATTTGGCTGCAAATGGGATCATATGACTTCCTTTATCTCAAGACTTATGTTCCATGGTCATCTTAACAGCTTCTAAGTTTCGGGCAATGAATCAAGATATGATTTGATGCATTTCAAATGTACGGTGTTATTCGGCCTGTAACAGTAGTATTCTCTGCCCATGCTGGCATCTTAAGATTCACGAAACGTTAAGTTGATAAAATATAAATTCATGTTGGATATTAACAGGTTTCTAATTATTAGGCATACCTTTGGGGCTGGTTATAAAACACTATGCATTTGGGTTGATTGAATATGAGCGATTACCAGTTCTAACAACGTTGATGAACATGGTAACGTTTGCTTGATCAATAATAAAGCTAATTTAACCACTTTCTTAAGTTTCAATATATTGCCTCTCAAACTTTACGTTCTGATCCTTTGCCATCATCAAACTTAGGCTTAATACAATTTTATCAAATAATAAGAAAGAAAGAGTAGTCGGACTGATGGAGCTTTTGGGCTTGCCAACTATAAAATGAAGTGAGAATTCAAATTAAATGTTTGATGTGAACGTCCCTCTTTGTCTAAGGAAAGGAATCCCTCCACGTTAAACATTATTTATGTATGCAGAGTGGTTTTCAGTGTTTATACAGAGGGTTGACGATGGTCAGTTTGCACAAGGCTTTACAAAACACAATCATCGGGTTTCGTATAAAGACTGAGAGATATACGCGAGGGGAAGAAACAAGTGGATTTTGATGTCTACTATTTGAAAAGTAATCCTTCAAGATTTCTTATTAAAGCCACACCACCATCTGTACATGACTATGAATTCAGACTGCATCTTCGAAAAAAGAAAGAAGAAAAAAGGACCCCTTGCCCCTTCCCTATATACCCATTCTCTCTGCTCTTCTTGTTTCTTTATATCCTTATCCCCCTCTCAGTATAGTTCTTTTCTTTACTGACTGGGAAGTAATTAATCCCCACTGATTGCTGTTCGGTGACGATTGTTTTCTTCACCTTCATCATTCAGCAAGAAGAACTATTCTTTTATAGAAAATATCACCACTCATGAACTAGTGTCCTCTCTGAATATCATTAGTAACTTTTCCAAGATTAACTTTTGACTTCTTTCTAGACAAGGTGCACGAGACTGCCTTGTAAGCATTGTTTCGGTGGAGGTGAGATGATACCTTGTTGTTTGTTATTCTCTTAACATTTCAATGGTTTCACTCTATAGCTATCTGGGGGAACTTTCGTTCCGGTGTGGGGGCACGACAGGAGCAACAAATGACTATCACATCGTAAACAACTATATTAGCTACATGAATTAGATATACATGTAATACAAAACGGAATGATTTTGCTTTGCACAGAAGATGATGATAATTGCAGGTGAGTCACATGCTCCAGTTAACGATTATTAATTTAAGATAACAATGTCAACTCAATAAACAAATGGGACTGTCTGTGGGTATCCCACTAAAGATTTTCTGAACATATACTTTGAATAATGCAGACCAGTATTCATATATTATCACACTAAAAAAAGACTTCAGTATTACAAACATTTGAAAGGATCGAGGAGTGACAATGCTTTCAAAATGTTGTCTCTTTATATCGCTCGGAATCCAACATTACATGTATTTCCTGCCGTTCAAATTGTCGAATCTACCCGTAATACTGAAAATGTTATCCATCCTTGGCCCTTTTAAATGTTTATTTGTCATTTTAGTTTCAGGATGACGAAATGAAAATGTTTTGTAATTTCATATTTCTAGATACTGTAGTATATAGATGTCTCACGTTATAGATCTCTAGCATTAATTTTTCCTTCCCCCCCCCATCTTTATAAAGCAATTACCAAAATTTAGATAATAATACAGGCATGTGAGACAGAGAATCTCTGAAATGCTAGGAGGTTTGGAAAAAAAGAAATAAAGAGGATTTAAGGTCGTTTCTAAAGTTAGCTTTGAATATTGAATAGGCAAACATGGTCAGTAACTTTACAGGAAAAAAAAATAGTGCGAATTGTTACATCGTCTTATAGCTGTAAGTACAAAGAAAGGAGATTCGCGAACATATCACAGGAATTTCAAGAAACAGGGGATATAGAAAGATTTCCCTCTTCAAAATAACAGAGAGAATACCATCTTAAGGAGTCAATCGTACTTATTTCAAACGACTTTAGGGATATACATGTATGTGTCGAGCATTGTGTTTGCCTAGATTTCTTCCAGGCAATGATAAATAATTGTTGCTGTGCTGCATTAATTGTGTCTTACGTGTATTTGTGAACACAAATATCACAATGTATTGATATGTCACGCCAAGATGTGTATTTTCAGATTACAAGCAACATCATTTCCTCTTATTCAAAGCATTTTCAAACTTTGCCATTTTGAGTTCAATATATTTATCAATTTTGAGCATTTCGGGAGTCCATGTCTTGTGTTCTATTTGAACAAGGTTTAATCAGCCTGTACACAAACAACTTTTGATTTCGAATGGCTACATAATACCTGAGGAAGAAGAACATTATACAGACAACAAAGTCTGACATGATAAACGATTACAATTACATGAATTATGTTGTAACGATCATTAAAATAAAAAAGCTGATTACAAAAATGGATTCAATTTGCCAATATCGATTGATTGATTTCGTTTGATGACAATGAGTGGAAAGAAATCATACCGCTATAAAACCTAATAAACTAAAAAAATAGTTATTAACATTTTCAGAGCCAGAAGAGCGTCATCTCTGTGTCAAAGTATATGAGTTAACACCCTTTTGGCTCTCAGCAGACGATATAATGAAAACAGTGTCAGTGTTTTATATGTGAAAGTGAATCTTAGCTAAACTAAACAGTTACAGGTAGAAAACTAACTTTTTTACAATTATGTAACGTTTTCATGCAGGTAAACTAGCTTTCAAAACGCTCCAGCGTCTCATTTTACGTAATACATGTACATTCTATTCCTGTGTGTATATACCATACCTACAAGGAAGAAGGAGGGTTGGACCAAATCAACCTTTTCAAAAGAAACCACTTTAGAATTGAATTCCTATGCAGAAGTTTTTGTTAAAATCACATTGTGTGCATTTGTAAGGTGTACAATGACGATGAAGGTAATAAGGAGCTTTTAAAGTAATACCCTAGGAGTGGGTATTTGATGAGAGGCTGATTAAAACTCGACAATGGAATTACGTTCTCTTGTGATTTATAACGGCTAACTGCGAGAAACAAATGGAATAGAGCCACACGGCTTTATTGTAAACAATTACAACCATTATAATATTTGCAAAGTTATAATATATATATATATATATATATATATGGAGTGAGGGTCTACAATCATTGGGAAACAAACAATCTAAATTTACTGATCACATGCTTTCATGATCATTTTTAAGTATGTTAATTTTTATTTTTTGTATGTTTTTATCAATGTTGTTAATCATTCGCAATTCAGCCACTGGCTGCAATGAAATGATTATAAAACCTTCAATTTAATTCGGTTAAGATGATTATCTGAAGAGTAAACGAATATCAGTTACTAATTTCATGACGTATTATTCTGTTGAATTTGCTATGCAGCTTTTATACGTTAAATTGGATTCCCTTATACACGTACAGTATGTGTCATCTAATCATTAAGTCTTTCTATCAGCCATTATTTTGGTGATGATATTCATTTTCTCCTTGTCGATTATTTTGTATATACCCCAAAAGATTTTGATGGTCTGTCTGTATGAGAGCTTTGGAGAAAAGTCGTTAAGCAGGTACTAGAGTAGTTCATGGTAAAATATATGAGAGTGGAATCCATTCACAATCAACATTCCTTGTAATAATTGAGTATATTCTAAATTCATAATGATTTCTAATAATGCCCCTGAAAATATGTCATTGTTGACTTATTGAATTGGTGTCTAATGGTCTATACCCATAATGTCCATGAAACTTGTAAAGGAATTCCATCCAAACATACAAAAATATAATATCTGGAGAAACAATGCGAACGAGCAAAGAGGAGAAAGAAATGTATTTCAACTCCCACGAAAAACAATCGCTATAGTTTGTATGTTCAATGGTGTGTTTGTGCGTACCAAGAAAAATATAATGACAGAACTCTCACCCTTGGTTCGCAATGGGTATTGTTTTCTTAACCTTTCTCCTAAACGTTCACCTATTTCTGTGCTAGGAAGTCCACGTGAGAGCAAAATTAATCATAATAAAACACAAGTTGAATATGACAGGTGATTATAAGCTTATTTATTTTCATATCATTGGAATTAATTTTAATTATGCTCGCTGTGTTCCTGGAATAAAGGCCTATAATCACTCACAAGAAAGTTGAAGTTTAATGGAAGCACAATTACAAATTACAAAATTTTGATATTCAGCGGAGGATAAAGAATTCATGGTCGGGGGGGGGGGGGGGGGAGGCGGCACAACCCCTTAAAGGATACAGTGTATTTTTTTTTTTACAAAAACATAATTAGGTATTAATAAATTTGGTTGTCAAACAAGCCAGCAAGAAATAAAAGCATGGGGCACACGAAGTCGGATTTTGTCATCAAAGTTTGCAACACTCAAAAGTTCTCCTAAGTACTAAGTTTTAAGTATTTTGAAATGATCTTGTTGGGATCACTATAGAGATATTGTCAATGAAGCTGATCGAGTTTGTTTGTTTGTTTGTTTGTTTGATTGATTTTATTTCTGCGTTCAATAGCATGATGCCAAATATAATAATATTACAGAAAAAAGTATATAAACACATTATCAGACATTAACAATTTACTTCTTAAATACAAAGAAAATATATATACAATATGGAAAATTAACATTTTGCAATGTAATTGTGAATTAGCAGAAATTAATCTCAATGTGAATCGAAATGCCCTCATTTTGCTCAAAGCAATGCTAGGTATAGCGAAGGGAAAATTGGTCTAAAATGATCGAAAAAGTAAGGTATGGGGAGGGGGGGGGGGTGGTATCGAAGTTCGTTTATGACCTCTTCAAAACTTGTAACTATCCGCGAGAAAAAGAAATCCCAGGTAATCTTGTAATTGTCCAATGTTTATCGTTCGTAAAACCGCAAAGGTGGTTGATGCATTGATGCGGTTTGGCTGACAATTATCATTATGAGATGGTGGCCAGCCCAGGGCAATATGGATATAATCTATTACTTCCAGTCTTGAACATGCACTTGGCGCGAAAATGTACGTTGAATTGTGTCGATTGTATTTCACTAATTTCTTTAAAATACCCTTAAACTTGTCATTAACATGTAGGCACTATGTTGTTGTTGTAGTAGTAGTAGTAGTAGTAGTAATAGTATTAGTAGTGTAGTAGTAGTGTAGTAGTAGTAGTAGTAGTAGTAGTAGTAGTAGTAATAGTAGTAGTAGTAGTAGTAGTAGTAGTAGTAGTAGTAGTAGTAGTAGTAGTAGTAGTAGTAGTAGTATAGTTGTGGTGAGTAGTAGTAGTTGTGGTGGTAGTAGTAATAGTAGTAGTAGTAGTAGCAGTAGTAGTAGTAGTAGTAGTAGTAGTAGTAGTAGTAGTAGTAGTAGTAGTAGTAGTAGTAGTAGTAGTAGTAGTAGTAATTTGCCAGAAGTATTATGATGCAATTTACTCAGTCACCAAAAGAGAAGAGTAAAGAATGCCATTGTACAGAAAGTAAGAGAGATAAAACTGTATGTACCCGTAGTGGTAGAATAGTCAAACAGCCAAAACGGCTAGTTTTGTAAAAAATGTTCTTATACAATGTTTTATGTACTTATTCACACTTATAATGTATGTATATTAACTGTAAATATGTTTCTTTGTTTGTACTCTCATACCTCGAGAGGGGTCGATAGAGTCAATAAATCTTATCTTATCTTATCTTAGTAGTACATGTAGTAGTAGTAGTATATAGTAGTACTACTACCAGTAATAGAAGTACATGTAGTAAGCCAAGTAGTAGTTATATGAACAACCTCGCAGATGTGTGAGTGCGTAGTAGTAGGGTTAGTAGACCAGCCAAAAATGTAGTAGAGCTAGGAGCAAGAGTAGTAGTAGTAGCATCTGTTACTATACTATAAAGTCGTGCAATAAACTATATGTTTCCTTACTTCTGAAAGACATACCAGGTGAAATGACTGAAGAGACAAAGAGGATAAAAAGCAAGACGCGAAGAATGTAAAGAGCATCCCACAATGTAACCATGGAAACCTTACCTTCACTCGCTCATGTGCTCCCAGTGATCGTCAAAATAGATCAAAGGTCATCTCAACCCTCAAGACGTTGCGGCTGGAATCAAGACGATAAACGACCTCCGGTAGAGCTCCGACGCTGAAGTGAATCCCGCCGAAAAAAAACAAAATCTTTTATTCCAAAAAGGCTGTAAAACATCCAGGGACTTTGCCTGTCAGCCCTTTTCATAAGCCCTCGTCACCAGTGATATCTTTCATGTTTAATTCCATTCCCCGTCTAGATTCCTAGTGAGATGCTGTATTGATGCTGAAATCCTTGAATTCAGCTCTCGGCGAGTCAAGTTCAGTGATGAATACACTGCAAGCATGTGATAGCTGAGCGAGGATGTTTTCCCACTGATCTAAGTATGCTGACCTCACGAATTGAGGCTAGATCCAGGCATTCATGCAGGCGAACGAGGGGACGTCGTGGTGAAAGGACTCCCACTTCGTGGGGGTTTTACCTCTTTCAAATAGTATTCCAATCGCCTGTCGTTTAAATTATGCCTTCTGTTGAAGAGTGAAGCAGCAAGCGTCTTCTGCTCCTCTTTCTCCTTCTCTTTCTTTAGTTTTGCGAATCTTAATCGAGTGCAGCCTCCTTTCAGATATACACCCCCATCGAGTCCTCTACTTAGCTCAGGCACGAAGTAAGCTATTCATGATAAATACCAAGAGCAAATCACCGTCTTTGAAATACCGTAGGCCCTCAACAATAGCCAGGCCAGCAATAACAATAAAAAAGCGACAGAAGAATAAAAGAAAGGAAACGAAATCCTACCCGGCCCCTGCGCTTGATGTGCAGTAGGCTTTGGGCATTGTTACTTCATTTTCAAACAATTCTTTTTATACTTACCTGTGCGTGCAGTCGAAGGACGCGATTTTGTTTAAATATCATTTCTTCCTCTCTCTCCCTAAACTTAGGGGTTGCTATTTTGTTAACGCATATTAATCTTGAAATATTTATATACCACTGTGTGTGGTTTACTTTGTGGTTGATAACTGTAATTTTGCTTTAACAAAGTGATCGAAAACAACCGTAGCACAAGAAAGCGCATAATGCAAAATTTGAAAAGGGTCATTCTCTCGAAATACCGGTATAGTTCTTGAAAAGGGGAAAATTTAGAGACTCTAACCATATTCAACCGCAAGTATGAAACACGTGTTCAGCCAAGAAATTTAGTAGAATAAAAAATGTAACTGATTTGCAGATATTTCAATAAATGAAGAGGTGATTTCAAAGATAGAAAATGTTTCTCAAAAGTATGAAGGAGGGTTTTATATTAGGTAAATATAAAATTCTTTTTTGGTAATATAGTTTGTGATGTGAATTATTGCTTTCCTTTACGTCACGTTTTTCCTATGTTATGTTTATGAGGAGTCAAAATATTTTCATTTATATAATGTTAGTTAATATTTACCCAATTAAGGTTGCAGATTTTTAGTATGTTTTTATCTTGATTAGCACATCAAATACAAAACATCAGTTGCTTCGAGAGAGGGGAAATTTGAAATTAAAGGTCTCCAACTTGTTACTTTTTGCAACATATGGACTAATGGAATTCACATGATGTGGGCACACACCGGCTGAAATTTAATTGGCAGTTTAGTACACTACCCTCTTTTCATGATTTTCCCTTCCCTTATTATTTTTTAACGAGATGGTGGTTATTTTCATTGGGTTCCTCCTTCCCCTGTTCTGAATACTATCCAGATCAGTGGTTCCCCTCCCCTTTTTTTTTGTTTTTTTTGTTTTTTTTTGTTTTTGTTATATTTTTGTTTTTATTTAAAACTAAACTCAACAAAACAATATAAGATATTTACAGTATCAAATATAATACAAAACACAAAACAGGTTACACGGGACAACACAAGACAAGACACAAAACACAAGACAAGACAATGCCCCACTCGTAGAATGAAGCCTCACCCTAACGAACATGAAGGGGGGGGGGAGGCATAAATGCCTGTGAACCCACCTCTAAAATCATCAGGGTTCCCCTCCCCTTCTTAGCTGGTTAATGACATGGAGTACAAAGTCAAATCAGTGTTCAGTTGGCCTCGAATCAAGCACAATGGTTTCACGAGACAGGCCAGCAGGCAGACTACCAGCTTATAAGAAGGGTAGGAGCTTTTGATTTAGACCAGTCGGAGATAAGTCTTTAATCGATATTTCATTTATAACCTATTCATTTTCGGACAGTAAGGTTTTAAGTGCGTCTGGGTCTTAAAGAGGAGGCCCTTTTGTTTTGTTTTCAAGACAATAATGATACACTCAGGTTTCGGTGAAGTTATATTTGGTGCACCCTTATACGCACTCCAAAATGGAAAAACTTGGGTATTTTGAATACCTAACGAAACTCCGACCCTCCTATCGGCCATACCGTATCAATTACTTTCTAATGTGCACCGTCTCCAGTCTGTCCTTATCTCAAGTTATGGAAGTATGTTCCTTCATGTCCGACTTGTCTCTTCAAGCCACCCCCCCGTCCATCTTTCTCATTATCTTCTCTTCTTTTCTCACCCCCTCTCTCTCTCTCTCTTTCCCTCCCTTCCCCATCTCTCTCTCTCCCTACCATCTCTCTTTGCACTAGGTCTTCCTGTGTCCTCAATACCCTCTCTCTTGCTCTCATTTTGCATCTAATCTTCCAGTTCCTCTTCTTCCATATATTTTACCTCTTTCTTAAGTCCACCTTTCTCTATTCACTACCCCCATTCATCCAAGAGAATAATAATTAATCTGATGATCAGTACAATACCTCAAGTATTTGCAACTTATAATGACTCATATTTGTTTCCTCAAGACACATTTAATTATGATTATCTCATCCACATAAAAGAAGACTAATTCCTATTTGGACAGAATATCAATTACTTTGCTTGAACATCGCAATCATTTTTCAATGATTTGAAAATAGATTCATGCATAATCAAAGCATTAGAGAAGGTATTTGACTTTTTCCAAATTTAGTGCCAGTAGGAGGCATATCTTTAAATAAATCTCTCAAACCACATAACATCACACATGAAACATCACCCAATGAAATATTTCCATAATTTATTGTTGGTACAATATCACTTTAACTGATTAATCTTCATTGATATGTTTCACGTCACACAAAACATATATCAATCCATTGAGAAGAATGAACATAAATTTGGCAATGTTTTTCTTGAATGAACATGAAAATTGCACTCACTACATTTTATTTTGCATGCCTGTTAAGCCTAATGCCTATTATTATGTAACCCATATTTTTCTAAAGAAGAAAAATCTTCCTGACATCTTCAATCAGTATTATTTTGTGTCCTCATCAACTGCATAAACTAATATACCTAACAATATTCAAATTATATAAATTAAATGTGTGGAACAGAAACAGAAACTAAATGTTAAATGGATGCACAAGTAGAATGAAATTTATTCTTAATAAAATGAAGATGCAAAACACTCTGTATGTTTACCTGTATTGCGCTGTAATGTATTTGGCTAAATTTACATTAAAGTAACATATTGCAAAGGCAAACTTTAATCATGACATAACAATTAAACCTGAGCTGAAAATTTGGTTATCTAAAATTATAAAACGGGTTCAAGAATGTAGCCATCCTGATTGGTCAAATAACACCACGTGACCGTGCAAAAAAAAAGTACTAACGCACGGCAAGGGGACTAACGCACGGCTAATCCGGATCAAACTTTGAGATTGTAAGAAAACACTAAGATTGTAGACCCGTTTTATAAAACTTTTAATACATGGTTATGAGTTCGTGCGTTAGTGCGATCCAGCAACACGCAGGTTTTTATCGTGGTGTCTAACACACTCGGCTACGCCTCGTGCGTTAGTACACCACGATAAAAACCTTTGTGTTACCAGATCGCACTAACGCACTCCCAACCATGTATTAATAGTATACTAACCAACATCTCATACAAAAGATATTTTTATCCAATATCTATTGAACTGAATCCTGTCTAGGCTTTCCACAATTCTGGTCGATTGGACAATTTGATTCTAAGAAAACTGGTTTCTTTGCTATAAAATCAATAAAAGACAATAGCATCTGTCTTGTTCACTGAATTGAGCATATATCCATTTTTAAATGATATAAAAGGTTGATTTGAAAGTTTACAAGCAAAAATGTTAGCATATAATGTCTAAAAGAGAGCAAAAAAGCATGCAATTTCTCCATACCAGTGGTTGATACAGTATATATTGTGATGTAGCATGTGCAAGTGAAAGTAATTTAAATGCATGTATCTGTAAGCCCTTACATTGAGCAATAAGCCAATGTTGAACTGCTATGCAGTTAGAGTTGTAAACACATGCGCAAGATATGTCTTTGCAGGTTAGTATATTAGTATCCATGCCTGGCTTCAAGTAACCACTTGATAATTTTAATTTTCAATCATAAATATCTTGAAATCTAATAGTAAAACATTTATTAATATGAATACATAAGAAAGAAATTCTGAAATGCTTCTTGTTTTAATCACAAGCAATGTTAACAGACAGCTTTGAGAGGAACCAGATAAAACTTTTCACAGATCGACATCACTCTAGCAAAAAAAAATGGCAGATTTAAATATGTAAATGGAATGTATAAGCCATCTCAGTTTCATATTCTCTATCAGAATTCATATTCTGTATCTGTATCAGAATTCATCTTTCTTCTTTCCAGTCATAATGGGCAACCAATCAATTTTTCTTAGATTATACCATATTCACAAACCAAATCTTTTCTTTCAAATGCCCAAATAATACCCAAATCAGTTCCATTCATTTTAAAACAGTACCTGTACTACAATTCATGTAAGAGACTTTCTTTTTCAAAACGTCAATGTTTAGTGGAACCTAGCAGTAGATCAGTTCATTTTAGGTTTCGCTCCTCCAATACGGATTCGCCTCTTGCCATACTTCTTCTTTCTCAGGCGCCACATATGGGACAGGAGTGATGGAGCACCTGGAAAAGGATGTACACATAAGAATATTATTGCAATAATTATCTGTCCATCTAGATTCCATCAAATAAAATTGTGTATTTGCACTTTGGCTCTCAAAGACCCGCCATACTTGGCTCTTTTCATATAAATGGCACTTTAGGTGGGTATTTATCAGGAGAAAAAAAAAATCACCCCCCCCTGAAACAAATGTTATAGTCACAATGTGTTTCAATACCCAGTGATCATAGACTTTCATAGTTTTCAAACATGCCCCCTGTTTTTGCTGTGGTGGGAGATGAATATTGTCTCCTTAAATATTATTTCTGTGGGAGAAAGCTTGCTGAACTAGATAACTAGAAATGTAATAATGATAATTATTCTAAATTCATAATAAACACAAGGATTTGTATTCTACTAATCCAATGAAACCAGACACTAAAGTCATATTTACCAAAAGGAAAACTTAGACCTTGGTCTAACTCCTCTTGTTAAAACTAAACTTTAAACCCACATATGGGAATAAATTTTAACACAATTACAGGGCTAAGTCTCTAAGCTTTCTACAGTACAGATGTTACAATACCACGTCATTCCACAAAAATGAGGCAAGAAAGAGAACTTAAAACCAATAAAACTTGTTTCTAAACTTACTTGAGATGATAATGACTATATGCAAGTACAAGTAGTAGACAAAAGAGAAGGACATATTGAGTTGATTTGGTAGGTGAATACTGAACTTGTCTGTGTCTTTGTAGAATGGAACAGCAAGATAGACCACGATTACTGCAAATGAGAACAAGAGCAAGAAAAACACACAATGTGGCTTGTTGGTAAATATTTCATCAGTCGATAGATTTACTTTCTTTTTGCCCAGGACATACAAAACTTTGCTTCTGGAAAACAATTCTCCCAGAAGAAGAAGAGAATGGTATCAGCAACAAAATATGTGACTGGTAGGTTTACAGATGTCAATGCAGATTACCAAGGATTAAGGAACCAATAAACATAACTTTGACTAGAAGCTTGCTAAGCACTACATCTGTCATTTCCTATTTTACTTTGTCATTCAGTCCTTACAGACAAGACAAAGATCAATCAAAATCTTATATAATTTCATTTTTTAATGATTCAAATATTGTGATTTCTTTTTCAAGATAAAAGATAAAAGATGGTAAGGCTGTTCTACACCAATAATCTTGCAAAATTTCCACACACATATTCCAAACAAGAACACTCTAATTTCACTTATCAATTTCTTATCATTTTAATGATTCCAAAACCTCACAATATACACCAATTCTTATGTAGACATGATCAACCTTTCCCAATTCCTTTGAGACAGTTTCTTTCACAATGTAATCGCATGACCGGAACTCAACTTTAATAATAATCAATAATAATAATGAACGTTGCTTATAAGAGCATATCACTTACATAAGAAAGTCCCTATGCGCTTAAAGAAAATATATAAAGAGATAGGTCAGAATAGAAAACAAACATGCCTGGCAGATGGAGTTATAACAATAAAAACCAAATAATTACATGTACTTACAAACAATCAAATAATTAATTACAAAGAATCAATTAATTACTAACAAAGAATCAAATAATTACAAAGAATAGTTTAGTAAAGTAGACCATGAGAAGATTTTGTGTGTCACTGAAACTACCAGATAGCCTAAGGAAATGATTAAATATCAATTGACAAAGAGGTATGTTTTCAATAGAGTCTTGAATGACTCTGTTGAATTTGCCTTTAAGATGATATCTATGCTTTTAAGGTAATCAGCACAGCAGTATGAACAGAACTATTATTCTAACTAAAAATAAACATCAATTTTTCCTTACTAAACGTAGATAATTTTTCTTAAAACTTTCAGAGATGTACTTTCATACGTCCTGAGCCAAGTTGACAAGAGTACAATAATACCGGTACCTCTAATGTAACATATTATCAGTTGACAACATATACTTACTCTCAGCTAGAAAGCCCAATGGGTAGAGAGGGATCCATATAGTGTATCTCAACCATGTCACGACCTCACTCTCATAGTCTATACAAGATAGCATGTAAAATGGATACCTGCCACAAATGTAACATAAATAAAAATGAGTAAATTTTTATAAAAAGTAGGTTGAAACTATGGAATTGGTGGAGATGAGGTTTTAAATTTTCTTTGAATTTATTTGATTGACAATACTCACAATTTCAAATGACTATAACTTTTTTCCTACTACTGTACGGTTGAATTATATAACAAGGGAAAGGTGAATGAAAAGTAATCCATAATACTATTGAAGAGGCCTTCACTGATAGGGGCAGTGTGGCTAGAAGGATACAGCTGTGGTCTTTGAAACAGGGTTATTGAAGACATAGTCGCTATGTTCTTTTTGGTAAGGCATTCAACTCTTATCACTTAGTCCCTTGTATAAGACTTAAGTTGTATGTCCTCTTGGACATCTTGCTCAGTGTTTCAAGCATAGCGCAGCTGGGATGAAAAGTGCCTACAAAACAGTTGCAGGCCAAGAAACTCCCTTTTCAGATGTAGAAGATTATCTGGGTGTAGATTGGTCAGACAAGATCAAAGTATCATCCCAGATCACTGAACCATTACCAACCCTAAAAGATATGGTGAAAGCAAGTTCACAGCCAGGTTGGACTACCAGCAGTTTGATTCTGAAAATCTGCATGGCTATGGTGTCTTAAAGATTGAACTTCTTGCAAACACCATTGTATGGGGAATTGTACAAGAAAACATTAAACAAACTTCAGGATCTCATTACACAAAACAAGAGTAGGCTTCAAAATATCAAGGTCAAGATGGAGAAGAAAGAGCATGAGCTTGAGGAGATTTGAAAGATCATCGACAAGCAACTGGAAAGAACAAAGGTGTTAGAAAACACGACAAAAACGACTTGTCTTCGCATCTTCTAACATGACAAAAGCAATGCATTTTAACAATCTTCTTTCGCTGGCACATTTTAACTGTAGAAGTCTGAAGTTATGAATGAGAGAAAGGATTGTTTTTTACTTGTATACTATTAATACATGGTTGGGAGTGCGTTAGTGCGATCTGGCAACAAAAAGGTTTTTATCGTGGTGTACTAACGCACGAGGCGTAGCCGAGTGTGTTAGACACCACGATAAAAACCTGCGTGTTGCTGTATCGCACTAACACACAAACTCACAACCATGTATTAATATTTTTATAAAACGGGTCTACAATCTAAGTGTTTTCTTACAATCTTAGTGTTTTATCCGGATTAGCCGTGCATTAGTCCCCTCGCCGTGCGTTAGTACTTTTTTTTTGCACTGTCACGTGATGTTATTTGACCAATCAGGATGGCTACATTCTTGAACCTGTTTTATAAAAGATTTTAACACTGATCTATTGTGGCAAACCCATCCTCATACTGTTTTTTTGTTGTTGATACTTTGTCAATTTTGGTTCCTTCTCCTTTGATATCCAAATCAACCAGGGTAACACATGAATCATGTACACTTCTAAACAATATTTTTACAAATATTTCAGAACAAGTTATTCAGTCTGGTATCCAGAAACGTGATATTAGTGACCAATTTTTTGTGTTTGCATTTGTTAAACTTGATTTTTATGATGTTGATGATGATGGACAGGTTTGTACCACATCAGTATACATCAAGTCGTTTCAACCTCCTATGGTTTGATAGGACTCTGCACAGAGCAGTTAGGAAGAAGCAGAGACTGTTTAACAAAGCTGTCAGATCTAAGAAGACTGGGAAGCCTTTAGGTCCTTCAGGAAAGGTACACATAAGCTTCTCAAGAAAGCTCGTTCTACATACATCAATACTTATCTTGGAGCAGCCTTGTTGGAAACGCCAAAGAGATTCTGGGCTTTCATTAAACAAATGAACCAGGAAAACCACGGAGTTGCTGATTTGGACTACCATGGGAAGATCGTTAGTGAAGACAGTATTAAGGCGGACATCCTAAATAAACAATTTCAAAGCGTATTCACTGTGGAATCAAGCACAGAAGTCCCAACCCTGGGAAAGAGTCCTCACCAGCAGAGCAACAAACTCACCATTACCAAGGAGGGTATTGGAAAGCTGCTGAAGAACTTAAAAGAAGACAAGTCACCGGGACCTGATGGCATACCACCCTGGTTCCTAAAGATAGGTGCAGAGGAGTTATCATCACCCTTGCAAGACCTGTTTCAATTGCTGACGGAACGATACAAGTACAGATATTGACACCAATGAACAGTATTATTTTACATGGAAATTTGAAGAAAATGTCTTTGTTATGCTTTGGTGTTTACTAATAGAAACCAACTGAGATTTCCTTAAAAACATTGTAAATCATAGATCTGATGACTTTAATAGCATGTTCAGGTGTGAAAAGAAATACACTCTTTCACAAAATTTTCTGAAGAATATTACACCTCAAAGAGAAACAAATTATAAAAGGCATTGGAATTTTACAAAGGAAGAAATAAGGGAAAGAAAAGGTGAATATTATAATGCCAAATTTGACAATCTATGTGGAAAGGTTAAAGATTGAGGTTCATGGTCATGGGAATAGAAAACAAGCAAAGTGTTGAAGATAAGTTTAATGAATATTTTAGCTCTGTAGGACGAAATTTCATAAATGTTGTACTTTTTATGGGCTATGTGGAAGTAAATGAATTTGAACTAAAATTTGAAAACTATGCTTGGTGTCTCAGAAGTCAGACAAAATAAACAGTCAATCACAAAATAAGGCTAATGGATAAGAATTAAGGACTTACCTTACGACTTCTACAGCACTCCATACCATGAAAAGATAGAGGGTCATGCCTTGACTCTTGAGCCCAGGATCATTCATAATCACTACAAACAGCAGGAAATTCCTTCCAAACACCTGTAAAGATATTAACACACTTCAATTTGACAATACTAACAGTCTATCTTCTAATGCTAATACAATTCATAATCTACACTAAAAAACAAGCAAAAAAAAAAAGCTTTAAATAGCAGTTGTAGCCAAAGTAACCACTATGAATCAAAACATTAAGGTAAAAATAGAAAATATGGAATAATCTATGAAGCCTGGAATGTATTGTATGTTTATCACTATGGAACAAGAATGTGTAACTAATATATTTGAATTCATGGTTCCCCTCTATCCCTGATGCATTTATGTACATTTTCATTTTGTTTCATGACTTGGACAATTGTAGGGAAAGACAATGAAAAATAACAGCACTTACAGGGACATAATCATAGGACAGAAAAATAATAAGAGCCAGGGGAGTTCTAAGCATAATTTCCAACATAAATAAATTAGAATTTTGTTGAAATTATCATTCCAAGTTATGGTACTGGAAGTAGGATAAATTAAAGGGGAAGTTCACCCCGTAGATTACTTGAGTTTAAAAAATGCAGAAAAAATAAAGAAAAATATTGGCGAAAGTTTGGACAAAATCCGTTAAAGAATAACGGAGTTATGGACTTTTGAAGTTTTGATTTTGTGACGTCACATGCGAGCAGCTCCTCCATTATATAATGTGATAAATATTCCATAAAATACAGTTTTCTCAGAAAATTTAGAATATTTTCGTCTGTGCATTTGATATATTGTCAGAAATGTTATTCAATACTAGATTCTGAAAAGAAACAATATCAATTTATCGTGGAACGTAAAAAAAAATGTGAATATATGGAATATTTATTACATGACCAATGGGCAGCTGCTCGCATGTGACGTCACGAATCCAAAACTTTAAATAGTCATAACTCTTTTATTATTTGACCGATTTTCATCAAACCTTCGCCAATATTTTTCTTTATTTTTTCTGCATTTTTTAAACTCAAGTAATCTTCAGGGTGAACTTTCCCTTTAAATAGAGATATGGAGAATAAAATGATGAGTAAAATGATGATAAATACAGATTATTTTTGAGGAGGGAATTTTAATATAACAATGCAACTTCCAAGTTAGAGGAGCTCCTGGAGTATTTAGTAATTAGTATTTTTTAACAAGAACCCCAGAGGGACTCACAATCAAGTGGATACATTACCTGCATGAATACTGTCATAGCACCAGACTTGACTAGCCCTGTGAGAGCATGTACGATCTCAAGACAAGCAAGCACTTGACCCATACCTAATGGTATGATCGCCCAGTCATAGGCAGCAGATAGATTTTCTGAAGAAGGATAGAGCACATGATTAATTATGAACTTATATTTAATGGAAGATATGTCATAAAAAAATCCACTGGAATTGAAAAATAGTATTCTTCAACAAAGTAACACAGTAATGAAATTTGTTGTTAAAAAAAAAAAAAATTACGATGCATCATTGCTGTAAGAAAAGGTGTAATTGCAATAAGAGCTATACAATAGCCTTTTGTAAATGAATTCATAACTCTTGCAAATATACTCAACCAAAAATGTAAGTCCCCCCCCCCCTGACACTTTTTACTTTTTAATATAACACTGAGAAATATTTGATGAAATCTGTTTATTCAAAATGCAAAGTATGCAGAATTTTCTTACCCACATTTCATTGGTTATTTGGTAATGATTATGTTTTGATAATGAAATTACATTTCTTTTTATTGAAGTCAGTACGAGAAAAAAAAATTGCCCTTTTCATCTCAAAATGCAATGCAGAGTTTAATGTAATGTGTATAATAGTTTCAATTCTTTTCATCTTTGTTCATGTACAGACAGATAATTTGCAATTTAAATTCATGAAACGATTTCTCAATGTAGTTTCATGAATTTGAATTGCAAGTTATGCCCCTGTACATGAACAAAAGAAGTGTCAGTAGAATACACAATGTGCATTAGAAAATGCAAAGTGCAACTTTTTTCTTGTACCCGACTGCAATAAAAAACAAAATCAATTGTTCACAAATAACCAATCAAAATGTGGGTAAGTAAATTCTGCATACTTTGATTTTTGAATGAATGAATTTCATCTAATATTTCCTGAGTTATATTAAAGGGGAACTTATTTTTTTGGTTGAGTATATTTTGTCAAATTAATTGAGTATTTACCTTTTCCATAGAAAATAAATCTTCCGAGGCAATAGACAAAGACCATGGTAAAGATGATCCATTGTACCAGGTTATACATGAAGAGATACACAGTCTTTATGTCATGGTATGCTGCAAAATAACAGAAAAAATACACAAAGATACAATCATTCAGCCAGTGGTACTTTATACAAATGAATAAAAATTGGTCAAGTTTACATGAACCTTTCCAAAAGCAATTCTCAAGACCTGATACTTGCTTCAAACAGCATATAGTTTGTATAACTGTTGTGCATGTCTTCATTCATTCATTACACGATCTTGAGTTGAGGCTGTAAGCATCTATCGTAAGAAGCCTGATGGCTCAACAAGAGCGGATAAATCGTATAATGAACGTATGAGGACATGCATCATTTACTTTATTCAACAAAACTCCTATATCCTTTTAATTTGATTTAAAGGGTACCAATCACCAAAAAATATTTTACTCTGTATGTTAGAGGTTCCATGTCATTCTACTATATTCCAGACATGGGCTTCGAATATCACTTCTATAAAGAGATATTACAAGTTTAATTATACTCTCTATAAGCATAACAGCGACTCGTGAGCAGACTACTCAATGCACCCGTACGCGCTCGCCAAGATAAGGGCTCGCGCGGAACCCAACTCGGAGGTTAGGTTCTGCGCGAGCACCTTCATGTTATCCTTTATTTCCTTCATACTCCTAAAGTGCTGACCTATAGAATTTCAGATAAAGTTATTTGAGGTTAATTTTATACTTTCTAGCAGTATACAAATTATTTTATCAGGTGGTTGGTACACTTTAAAAATAACTCTTAAGATTGGTCCCTATTACAAAAGTGGCTTTTGCTCAGTCAAGCATAACATATCGTCAGACTTTTAGGTGTCGTGTGATACAAGAGATCCTAAGCTTTTCACAGGTATGAAATTTCCTAAAAGTGTTTTGAATTATTCATTTGGGGAGACTTTTCCCAACTGTTAACCTTTTTTTAGGTATATGTATATATGTGAGGACTATTAGTTCAATAAGAGTTTTATAGCATTTCATTGTACCTTGTTGTTCAGCTCCCATGAGTTGTTCTTCCAACTGCTTGAAGTGTTCTTCCTGCTCCCGTTTCTAAAAAAAAAAAAAAATTTAAATTTTCTTCCTCACTCACAATTAACATCAAGATATAGAAATAGTTTATACACAACACCATGCAATAGTCTACAGGGTAGGACACAATTCAAAACTTTTGTCATATAAATATATTTTCCACTAGTACTCTTTCAGAGGTTCAGAACACCTGCAATGAAAAAAATTAATCACACAAAATAAAAAGTCCCTATAGAATTAAAGAGTAATATCATGATTCTGTAATACTGTCAAATTAAACCAGATACTTTCACACGCATGAATTTTGACGAATTGCATGCATGGTTCAGATACGTGAAAGTTTCACTGCCGCAAAATAATTCATTCACAGCTGACACAACACTGAGTGTTTACAATTTGTGAAAGGTGCATGACATGAAAGTTTTTGGTCTTAAAGTATTCTCTGATTTTAGAAGTAAATCAATATAGGTATCAAGTATTTTTTTGTACAAAACTTAAAAAACTTTGAACATATTTAACCCCTACCACACCAGTGACCACCTATTCTGTAACATTCCCCCATGGCTGGCCACCCACCTATAAACGGCATAATAAGACTAGAAATCTGATGTATGTTCCATCCCATTTTATCATACTTTTGCTTCATCCTACACAATTCATTTCTAAACAAAATGTATTATCTTCATATATCCTTCTAATAAATGCATCAAATGTAAATTATTTTCCACCCTTAAATTTTTATAAAATTATTAAAGAAAATATTCATTTTTAGTCCAAAAATGCCCAGGACAGTTGCAAGGGGTAATTGACCACAATTTGTGGTTTGGCCCTATAACTTTTGATTTAGAGCCCTAAAAAATATACCAGATGCATGGGTAGAAAGAGCAAAAATATCTACACACACTTTGTCCATTTTTGTTGCATGACCATATTGTGTTTGATGCAAGGAATTTTAAAGAGGAGAATAAGCTTGAAAATCTTTATATTGGCAACACATTGAGAAATTCAAAATCATTGTTTTTTGTCAAAATTGGCATTCTTTTTCAACTTTTTGACCAAAGTGTCTAACCATGTAGGTTGTTTTCAAAGACATTACATTGTATTAGAACCATGTAGCAATAAAAGAAAAATATTTTTGTTGCCAATTTGAAGAACAAAATGTGATCAATTTAGCCTTTAAATAATTCCTGTCATGAATGGGTTAACATGCAGATCTTACATAAACATAGGATCTAGAAATAGAAGTTATTAACCTTTTTCTCTTCCTCATTTTCTTCTTCATCTGACTCGCCACTCCTCCATCGATCAAAGTCAATACGCAGCCAACGAGGGCGTTCGCCACTGGTCAATCTTGGCCAGAAGGAATGGACAGACTTCTTGCTGATGTTGAAATCAACTTGACGGTCAAGGACACGGAATGCACTGGCCTGCAGTTTAGGGGGCAGAGAGGAGAGAGACAAAGTGAAGGGGAGACATTGAGAAAAAGAGAGAGAATGGGTGGGGGAAACAAGGGAGGAAAAGATAGGGAAAGAATAGAAAGAGTGATTGTGAGATGAAAGAAATAGAAAGTGCAAGAGAGAGAGAGGCAGAGAGAGAGAGGCAGAGAGAGAGAAAGAGAATTTTGAATACCTCCCCCAAGTTGCAGTGATTCATGATAATGACATACATTTTTTGTTGACATGGTGAAAATACTCCGCAAAGGAGGAAGATTCCATTTAAAAAAAATCCAAACATGCATTAGCACTAGCAAAAAGCAAACTGAAAGAATGCCATAGCTTCATATCATTATATCATGTATACATGTAAATGTGTAGGTTGTACAAGATGCCATTTACTTTTCTAACATATTGTCCATGACATCTAAACAAAAATCCCCAAAACCCTAAAACAAACAAAAAACAAACAAACAAACAAAACACATAAATTTTTAAGATATACAGTACCTGTAGATTTGGGATATGTCAAAAGTATGGGGAAACCTACAATAATCTTCAAAATACCAGCATTTTAAACTACATACTCACATCTGGGTCGACTTCTTCATGGAAGTCCAGTGAAAACTCATACTGATGAATCCCACTTGCCCCGAGACCATAGCCTGTTCAAAAGATATTTCAGAAAGTGTTTTGTGTTTGTACTGCACATGGAAGTAATTAAAATTTAAAAAATTCTCAAAACATTCTGCAAACTTTCAACCACAATATGGATCATTTGGTAATAAAAAGACTCTGAGGTTTGTTTTAAAATTCCATAAATCAATTTTCTTAAAAAGTATGGCATAATCAATATGATATACCACATTTTTAAGATCTGAAAACACACTTATTAGTGTTTTTGTCATATTGATTTTATTGATATTAAATAAATATAGAACTAATGGGTGAGTTCAATATTTATTGAAATCATAAGAATCATTTTCTTCAAAATATCACACTAATAAAAGTTATAAAAATATTATATATTCATTCATTCATGCTTACCTTTAAAGGTTAACATCTTGGGTTTAAGCTCTACTTCTGGAGACTATGGAAAGAAACAACAATTTCATAATACAGATTAGTATTTCTGGACTTTTTAATCAATTCAAAGTATAGGCTACATACATTCATGACAGAATGTTAAGATAACTAAGAGAAAGCTTTATTCAGTACGATGTAAACTAACCACAGCAGGATGAACCACAGTATGCCCATAAATCTTTACAAATATTTTTATGGGGAAAATGTATTTCATTAGCAACCTATATACAATCAATTTAGTTATATAATACATTTACAGATTTCCCATGGTTTCACAGCACTTTAAAGAGTTTAGAAAAGGTTTTCACAGGTTAATGAAGAAAGTAAAGGCATGGTTCTGACTAATTTGTTACTAAAGTTTCTTCCAAAGTAGCTCTCATGGTGCAAATCTAGTTTATACACTTTTACATGTACAAGCTTATCTGAAAATTAGTCAGAACAATGCCTGTACAAGCTTATCAGAAGATAAACTGGTAGTCCGCAATAGCTTTAACAGTTGAATAGGCTTCAATAGGTTTTGTGTGTAACAGCGGCAATTTGTCCAGTCTAGAACTCTAGATCATTCATACATGAGAGGAAAATAATTATTTAAAATTTCCCTTTCAACTCTGAAACTCCAAATTTGTAGCATAGTAAGTGTTGAAGAGTCCCTGAATCAGGCAATCTAGCAAATTTATGTAAATTAAATCTTGCTTAGAGCGATTTTGGTGTTCTATTTTACATGAGTGAAGCAGTGAATTTGCCACACAGTCCCTCATAGGCTTGGTCCCATGAGTGCAGTTTATATGTCTTGCAGTATTACAGCAGCAAGAATAAGAAAGGTTGTTTTGATCAATATATTGTAACATTACAATATCATTCTAATCAACCTCCTGCTTCAATGGAAAAAAGACTAATCTGAGTTAGGCCATGTAACTTACAGAGACGTCATTGAGGTCGACCTTCAATGAGATGGTCTTCTCCGTCTGTGCCCAGTAGACCAAAGGGTGATAGAGGTTTTTGGACGACATCTTGAGATAATGCACTCAGTCTCTGTCCTCTTGCCTTGGGTCCTAGAAAGAAGGAGTATCAAAAGTGATGATTCACAACCATTGATCAAAATATTTTTGACAAACATAAGTCATCATCATCATCATTTCTCATCATCCTCAACATCATCATGATCATTATCATCGGCACCACATCACTATCATCAACACTTGAACCTTATCGTCGAGCAATGCCAATATTTTGTTTGTTTTAAGTATTCTTTTATTCATTTCTTTTCAGTGAAATCAGTAGATATACAAAAATAGAAATATTATAAAAATGAATAAAGTATAAACAAAAATATTACAATTTAGGAGTAAATCTATACGTATATGGAAAAAAAGTGAATACGTTCATGGAAGAACAGGGTATATATACTTGTAAAATTTCACTTAAAATCTCAGCTTACTTGAAATTATAGAGATATACAACTGAAAATATACCTTCACATTATCTGGAAAAATGTATACATTTATGGACGAACAAAGAATTTACACAACTGAAATTTCTGAAAATATACCTGTTCTTTTTATACGTTTTTTTCACTAAAAGAAAAATGTACTTGCCTAGGCCCGAGTGCCAACTTAACCCAATGCCCTCCATGCCCTCCCACATCCCAAAGCATCATATGGCTAGAGTGCCCAAGTCTGCGCAGTTCCCATGTCTGCACACACGCGTAACTGCGCGATTCTTCAACGGACACAAACTTTTCATTTTTATTATAGCAATCAGTATTCATGCAAAAAATGAGTCAAAATGATGAAAAAAAGTTCTGATTTCATAATATATTTTGTTCACAAGCCTAAAAATGTTGTCTTTCATGTCAAAACTCCCGAAATGCATGTAAAATGAATGAGTGTCCAGACATTGGCACCATTGTTTAATGAACGTTGAAATGACATGGCGCGGCGTGGCCGCCGTTTCTTGTGAAAATGGCATTGATTGTTTTTGCTCTAATTTTGATGAGACTTTTTGCAAAATTGTTCTCTAGAATATCAGGAATAATATCAAATTAAGCATTAGAGGAATATTTGAAAAATTCTTGTTCATTTTCAGGTCAAATCTTAGGTGCGCAGACGTAGATATAGGGCTCCCCCATGATAAAAATTTGCATATCAAACTTGGGAAACTAAACACAATTGTAAACGAGTGGGACTTTATTAAATATGTTGAAGAAATTGAGGCTCATATGAACACGAAATGCATTTATTTTGTTGTACGATTATGCCTTCTTTTCTTTATTATACACTTGTAAAAATCAAATATAGCTGGAAAACTAAATTACAAACGACATAACGAGGCGTAATTTTCTGTTTTTACTCACGTATTTCTGGGAAAAACTCGGGTCCACGGGTGAAGCTAGAAGGCTATTATAAGACGTCGCACAGGACCTCTATGGGAAATCAGCATTTGCCGGTTTGAAGGTCGTACAAATCGAGGAAAATAATAAGGGCTGCGGAGAGTTTTTGAAGAGGGGGGGGGGGGGGGGGGGGGGGGGGGCGCTAATTTGTTTTAATTAATGACAATTTTCGGCCTAATCGTGGAATAAGTCCCCTCACATTCAGTGTATACGCAAACACTTGCGTGTTATGTCTATTGAGGGGGAATGAAGTCCCATAAGGCTAATAGCATGATAGTAGAGGTAGGATGGAAGTAGAGGTAGGATGATAGTAGATGTAGGATGGTAGTAGAGGTAGGATGGAAGTAGAGGTAGGATGCAGAGGTAGGATGGAAGTAGAGGTAGGATGATAGTAGAGGTCGGATGGTAGTACAGGTAGGATGGAAGTAGAGGTAGGATGATAGTAGATGTAGGATGGTAGTAGAGGTAGGAAGGTAGTAGAGGTAGGATGGTAGGACGATAGAGGGATACTGAAAATAAAAGAATTGTAATAGGGGTATTTTGCAGTGGTAGGATTGTACAAGAGGTAGGATGGTAGTAGAGTTAGGATAATAGTAGATCTAGGGTAGTATATATAGGTAGGTTCATAGTACAGGTATATTATGGTAATAGGATGGTAGGATGGTAGGATGGTAGTAGAGGGAGAATGAAAAAAAGAGGTTGAAATGTAGTCATGGTAGTAGAGGTAAGATTGTAGTAGAGGTAGGATTGTATTGTAGTAGAGGTAGGATTGTAGTAGAAGTAGGATTGTAGGAAATGTAGGATGGTAGTAAAAGAAGGATGGCAGTAGAGAAAGAATGAAAATAGAAGGATTGTTGTATAAGTAGGGTGGTATTAAATGTAGAACAGTAGTAGAGGTAGAATAAAGGTAGGATGGGAGTCGAGGTGGGATTTTAATAGAGGTAACGTGGTATTAGAGATAGGATGGTAATAGGAGGATGAAAGTGGAGGTAGGATGGAAGTAGCGGGAGAATAAAATGGAGGAAGGACTCTATAGGATATAGAGATGGTAGTAGGATTTTAGGATGGTAGTAGAGGGAGAATAAAAAAGTGGTTGAATTGTAGAGACAAGACTGAAGTAGAGGTAAGATTGTAGTAGAAGTGGGATTGTAGAAGAGGTAGGATGGTAGTAGAGGGAGAATGAAAATAGAAGGAAAGATTGTTGTAGAGGTAGGGTGGTATTAGAAGTATAATATGGGTAGAAGTAGGATAGGAGTAGAGGGAAGATGCTTCCCTCTAGAGGTAATAGTGGTAGTAGAAGTAGTATGGGAGTCGAGGTGGGATTGTAGTAGAGGTAAGGTGGTATTAGAGATAGTTAGAGATAGTTAGAGAGGTGGGATGATACTAGAGGTAGGATGAAAGTAGATGTAGGATGGAATTAGAGGTATATTATATGGTAGTAGAGGTAGGGTGGTAGTGGGATTTTCTGGATGGTAGAAGAGGGAGAATGTAGGATGGTAGTAGTGGTAGGATGATGGGATGGTAATAGAGGTAGGATGGTAGTAGAGGTAGGGTGATAGTAGAGGTAGGGTGATAGTAGATGTAGGATGGAAATATAGTAGTAGAGGGGAATGAAAGCAAGGTAGGAAGAGAGTAGATACAGGACTTGGAGGATAGTAGTAGAGGGAGAATGAAAGTAGACTGAATGATGGTATTACAGATTTGTAGGATTGTACTAGAAGTAAGTTGGTAGAAGAGCGGGAATGAAATTGAAGTTAGGTTGGTAGGTAGTAGAGGTGTGATGGTAGTAGAAGTAATGTGGTGGGAGGGAGGTAGAAAGGTAATTATAGTAGAAGATGTAGGAGAGTAGTAGAGGAAAAACTGTATTTAAGTAGGATGGTAGTTGATGTAATATAGTGGCAGAGGGGGAATTTATATAGAGGTAGTACAGTAGTAGAGGTTGCATAGTCACATGATGGTAGTAGAGTAAAAATAAAAGTAGAGGTATTATTGAAGTAAAGGTAGGACAGCAGCCTAGGTTGGATGGTAGTAGAGGAACGATAATAGTTACTGTAGAGGACAGATGGTAATAGAGGTAGGATTGTAGTTGTTGTAGTATGGTGGCAGAGGGGAATTTAAGTAGAGGTCGTATAGTAGTAGAGGTTGCATAGTCACATGATGGTAGTAGAGTAAAAATATAATTGTAGTAAAGGTAGGACATCAATCTAGGTTGGATGGTAGTAGAGGAACGATGCTAGTAGAGGACAGATGGTAGTAGAGGTAGGATTGTAGCTGAAGTTAGTAGATGTAAGATGGTAACAGAAAAATAATGGTAAAAAAGGTAAGGGAGCAGTAGCCATGGTAGCGTTTCGATAGTAGTATAGGGATGATGGTAGTATAGGTTGGGTGGTAGAAGAGTTAGAAAGGTCACGGAGGGAGAATGAAAGCAGTGACATAATGGTAGTAGAGGTAGAATGGTGTAGATGGATGGACGGTAGTAGAGGGAAAATAGGAGTAAAAGTAGCATGGTAGTAGAGGAATGATGGTAGTAAAAGTAGGATGGTAGTAGAGGAAGAATGAGAGTAGAGGTAGGATGGTAGTAGAGGTAGGATGGTAGAAGATGAAGAATGACGGCAGAGGTAGGATAGTAGTGGATGGATGGATGGATGTAGAAGAGTTAGGATGGTAGTAGATGTAGGATGGTAGATGTAGGATGGCGGCGTAGGAAGGATTGTCGTACAAGTAGGATGGTAGTAGAGGTAGGATGGTAGATGTAGGATGGCGGCGTAGGAAGGATTGTCGTACAGGTAGGAGGATGGTAGTAGAGGTAGGATGGTAGAATAGGTATGATTGTGGTAGAGGGAGAATGAAAGGAGTGGTAGGATAGTAGTAGAGGTAGGATAATAGAAGTAGGATGGTAGAAGAGGTAGGATGGTGGTAGAGCCAAGATGGAGATAGAGGTAAGATGGAGATAGAGGTAAGATGGAGATAGAGGTAAGATGGTGGTAGAAGTAAGATGGTGAGTAGAGGTAGAGGTAAGATGGTGGTAGAGGTAGAAGTAGGATTGGGGTAGAGGTATGATCGTAGTAGAGGTAGGATGGTATTAGAGTGAGAATGAGTAGAGGAATAAAGGTAGTAAAGGTATAATGTTAGTAGAGGGAGGCTAGTACTGGAGAATGACTGAGATTAGAAGTAGGATAGGGGTAGAGGTATGATTGTAGTAGAGGTAGGATGGTAGCAGAGATAGGACGGTGGTAGAGGGGGAATGAAATTGGAGGTAGAATGGTAGAAGATGTAATACAGTAATAGACCTAGGAAGACCATATAGTTAGTGTAGAAGTAGTGGTTAAATGGTGTCGAGATATGTAGTAGTAGTAGAGGAAAGATTGCTATAGACATGATGGAGATAGAATGGTGGTAAAGTTTTAATGGTAGTAGAGGTAGGATGGTAGTAGGTCTAGGACGGTAGTAGAGGTAGGATGGTAGTAGAGAATTAAAGTATAGGTAGGTCGATAGTAGAGGTAGGATGGTAATAGAGGTAGGATGGCAGTAGAGGTAGGATGGCAGTAGAGGTAGGATGGCAGTAGAGGTAAGATGGTAGTAGAGGTAGGATGGTAGTAGAGGTAGGATGGTAGTAGAGGTAGGATGGTAGTAGGTTTAGGACGGTAGTAGAGGTAGGACGGTAGTAGAGGTAGGACGGTAGTAGAGGTAGGATGGTAGTAGAGGTAGGATGGCAGTAGAGGTAGGATGGTAGTAGAGGTAGGATGGTAGTAGAGGTAGGATGGTAGTAGAGGTAGGATGGTAGTAGAGGTAGGATGGTAGTAGGTTTAGGACGGTAGTAGAGGTAGGACGGTAGTAGAGGTAGGACGGTAGTAGAGGTAGGATGGTAGTAGAGGTAGGATGGCAGTAGAGGTAGGATGGTAGTAGAGGTAGGATGGTAGTAGAGGTAGGATGGTAGTAGAGGTAGGATGGTAGTAGAGGTAGGATGGTAGTAGGTTTAGGACGGTAGTAGAGGTAAGACGGTAGTAGAGGTAGGACGGTAGTAGAGGTAGGATGGTAGTAGAGGTAGGATGGTAGTAGAGGTAGGATGGAAGTGGAGGTATGATGGTAGTAGAGGTAGGATGGAAGTAGAGGTAGGATGGTATTAGAGTGAGAATGAGTAGAGGAATAAAGGTAGTAAAGGTATAATGTTAGTAGAGGGAGGCTGGAACTGGAGAATGACTGAGATTAGAAGTAGGATTGGGGTAGAGGTATGATTGTAGTAGAGGTAGGATGGTAGCAGAGATAGGACGGTGGTAGAGGGGGAATGAAATTGGAGGTAGAATGGTAGAAGATGTAATACAGTAATAGACCTAGGAAGACCATATAGTTAGTGTAGAAGTAGTGGTTAAATGGTGTCGAGATATGTAGTAGTAGTAGGAAGGATTGCTATAGACATGATGGAGATAGAATGGTGGTAAAGTTTGAATGGTAGTAGAGGTAGGATGGTAGTAGGTCTAGGACGGTAGTAGAGGTAGGATGGTAGTAGAGAATTAAAGTATAGGTAGGTCGATAGTAGAGGTAGGATGGTAGTAGAGGTAGGATGGCAGTAGAGGTAGGATGGTAGTAGAGGTAGGATGGTAGTAGAGGTAGGATGGTAGTAGAGGTAGGATGGTAGTAGAGGTAGGATGGTAGTAGGTTTAGGACGGTAGTAGAGGTAGGACGGTAGTAGAGGTAGGATGGTAGTAGAGGTAGGATGGTAGTAGAGGTAGGATGGAAGTAGAGGTAGGATGGTAGTAGAGGTAGGATGGTAGTAGAGGTAGGATGGAAGTAGAGGTAGGATGGTATTAGAGTGAGAATGAGTAGAGGAATAAAGGTAGTAAAGGTATGTTAGTAGAGGGAGGCTAGTACTGGAGAATGACTGAGATTAGAAGTAGGATTGGGGTAGAGGTATGATTGTAGTAGAGGTAGGATGGTAGTATAGGTAGGATGGTAGCAGAGGTAGGTTGATAGTAGAGGTAGGATGGTAGTAGAGGCAGGATGGTAGTAGAGGTAGACTAGTAGAGAGAGAATAGTATGATATGATAGAGGTGACAGGAGGAGAGATCGTCTCGACCTTTGATCGCCCTGACCTGGTCAAGCTGGGTCGCTGTGATCTCATTGAAGTTATGATTGGTGAGGATTAGTATGATAGTAGAGGTAGAATGATAGTGGAGGTAGGACGGTAGTAGAGGTAGGACGGTAGTAGAGGTAGGATGGTAGTAGAGGTAGGATGGAAGTGGAGGTATGATGGTAGTAGAGGTAGGATGGAAGTAGAGGTAGGATGGTATTAGAGTGAGAATGAGTAGAGGAATAAAGGTAGTAAAGGTATAATGTTAGTAGAGGGAGGCTGGAACTGGAGAATGACTGAGATTAGAAGTAGGATTGGGGTAGAGGTATGATTGTAGTAGAGGTAGGATGGTAGCAGAGATAGGACGGTGGTAGAGGGGGAATGAAATTGGAGGTAGAATGGTAGAAGATGTAATACAGTAATAGACCTAGGAAGACCATATAGTTAGTGTAGAAGTAGTGGTTAAATGGTGTCGAGATATGTAGTAGTAGTAGTAGGAAGGATTGCTATAGACATGATGGAGATAGAATGGTGGTAAAGTTTGAATGGTAGTAGAGGTAGGATGGTAGTAGGTCTAGGACGGTAGTAGAGGTAGGATGGTAGTAGAGAATTAAAGTATAGGTAGGTCGATAGTAGAGGTAGGATGGTAGTAGAGGTAGGATGGCAGTAGAGGTAGGATGGTAGTAGAGGTAAGATGGTAGTAGAGGTAGGATGGTAGTAGAGGTAGGATGGTAGTAGAGGTAGGATGGTAGTAGGTTTAGGACGGTAGTAGAGGTAGGACGGTAGTAGAGGTAGGATGGTAGTAGAGGTAGGATGGTAGTAGAGGTAGGATGGTAGTAGAGGTAGGATGGTAGTAGAGGATGGTAGTAGAGGTAGGATGGAAGTAGAGGTAGGATGGTATTAGAGTGAGAATGAGTAGAGGAATAAAGGTAGTAAAGGTATAATGTTAGTAGAGGGAGGCTGGAACTGGAGAATGACTGAGATTAGAAGTAGGATTGGGGTAGAGGTATGATTGTATTAGATGTAGGATGGTAGTAGGCCTGGCATGGTAGTATGTTGACTAGTAGAGAGAGAATAGTGAAGGTAGGATGTAGTAAAGGTAGGATGTAGTAGAGGTAGGATAGTAGTAGAATGTGGACGTTAGTAAAGGGAGAATGAGACTAAAAGTAAGGTGGTATAGTAGAGGACGGATGGGTGTAGAGGTAGGATGATGGCAGAGGCAAGATGGAGGTAGAGGTAAGATGGAGGTAGAGGTAAGATGGAGGTAGAGGTAGTATGGTAGCAGAGGTAGGATGGTAGTAGAGGTAGGATGGTAGTAGAGGTAGGATGGAAGTAGAGGTAGGATGGTAGCAGAGATAGGACAGTGGTAGAGGGGGAATGAAATTGGAGGTAGAATAGTAGTAGGTGTAATACGGTAATAGACCAAGAAAGACCATAGAGGTAGTGTGGAACTAGTGATTAAATGGTGTCGAGATATGTAGTGGTAGATTAAGATTGCTATAGACATGATGGAGATAGAATGGTGGTAAAGTTAGGACGGTAGTAGAGGTAGGATGGTAGTAGAGGATGGTAGTAGAGGATGGTAGTAGAGGTAGGATTGTAGTAGAGGTAGGATGGTAGTAGAGGTAGGATGGGAGTAGTGGTAGGATGGCAGTAGAGGTAGGATGGAAGTAGAGGTAGAATGGTAGTAGAGGTAGGATAGTAGTAGAGGTAGGATGGTAATAGGTTTAGGACGGTAGTAGAGGTAGGATGGTAGTAGAGGTAGGCTGGTAGTAGAGGTAGGATGGAAGTAGAGGTAGGATGGAAGTGGAGGTAGGATGGAAGTAGAGGTAGGATGGTAGTAGAGGTAGGATGGAAGTAGAGGTAGGATGGTAGTAGAGGTAGGATGGTAGTAGAGGTAGGATGGAAGTGGAGGTAGGATGGTAGTAGAGGTAGGATGGAAGTAGAGGTAGGATGGTATTAGAGTGAGAATGAGTAGAGGAATAAAGGTAGTAAAGGTATAATGTTAGTAGAGGGAGGCTGGAACTGGAGAATGACTGAGATTAGAAGTAGGATTGGGGTAGAGGTATGATTGTATTAGATGTAGGATGGTAGTAGGCCTGGCATGGTAGTATGTTGACTAGTAGAGAGAGAATAGTGAAGGTAGGATGTAGTAAAGGTAGGATGTAGTAGAGGTAGGATGTAGTAGAGGTAGGATAGTAGTAGAATGTGGACGTTAGTAAAGGGAGAATGAGACTAAAAGTAAGGTGGTATAGTAGAGGACGGATGGGTGTAGAGGTAGGATGATGGCAGAGGCAAGATGGAGGTAGAGGTAAGATGGAGGTAGAGGTAAGATGGAGGTAGAGGTAAGATGGAGGTAGAGGTAAGATGGAGGTAGAGGTAGGATGGTAGCAGAGGTAGGATGGTAGTAGAGGTAGGATGGAAGTAGAGGTAGGATGGTAGCAGAGATAGGACAGTGGTAGAGGGGGAATGAAATTGGAGGTAGAATAGTAGTAGGTGTAATACGGTAATAGACCAAGAAAGACCATAGAGGTAGTGTGGAACTAGTGATTAAATGGTGTCGAGATATGTAGTGGTAGATTAAGATTGCTATAGACATGATGGAGATAGAATGGTGGTAAAGTTAGGACGGTAGTAGAGGTAGGATGGTAGTAGAGGATGGTAGTAGAGGTAGGATTGTAGTAGAGGTAGGATGGTAGTAGAGGTAGGATGGGAGTAGTGGTATGATGGCAGTAGAGGTAGGATGGAAGTAGAGGTAGAATGGTAGTAGAGGTAGGATAGTAGTAGAGGTAGGATGGTAGTAGGTTTAGGACGGTAGTAGAGGTAGGCTGGTAGTAGAGGTAGGATGGAAGTAGAGGTAGGATGGAAGTGGAGGTAGGATGGTAGTAGAGGTAGGATGGAAGTAGAGGTAGGATGGTATTAGAGTGAGAATGAGTAGAGGAGTAAAGGTAGTAAAGGTATGTTAGTAGAGGGAGGCTAGTACTGGAGAATGACTGAGATTAGAAGTAGGATTGGGGTAGAGGTATGATTGTAGTAGAGGTAGGATGGTAGTATAGGTAGGATGGTAGCAGAGGTAGGTTGATAGTAGAGGTAGGATGGTAGTAGAGGCAGGATGGTAGTAGAGGTAGACTAGTAGAGAGAGAATAGTATGATATGATAGAGGTGACAGGAGGAGAGATCGTCTCGACCTTTGATCGCCCTGACCTGGTCAAGCTGGGTCGCTGTGATCTCATTGAAGTTATGATTGGTGAGGATTAGTATGATAGTAGAGGTAGAATGATAGTGGAGGTAGGACGGTAGTAGAGGTAGGACGGTAGTAGAGGTAGGATGGTAGTAGAGGTAGGATGGTAGTAGAGGTAGGATGGTAGTAGAGGTAGGATGGAAGTAGAGGTAGGATGGTAGTAGAGGTAGGATGGTAGCAGAGGTAGGTTGATAGTAGAGGTAGGATGGTAATAGAGGTAGGATGGTAATAGAGGCAGGATGGTAGTAGAGGTAGACTAGTAGAGAGAGAATAGTGGAGGTAGGATAGTAGTAGAATGTGGACGTTAGTAAAGGGAGAATGAGACTAAAATGAGGATGGTATAGTAGAGGACGGATGGTAGTAGAGGTAGGATGATGGTAGAGGCAAGATGGAGGTAGAGGTAAGATGGAGGTAGAGGTAGCATGGAAGTAGAGGTAGGATGGTAGCAGAGGTAGGATGGTAGCAGAGGTAGGATGGTAGCAGAGGCAGGATGGTAGTAGAGGTAGGATGGTAGTAGAGGTAGGATGGTAGCAGAGGTAGGATGGTAGCAGAGGTAGGTTGATAGTAGAGGTAGGATGGTAGTAGAGGCAGGATGGTAGTAGAGGTAGGATGGTAGTAGAGGCAGGATGGTAGGAGAATTAAATTAGGGGAAGGTTGCTAGTAGAGGTAGAATGGTAGTAGAGGTAGGATGGTAGTAGAGTTAGGATAGTAGTAGAGGTAGGATTGTAGTAGGGGTATGATAGTAGAGGTAGAATGATAGTGGAGGTAGGACGGTAGTCGATGTAGAATGGTAGAAGAGGTAGGATGGTAGAGAATTAAAGTACAGGAAGGTTGATGGTAGAGGAAGGTTGATGGTAGAGGAAGGTTGATGGTAGAGGAAGGTTGAATGGTAGAGGAAGGTTGATAGTAGATTGATTGATTAACGACACTATCAACACTTGAGTGTCATATAAGTGTCGAACAATAATAATTCTATAAAGTTTTATATAATTATACAATAGTAGTTTTCCTTTCAGATTTCACGCCAAAAAATAAACGTGGATTGGAGATTGTCGATAATAACTAAATATGTTAACTACTTCACCGGGATAACTTCCCTGCTCTTTACGAAAAGAGAAGCAGGTTCTTTTACGTGCAAATGGTGTGACTCTCCTTTACACGGGACCGCCGTCTTAGAGTCTCCTCCGAAAGACTAGGCAATTGGAATGAAATGCCTTGCCCAAGGGCATACCTGTTGTGATTGGGATTCAAACAGTTTCCTACTTAAAATCTAATAAAAAGATTAATCTCTTTAAGAAAATTTACAATGCATGAACGTGAAACATCACTGAATAATGTCTTAAGATCAGGAACATCATAAAAGTTAGTACGAATATGAGCAAAATCAACACATTCAAGAAGAATGTGTTTTACTGTAAGTGTACAATTACATGGAATGCAATGTGGTTGATTTTCTGCTGTAAATAAGTATGCATGTGTCAAGTGAGAATGGCCAATACGAGCACGGGTCAACACAATGTCTTCCCGTCGTTTAGCTAATGGTAGATTATTTTGTGATCCAATTCTTGGTTGATGTTGGTGAAGTTTATTATTTGGATATAGATCCCATAATGCTTGCCATTTATTTTTAATGTAAGTGTTAATCTTTGATTTTAGATCAGTATAAGGTATATTTATTTCTGTTACATCTAAATCGAGAGCTTCTTTTGCCAACTTATCAGCTTTTTCATTTCCTTGAATGCCTGTATGACTTGGTATCCAAGCAAATACTACTCGTTTACCTAATGTACTGATTTTAAACAAAGTTTCTAATAACTGAACAATATAAGGATGCTTAAGATTTTTACTTTGTAAAGCCGTTAAACTAGACAGGGAGTCTGTAAAAATAACAAAACGTCTTCCGTTAGTGTGTTCTATAACATCCAGAGCCATTTTCAGAGCTGATAACTCTGCTGTATATATAGAAGAAACATTTGGTAATCTAACTTGCCTTCGTATAGGACCACTTATACAAGCCGCACCTACTTTATTCTGATCTTTTGATCCATCGGTATAGATCGCACGATAATTACTGTATTTATGTCTGATTTCTCCAAATTTATTAAGGAAGACTAAATCACTTGTAGAACCCTTTTTAGACGTTCTCAGTGATAAGTCAATTACTGGTTCAGTGATCTTCCAAGGTGGAATATATGGTATTAAGAAAGGAACTATATCAGTAACATCAAGTATATGTGTTAGAGCTTCTTTCATACGTAAACCAAAAGGTTTGATGGCTGATGGTTTACTTGTATAAAAATGGGTATATCGTGGCATGAAGGTACCGTCATATGTTGGATTACGAGAATTATTTTTCAGTTTGATTGCATATTGTAAGGAAAGCTTTTCGTATCTTAAATACAAGGGAGGTTCATTAGCCTCCACATAAAGACTCTCCATAGGAGAAGTACGAAAAGCACCTAAACAAAGTCGAAGTCCTTGATTCTGGATGGGTTTTAGCTTTGCAAGGTACGACTTCCGAGCAGAACTATAAACTGCACTGCCATAATCAAGTTTAGATCTAACTAGAGATCTATAAAGACGAAGAAGAACAATGCGATCAGCGCCCCAATCCATTTTTGACACAACCTTCAGAAGATTCAAAGCTTTATGGCACTTTTGCCTGACATAATCAATATGAGCTTTAAAATTGAGTTTATTATCGAAGATTAAGCCGAGATATTTAGTCTGTTGGACTACAGGAATGATAGAGTCATTTAATTTGACCTTAGGATCAGGATGTAATGTAATGATCGCTTATTACAAAAGTGAACACACACCGTCTTGGATTTTGAAAAACGGAAACCATTCTCATCCGCCCACCTTCCAATTCTGTTAAGACAATTTTGTAATAATGTCTCGATTGTCAACATACCTTGTGACGAACAAGAAATACAAAAATCATCCACAAACAAAGACCTATCAAACCCGGGATTAACAACGTCAACAATGCTATTGATCTTCAATAAGAACAAAGTAACAGAAAGTATGCTACCTTGAGGAACACCCATTTCCTGATTATGTAATCCTGAAAAGGTTGACCCAAGACGGACTCGAAACACACGATTTGAAAGAAAATTCTGAATGAAAATGGGCAACCTGCCCCTCAACCCAAGATTGTGAAGATCTCTCATAATACCATACTTCCAAGTGGTATCATAGGCCTTTTCAAGATCAAAAAAGACAGATACCACATGGTGACCTCGAATAAAGCCATCACGAATGAAAGATTCAAGGCGAATGAGTTGATCGACAGTACTTCGATTATGACGAAAGCCACTTTGAAACTTCGAAATCAAACCATGTTTTTCCAAGAACCAAACCAATCGGGCGTTAATCATTCTTTCCATGGTTTTACAAAGACAACTGGTTAAAGAGATAGAACGATAATTTGTAGGTTTAGATGAATCCTTTCCAGGTTTCGGAATAGGAATAATGGTAGCTTCCCGCCACGAATCTGGAAAGTCACCTGTTCTCCAAATTTTATTTAGTATATCTAATAGAACTAAAAGTGATGTTTCAGGTAAATGTTTCAGAAATTGATAATGGATTTCATCTGGACCAGTTGCAGTGTCATAACATTTATTGAGTGAGGTTTCCAACTCAGAGATAGTGAATGGAATATTGTAATCCTCTGTATTGTTTGATAAAAAATTGAGTTCCTGATTTTCAGCTTGATTTTTATAGATCTGAAATGTAGGAGAATAATGATTAGATGATGAGTTATGTTCAAATTCTTCTGCCAGTAGATTAACAATATCTGACCTTTCTGTACATTTAACACCATCCGATTTGATCAAATAAGATACAGAAGAACTCAGATGTTTTCCACATATTTTCCTTACCATTTCCCACACTTTATTAATGGGAGTATGAATATTCAGTTTAGAAATATATTTCTTCCATGATTGTCGTTTATTTTTCTTAATAATATTACGTGTTTTTGCTCGTGTTTCTCGATATTTTCGTAAATTTTCATTATTTGGGTATTTTTTAAATTTCCTCAAAGCCTTTTTACGGCATTTAACAGCTTCTTTACATTCAGTATTAAACCAAGGATTATGCTTATGATAAAAGGAACCAGATTTTGGTATTGTATTTGTAGCTATATCAAGTAATGTATGAAAAAATAAAGCAAGAGGGTCTTCTGTATCCTGAAAACTATCTCTGTTGATATTTAATAAACACTGATTTGAGAAAGCATCCCAATTTGCTTTGTGAAGTTGCCATTTTGGAACTTTTTCCTCTGGTAAAGGTCTTACAATTTCAATAAAGATAGGGAAGTGATCACTACCACATTGTTCACTATGGACATTCCATTGAAAATCCATAAAAATATTAGGTGAACAAATAGATAAGTCAATAGCCGTCATGGAACCAGAGGCTGGATGGAGATATGTAGGAGAATCATCATTTAAAACGCATAAATCAAAATGTTCAAGTATCAATTCAACAATATTACCTAATCTATTTGAATTTCGACAGCCCCACAGAGAACTGTGAGCATTAAAAATCACCTACTAGCAAAAATGGTACAGGAAGTTGATTGACTAGTCTATCTAATTCAGCTTGTGAAAGTTCATACCTAGGTGGAATATATATTGAGCATATAGTAAAGGTGCAGTGAAGAGTTATCTTAGCTGCAACTGCTTGGAGATTAGTATGAAGCTCAAGAGCTTCATGTGGAATTCCCTTTTTAATCAATATTGATGAACCTCCAATAGGTCTATCATTTACCAAAGATGTACTAGTTTTATTAAACATATCATAACCTCTAAATGAGATATTATCAGAATCACTCAAAAATGTTTCCTGTAAACACATAACATATGGATTATGATTAATTAAAAGACATTTGATTTCCTCATAATTAGGTTTTAACCCTCGACAGTTCCATTGAACAACGGCTTTTTCCTTCCCATGATAATACATTAAGTATTATCCAACTTTGGAACAAGTTTAATTTTAGAGGAAGGTTGAGTAGGAGAAATATCCATTTCCTCTTCTCCCTCAAGTGGTAAAATATCATACTTATTCTTAATTACCACTGAATCAGTCAATTTAGGTTTTAACACATTTATTTGTTTACTTTTCCCTTTGGTTGATTGTTTTTTAGCTTCTTGGTTATTAACAGAAGTGTTCCTAGTAGGAGGATCCCTTGACAGACTTCGACTTCGGCGCTGATCATCCTTAGTCTTAGTCTGACCCTTCTTCTGTTGATCTCGCTTTTGAATTTGAGGTTTAGGGCTCTCTGTATTTGTTGTTTGATTACTTACAAGAGCAACAGGGGAATCACGATCTAACCAAGTGAAAGTAGTTTGGGTAGTCGCTGTAGTTTTAGATTGTTTAGTCACTTTAGGTTGTTCGTTACTTACACCAATACCGTGTTTGGTCCTGTCCGCATACGTAGTACCTTGAACTTGCTGAGCCTTGTACATTTTACGAGCTTCGGGGTAAGGTATGCCGTTCTCAGTTTTCAGCTCTTGGATTTTTTTTTCTTCTATCCATTTCGGACAAGCCCGGGAATTGGCAGGATGACTGCCATCGCAATTGACACATTTAGTTGGTCCCTGACAAGTAGCACCTGTATGACCCTCTTTGCCGCATTTCTCGCAACACTCAGATTTTTTGCAGAAGCTCCTAAAATGACCAAACTTTTGACAGTTAAAACACCGTATTGGATTGGGGATATAGATATCCACCTTGACCCGTAGGTACCCAACTTTGATAAAAGGTGGGATGGCGGTCCGACTGAAAGTTAGAAAAAGGGTATTGGTAGGTTTTTTCTCCCCATTTTGATTAATTGTCACTCTGTGAACTCCAGTAACTTGCTGGTCAGCAAGTTCATCAAGTATCTCTTCCTCACTACAATCACGAAGTTCTGGACACCGAACTACACCTCTACAAGAATTCAAGGTCTTATGAGGAGATATCTTAACCGGGATATTGACGAATTTGTCAGCTTTAAGAAGGTTCTTAGCCTGACTAGCCCGGTCCACTTCAACCAAAATGTCACCTGATCTCAATCTCTTTACTGACTTCACCGTTCCGGCCAAAAATTCCACTCCCTTGTTTATAGCAAATGGCGACAATTTCAGCGGCCTGTCAGGGTTGCTGCTCTGAATAACTAGGAAATGTGGGAAATTGTCCGATTCAACCTCGTCATCAGACTCAAATCTGCCTCGCTTGTTTGAATGTTTGTTTTGATTTGCCATACTATTCTTCTTAAATTCAGCACCATTGCTCCCCACCCACCATCGGAGCCCAACAAGGGGACGTCATATATATATAAGGATAATCACTTATACTGACGCCAGAGATACAGCAGCGCTATACTCAGAGCAGACCAAAATCCACCCTGATTGACCTGTTTAAGCAGTTGCCTTCTAAGATGCTACACCAAAATAAATTAAAAACAGTGTCAAAATATTCAAGTTCAAACTACTCAAGACCACATCACTCTAGACCAAACAAAGTAGAATCCAAAAATACACACCGAGAAACATCAAAAATAAATCAGCTAAAATAGCATCTTAGGGCTCAACACCACCAGCCGATTGATTTCAACCAGGCCTATAAAAACCTCTCGACTAGGTGAATCCAGGGCCAAAATGATGTGTTGCTTCAGGAGGACCGCAGTCACACCATCCACTCAATCATCAGGATCCCTTTCTCCACCAACACGAGTCGCAGTCCACGGCAAACAGACTGTCCCTTTTAGTCGCCTCTTACGACATGCAGGGAATACAGCGGGTCTATTCTCTATTCCCCGAACCCGCAGGGGGAAGGTTGATAGTAGAGGAAGTTTGATAGTAGAGGAAGGTTGATAGTAGAGGTAGGATGGTAGTACAGTAGAGGGAAAATAAAAACAGAGGAAGGCTTGAAGTAGAGGTAGGATGGTAGTAGAGGTAGCATAGTTGGAGAGGAAGGAATGGTATGAGATATAGGATGGTAGCAAAGGTAGGATAGTAGAGGTAGGATAGTAGCAGATATAGGATGGTAGTATAGGTAGGATGGTGGTAGAGGTTGGATGGTGGTAGAGGTAGAGTTATGATGGTAGTAGAGGTAGGATGGTAGCAGAGGTATGATGGTATAAGAGTGAGAATGAGTAGAGGTATAAAGTTATTGAAGGTATAATGGTAGTAGAGGTATGGTGGTAGTAGAGGGAGGCAAGTAGTGGAGAGAGAATGAGGGTAGAGGTAGGATTGTAGTAGAGGTAGGGATGGTAGTAGAGGTAGGATGGTAGTGGGGCTGGGATGGTAGTAGATGTATAATAGTAGAGTGGGAATTAGTAGAAGAAAGATTGTAATAGAGGTAGGATGCTACAAGAGGTAGGATAGATTGAGAGGTAGGATAGATTGAGAGGAAGGATACTTGTGTAGAGATAGGATGATAATATACAGGTAGGATGGTATAAGAAAGGTAGGATGGTACTACAGGTAAGATAGTAGTAGAGGTAGAATGTTATTAGATGTAGAATGGTATTCGACATAGAAAGTAGCAGAGGCAGAAAGGTAGTAGAGGTAGTCTTTTAGTTGAGGTAGGGTAATGGTAGGAATGGGGTGGTTGGACAGGTAGTATGGTAAAGAGGGGGAAAGGTAGTAGAGATAGAATGGAAGGAGAGTAGAATAGAAGTAGAAGAAGAATAGTATTAGAAGCAAAAATGAAATAGAGTGGTTGGAGAAGTAAAAAGTGCAAGAAGATGAAGGGGATATAAAGAAAGAGAGAGTGTGAAAGAGAGCACATCCACTCTGAATAAATACCAGCATACACACAACATTTTTCACCATCCTTTCTTTAATAAAAATATAATCAGAGTAATTAAGTAACGCTCATGCCAGCTCTCTTTAATTATAGTATTGACAATACATTTGAAACACAAAATTATTCAATTTATCAAAGTTTACAATTTTGATGGTACATAACCATTCAAATCGTAATACGTATATATCATGCATTTCTTCTTTTATAAAAGGTTATATTATTTCACAATCAAAGCTACTGATCTCAGTGTATAACATTAAGTGCATCATAATTATGCACAATATTATAATTTTGATTTTAAAAATATAGTTTAAAGATTTCACTGAGATATGGAGAATGCTATCTTACATTGACAAATCGGATACTGGTTGTCTCTTTTTGACATCAGAAACAGTCAAATGAGTGCCGTAAGCACAAAACTTAATGTACAGTTACAGGTGGCAAGTATAGCATGTATAGTAGAACTGAATCAATAACTGCACTATCATACAATAGCACAAGCTATTGATAACTGATGGACAAAATAATGTACTACTACACATGTATAATAGTACGACTTATGGACAAAATATCCTGATGCTTCATAAATCAATTATTCATTACCATTCTATGGAATTCTCAAGATAGTAAAATCAAAATCGAAACACAGGGTGCCTGTTTCGGAGGGAGAGGAGGATTTTGTATTTTCCAAAATGTTAATATGTATCATATTTTGATTCCATAGGCCTAGTAGAAGGGAATGTGGGTAGGGGTATTTTTTTCTCGTGTATATCTTGCCCCTCCCTATTCAGTTAAGATTATAAATTGGGGTCGATGACGCCTCCTCCCCTTCAACATACCAACGATAATGGGAGGAACTGCGTTGTCTATAGTTATGTGCCTCTGGCTCCTCCCCAGTTGTTGTACACGAATGTGTATGTAGGGAGGGGCGGAGTTATGTATTGGGCACTGTGTTGCTCCCTCCCCTTTAGTATACCACTGATAATGGGAGGAGGAGCTGCACTGCTCATATGTGCCTCTTGGCTCCTCCTTATGTCGATTGCATGTTATGCACATACATGGGTATACAAGGGAGGGGCTATCTGCTTAGCTGCATATCATCGTCGTCGTCGTCGTCGTCGTCGTCGATGGCCCATATCGGCATTCGTCCCATATTGATTAACGTGGGGGTATCCCCCATCTCTATTTCCAATCCCCTTACATTCAGCTTTAAACGGGAGGGGCAATTTTGTCGAGACCCTCCTCACCCCTTCAATAGGATTCTGAAAGTTTCGTGTTTTTTTTCACTTCCTTCTCCCTCCTACACAAACATAATTCCTATGAATGACAGGGAAAAAATATAAAGATGTAAATTGGACACTTGCAATTTTCTGTCCAATACTTCTGCCCAGTAGGCTAAAGCACTTTGTTGCTTTCAAAAACAGAATTCCATTGTAACTAAACTTGCCACCTGTAGTAAAAAAACAAAAACAAAGAAAGAAAAATGCAGGTATTTCAATGCTAAACCATCCACTGTATAAACACCATAGGGATATATCTATCCTACAACTGCAAAACACTGTTTTGCTTAACATGGGCAGAGGAACAGGCTATGTTGCCTTACTGCACCAAGCTAGTATGATTAAAGATGTACCTTGTGTAAAAGTATCTGACTTGTCAAGTAAATACTTGGAACATACACAGAATTATGAATAATGACAATAGACGTTATGTACTTGTCTGGATATAATTATTACCCTATCCTGCATAACCATAATATGCTGTAGTCTTTCAAAACAACCATCTTACAAATGGTAGAAAAATATCTACTAATACAACCCAACACTTTAACTTGTATACAGTGGATGGCACTACACCAGTCATTCATTCTTTTAACCAGGGAATATAAACAGTTTATGAACTCTACATGACCAGTGTGTAAATCATACTCTTTATTGATCACCATGATGATTCTATCACTGGTGGAGAGGGGCGTCGATCTATCTTCATGATTGGGGGGGGGGGGCAAACAGACTATTAATAGTAAGCATACGCATCATAGGGGTTTTTTTAAGGGAAGGGGCAGTTGCCCCTCCCATGCCCCCATCCAGAACTGAAGCCCCTTATAGTGTAGTATAATATTACTTTCCAAAGTAATTGGATGATTTTAGCATGAATGCCATTGACATCCAGCAAGTAAAATGAGTCTTGCCTGTAACCTAAGCAGTGAGAGAAGCAGACTGATACTGCTTTAATTCAAAAATATCCTCAATGTAAAATAAAACTTGATGGTTAAAAGAATGAATGCAGTTTTTAGGGTATAGCTACACTTGTGACAGTTCCTAACTCACCATTTCTACACGTTTACTTAGTACGTACACCTATAGATATAGTATACACAAGCAAACTAACAACCAAGCTTGAGACACTTGACTCCAGGAGGACTATATAGCCTCCTTCCTCATCTTAGTGAGGGTTAAAAGATATATAACAGGAGAATGGGTATCTAATATGCTAAAACGAGAGCTTTACCAACAAATGATACATTTACAATTTGGCAAGGTTTATTTACAATGGCCATGATACAAATTATTACATTTTCATCAATGCCTTATCATTCATTTACTTTGCAATCATCCCTCTTTGATGTTAGGTGTCACAAACCAACGGTAAATGCTTTTTAGATTAAATTCATATTCAATATATGATTTCAAGCATGCAGAAATATTTTCATATTCATTTCTCATAGAATATTGGCAAAATTAAGAAAAGGGTGTTATAAACCTACAGCAGAACTAAAAGCAAGATGTGCATTGTAATGCAGCCATCAATATACGCATCTTGAAACAAAAATGATAGCGATACGGATCATGAATAAGAATATACAAAGCAAATTAAATCATATCACAATACGAATATATCATGATAACTATGAAATTGTAATAAATATTACACAAAATATTTTAGTACGCTATCAATATTCAAGCTGAGCAACTTGCAAAGCATTGTACAAGAATCAACAGTTTCGTAGAAATAAAAATGATTTCATGCGAAAACAAAATTCAGTTTAAAGTGGAACAGTTAGCTTTCCTTTTGTGATATATCTGGGGTTTTTTTTAATGACAGTAATTATAATGAATATTTCATTTGACATGAAATCAAGTTAGATATTTCCCAATGGCAATTTCAAACTTTTGATGGCAGTAGTAGCTTTTGGCACTTTTATTGTGACTGTAAAGGAAAAAACTTACTTTATGACAAGTACAAGATATTGCAGCATGACAAAATGATGCACAAAGTAATTTATTCTTAAATCTATTCTTAATTGATCAACTTTATTAACACTTCCACGTCTGGAAATGAAAACAAAGCTGCTGATACAAAAGGGGGTATTGCTCCCACGTCTGGGTTCATACACCCTATTGCATATTATTCAACACATTAAATTTACATATGCACGTCTGCAATATGCAAACTTAACTTGATGAAACAAAGATTAAATTATCATTGAATCGACTTGTGTGCATTTCCGATAAAAGGCATTTTGCCATGTACAATTTCTTTACATTGCGAGTCATTATAATAATGACTGAGTAAATTCCATCTTGGACCCAGGGATAGAATTTAAATCTCAGACTGACCTTCATCTATTTTTGTTTCATTTTATGCATCTTTCATCTTTGCTTCGATATTGCAAGTGGGCTACATATCGGTAATATGTGATCAATAAATTTAAGTGACAATCTAAACATAATACTATCGTATTTTTAGGGTGCTAAAAACGAAAAGTACCATAGCGTTTACAAAATCACAGATTTGAAAAAAAAAATACATGTAATACAGATTCAGGAAATAAGATTACATTATGTTATACAATTTTTTTGTATTAATTAAAGTAGAACATAATAACATCAAAAAATGATCAATGAAATTGTACGTTGACTTCAGATTTGATTAGCAAAGAATACTGTTCATAGCATTCTATTCTCATAGATACGAATGGTTGGCATGAATTGTCCTTAACAGGGGCGGCGTAAGCGAACTTTTTAAAGTCTCTGATGAGAAAAAAAAAAAAAAAAAAAAGGGGGGGGGGAGGAGTCCAAATCTCGAACAAGAAAAGGTGCTTTAAAATCTAAAATCGGTCACGGGGATGTATATATTTCTCTCTCTTTTTTTTTTTTTTTTGGGGGGGGGGGCATGGGCATGCCTGGCACATCATAGCTATGCAATTGCTTCTCAACCCCCCCCCCCCCCGTAACACCGCCCCTGGTCCTAGAATAGTATAACAGGATGAATCACATTCAAATCATATGGCTGGATGTAGACAGAACGGGATCTTTCATTAAATTTTGATTTGTTTGTTGTTGTTTTTTTGGATAAGTAGAAAACACTCGTACTTCATGACATTGCGTTGAATTTATAGCACTAAAACCATTAGTAAAAGAAAACGGCTAAACCAGTTGGAATAACAAAGAACATAGCGATGTTTTCGAAAAACGGAAACTACCATCTAAGCATCTATGGACTGAAAATTGAAAAGTAGGTAGAAACTTCTGAATCAAGACTTATGAAAATACAAATGTCTCTATGAAAGGCATTTAAATGAATTCACAATTTATAACACTGCTTTGATACAAGTTCCGAGACAGATATAGACATGAAATTTGAAATTTTAATACGTCACTTTTCTATTGTTGATATCTACAAGAAAAAAATGGACTAGTAACGACTGCTTAAGTTCTATATATGAAGTCTGTAAGGGCTAGAAAAGAAAAGAGAAAGATAAAACTTGGGTGTCAATACATATATGGAAAGTTTTGGATGAAAAGAAAAGTATCTACAGAAGTCATATAAAAGTGAAATAAGGGAGTACATGTAGCAGTAGTAGCAGTAGCAGTAATAGTTGTAAAGATTTGACGATTAATAGTGCTAGAAAGGGGGAGGGGGTCGTTGCAATAATCTGATATACGCTACTCAAATATCCAAAATGACTGGTAATTTATAGATAGAAGGGTGGGAATTCAGAATATCTTGCAATTATTAATATTATTGTTATTATCATCATCATTATTATCATTTTCAACACTATTATTACTGTTATCATCATTACTATTACTATTATTTTACTATCATTATCAATGGTCTGGCATCACCATTATAATTTGGAGGGAAAAAGCGACCTTAATCACTGAATCTGTTTTGATAAGGGGTGGGAGTTTGAAAGAGAACATAATCAGTTAAAGATGGGAGTAGATAATTCATATGATAGAAACTGGTGTACAGCACACCATAAAAGTAAATTTCATAATTTACAATGGGGGGGGGGGGGATTTAGAAAATTTAAGTAAAAACAACAAACAAAGACTTTATAATAGTGATAGAAAGGGGAGGGTAAAATATCTTGTAATGAATCTAGTGAACAATTTAATTTCAATACTCACAGGGATAGGAGAAGAAAATCTTGCTAAGATGCTAAAAGATTTGATAATTCATGGCGATAGAAACTGGCAGAGAATCTTGCAATGAATCTATAGGTATCTGGTGTACGGCATAAACAATGCAAGTAAATTTAATAATTCACATGGATAGCAGGGATTTAAAATCTTTCAATGAATCAATTATACAAAGATGGAAGTCGATTTGGTAATTCAAAGTGGCAAAGGGAGGAGGGGGGGGGGGGAGTTTTTAAAGTAAATCCAAACTAAACTATTGAAAGATACAAGTAAATTTCTCAAGCAGGTTGGAAATATTACAAAATTGCAAATACATTTAGTAAACATAGTAATAGTAGGGGGTGACAGAATCTTGTAAAGAATCGGACTTACATTATTCAAAGATACAAGAAGATTACAGATTTGATTCATAGAGACAGAACACAATATAGAGATTTAATGCATTTTCATAAAATTATAAAGGTGACTAAAAATCTTGTGATGAATCTGACGTATTCAGTACTCAAAGTTGCAAGTAAAAGATACGGAAGGGGTGATAAGATAGTCTTGCAGTAAATTGAATACAACTTATTCAAAGAGCTAGCCAAATACAGATAGAATGGGCGATCAGAAAATCTCGCAAAAGATGAAAGGCTTAGAATATTTGTGATTAAATCCGGGGAGCGTTTCATCAAGCGTTTTGTCAGTGATTTTTACCGACAACTGTTATAAGCTACTGAAATCCTTGCATCTGATTGGCTGAGAGCAAATTTGTCAGTAAAAATCACCGACAAAACGCTTGATGAAACGCTCCCCTGATGACTGATGTACTGATTTACATTTTTTAAAAATGCAAGGATATTATAGTTTTGATGTGATAGAGAAGGATAGCGGAAAGGAGATGTTGCAACAAATTGTAAGCAAAGATAGACGGAAAGATAGAAAAGGCAAAGAAAGAACAAAGATGCAAGTAAATTCCTCGCAGCATCAGAGGTAGAAACACAGTGAAAGGAAATATTTCAGTGTTTCTGGTATTAAAAGATGCAAGAGTACTTGATATATAGTTTACAGCTATGTTAAGCCCCCCCCCCCCCCAAAAAACAAACAAAACAAAATCCCGCATATGATAAATGCATTAAAAACATCAGGATATATAGAAAACACATGACCTATAACCCCCCCCCCCCCCAAAGCACACAACTGGGCATACCATTCATCAAAAAATGAATACATCTGGGCCCTGTAACATAAAGAGATACAATCAACTTATCGTAAATCTATGGCAAACCATGTACTGAAGAGTTACAATTGATCGTAAGATTGATTGTATCTCTTTATGTTACATGGAATCCAGGGAAACGTATGTTAAGCCCTAAAAAAAGAGCCATGACATATATGAAAATAATATCAATGCGTGAATCATGGCCCTGTCATAGAAATGAAAAAAAAAAAACCCGACGAAAAAATAAAATAAAATAAAATAAAACCACGATAACAACCACCCTAAAAACCCCACCAATACATGACATCTCTCTCTTGTCATGTAATCCTGAGAAACTTATGTAACCCCCCTCCCCCCCCCAAAAAAAAACAACACAAAAAACCCACACAATAAATGAATAAATCATGTCGTTTGTTCATAGAATAGGCCGGTTTACTAACATATTCAAATTTTATGCATGCTTTTTAAACAAAGGTTGTTCTTGACAACCTGAAAGCTTGCCCGATGCTTGCCCGACATAGCAACAAGTAATGTATGCAAACTGGATTCCTAGTATTGTAGTCCATTTATTAATAACAGGTTGGTGGAATACCTGGTCACTAGGTCCTCCGAAAAGAAACATCCATAAATTTGAATAACTTAGTAAACCGGTCTATTCAGGTAAATCTATTTTCAGCTTTACATGAAAATCCTAAAAAAACAAACTTAAAACTATGTATGTCTGGTGTCAAGTTCCTAAAACAAATCACAAGAAAGAAAAAAAATATATATGACATATCATCCCACCAAAAAGGCACCCAACTAGGCATACCATTTATGCATTAAAAAACACATAAATGCATGATATCTCTGGTGACATGGGATCCAGGGAAACCTATGTTAAGTCACTAAAGTAACATCCACACAAAGAACAGGACACAAGTCATATAAAACATGAATTAATACATATTTCATGTGTAACAGAATCCAGCGAAACTTATGAATGATAGGCCCTAACAGAAAAAAAAAAGGAAAGGAAAAAGAAAAGCACCTGATTGGGCGAGCCGTTCACCCACAGTTTAAGGGTCAGTGCCCCGTAGGCTCATCATTCACAGGTCACCATCTCCCAGCAAGGTATAACTTAAACACTTTTAGCTAGACTTATTATACCCCCCCCCCCAAAAAAAAAAAAAAAAAAAAAATCATGATATATCTTGTGTGATGGTATCCAGGGTAAAAATAAGTCCTACCCAAAGGAAAAAGGAAAAAGAAAAGAAAACGACGGAAGAAAAGCACCTGACTGGGCGTGCCGTTCACCCACAGTTTAAGGGCAATGCCCCGTAGGCTCATTATTCACAGGTCACCATCTCCCAGCCAGCCAATAATTACAACAAACATTAAAAATATATATATATCTTGTAACATGCAATCCTGTATAATCTATGTTAAGCTCTAACACTAAAAACAAAGAGAGAGAGAGAGAGAGAGCGCGGGAGAGATAAAAAAAAAAAAAAAAAAAAAAAAAAGAAAAAAGAAAAATACCAGACTGGGCGTGCCGTTCACCCACAGTTTAAGGGCAATGCCCAGTAGGCTCATTATTTACAGGTCACCATCTCCCAGCCAGGCATAACCTACACTTAACAGTTTTATGTTATAAAATCAGTACATGATATTTTTGTTGTCATGGAATCCAGCTAGACCTATTCTACCTCCCAAAAAACAAAAACAAAAACAAAAACAACCTCTTATGACACAAGAAAAAAAAGAAGATATCTTGTGTCATTGAATTTAAGGGAGACCTATGTTAAGCCTTACAATAATTAAAAAAAAAAAAAAAAATCACCATGAAACACACACACAGAAAGAAAAAATAAATTCATGATATATCTTGTGTGATGGAATCCAGGGAAAAATAAGTCCTACCAAAAGTCCTACTAAAAGGAAAGAGGAAAAAGAGAAAATGACTGAAGAAAAGCACCCGACTGGGCGTGCCCTTCACCCACAGTTTAAGGGCAGTGCCCCGTAGGCTCATTATTCACAGGTCACCATCTCCCAGTCAGACATAAGCTACACTTAACATTTTTATGTTATATAATCAGTACATGATATCTTTGTTGCCCCCCCCCCGAAAAAATAACCCCGTATGACACACAAAAAAGAAGGAAATCTTGTGTCATTGAATTAAGGGGAAACCTATGTTAAGCCTTAAGGCCACCGCACACTACACGACCTGAGGTCGTACGACCTTCCGAACTACGGTATGACGTCACCAAACACCCAAGTTTCAGGTCGTAGGACCAGGTCGCACGATCAGGTCCCAGGTTTTGGCATGTTGAATTTTTGCGAGGTCGTGGACTAGGTCGTATGACCTCTAGGTCGTACGACCTTCCGAACTACGGTATGACGTCACCAAACACCCAAGTTTCAGGTCGTAGGACCAGGTCGCACGATCAGGTCCCAGGTTTTGGCATGTTGAATTTTTGCGAGGTCGTGGACTAGGTCGTATGACCTCTAGGTCGTACGACCTCAGGTCGTGTAGTGTGCGGTGGCCTTTACAATAAAAAAAAAAAAAAACCCATATCACCACGACGAAAAAAAAGATAATAAATTCAAGACATGATATATCTTGTGTCATGTAATAGAGCTAACTTATGTTAAGACCTACAACCCCCCACCCCAATAAGATATGAACAAAGGGAAAAAATAAATTAATGATATATCTTGTGTGATGGTATCCAGGGAAAAATGAGTCCTACCAAAAGGAAAAAGGAAAAAGAAAAGGACGGAAGAAAAGCACCTGACTGGGCGTGCCGTTCACCCACAGTTTAAGGGCAATGCCCCGTAGGCTCATTATTCACAGGGCACCATCTCCCAGCCAGGTATAACTTAACATTTTTAGCTAGACTTATTATACCCCCCCCCCCCCAAAAAAAAAAAAAAAAAAAAATAAAAAAAAAATCATGATATATCTTGTGTGATGGTATCCAGAGAAAAATAAGTCCTACCAAACATGTCAAAAGGAAACGGGAAAAAGAAATGAAAACTACCAGACTGGGCGTTCCGTTCACCCACAGTTTAAGAGACCATGCCCAGTAGGCTCATTCGCAGGTCACCATCTCCCAGCCAGGTATAACCTACACCTAACTCGATGACCAATGATGACATAACAAAATTAATACATATGTTTTGTTTGTCAAGGGAGCCAGTGAAACCTATGCTAAGCCCTAAAAAAAAAATCAGTGACTAGAGAAGCATAGGATCATCAATCACCATTCACCAGGCATTACCTTCTTTTCAACGCCGTGATATAACCAACAAAAAAAATAATAATGAAATAAAAAATATGGGGAAAAACAGCCAACACATAAAATTAAAAAGAAAATCGCCACGATATATAAAAAAAACCCTGTGAAAAATATGTTTAGACCTACCCCACCCAAAAACAAAAACAAAAAATTAAAAAGAACGCCATGACATAACAAAACCAAAAAAAAGCTATTACATATTAAAAAAAAACCAACAAAAATACAATTCTTATGTCGCGGAATCCAGGGAACCAATGGCATGCCCTAAAAAAAAAAAATAAAAAATGGACATTCATGCGGAGCATTAAAAAAATCTTTGTCATTGAAACCAGAAAAACCTACACTAGCCATATCCCCCCCAAAAAAAGGAAAGAAAGAAATGAAAGCACCTGACTGGGCGTGCCGTTCACCCACAGTTTAAGGGTCAGTGCCCCGTAGGCTCATTATTCACAGGTCACCATCTCCCAGTCAGACATAAGCTACACTAAATATGATAACATTATAAAATCAGTGCATAATATCTTTGTTGTCGTAAAATCCAGTGACACCTATGCAAAGCCTTCCACTCCCCCCCCCCCCCAAAAAAAAAATCTAAGTGACATATTAAAAAATTGAAAACAAGACAAAACACTACATGATCTCTGGTGTCATTAAATCCAGGGGCAACCTATACAAAAAAGCACCTTACCAGGCATACGGTTAATCCACACTTATAAATACATATCACTAATATCATGGGAACCAGAAAACCTATGCTAAGCTGTACCACAAAAAAGAAACAAAGAAAGAAAAACGTTGCCTGATGACTGGGCGTGCCGTTCACCCACAGTTTAAGGGCTAGTGCCCCGTAGGCTCATCATTCACAGGTCACCATCTCCCAGCCAGGCATTATCTAAACTTAAGCTATGATATTAAAGAAATATATTTTTGGTGTCATTGAATCCAAGGACATACTAAGCCCGATTAAAAAAAAAAAAAAAAAAAAAAAAAAAAAAAAAAAGTGATAACTCTATTGTTTTGGAATCCCAAGAAACATATGCTACGCCTTACAAAAACAAAACTTTAAAAAATATCTGGTGTCATGGGATCCAGGACAACCATGTCAAGCCTTAGCAGAAAAAATAACACCAGACTGGCCGTGTCGTTCACCCACACTTTAATAACGTTAAGACATTAAAAATATACATATCCCTGGTGTCATGGAATCCAGGGAAACCTATAAGCCCTTGAAAAACCCAAATATATGACATTAAAAAAAAATAATTACATACATGATATCTTTTGTGTCATAGAATTCAGCAAAGGAAACTGATGCTATATATAGCCCTATCACAAACCCCCCAAAACATAGCACCCCAAAAACTTAAACCCACAAAAGACCAACCCCCCCCCCCCAAAAAAAAGCACCTAACTTGGCAGATCTTTTATCTATGTTAAAACAAATTTTATTTGGGTGCCTTCCTAGATAAAAAAAAAAAAAAATTGACAAATTGACAAAATGGTAATGACATTAAAACGATGATGATCTCTTGTGTCACTGAATCCAGGGGCAACCCATACAAAAAATCACATTACTGGGCATACCTTTAATCCACACTTAAAATAAATACATATCACTAATGTCATGGGATCTATGAAAATCTATGCTAAGCTATACTACTAAAAAAAGACAGAAAAAAAAAAAAGCGCCTGATGACTGGGCGTGCCGTTCACCCACAGTTTAAGGGCTAGTGCCCCGTAGGCTCATCATTCACAGGTCACCATCTCCCAGTCAGGCATTAATTACATCAAACAAAATAAAATCATGAAAAAATATTCATGATATATGTTGTAATGAAACATGGTACGTATTATAATATATATGGTGTCATAGAATCTAAGAAAATTTATACTAAGTCCTAACCCAAAAAGAGAAAAAAAAGAAAGGAAAAGAAAAAGACATGAAATAGAAAAGCACCTAAGTGGGCATGCCGTTCACCCACAGTTTAAGGGCTAGTGCCCCGTAGGCTCATCATTCACAGATCACCATCTCCCAGCCAGGCATTAATTACATCAAACAAAATAAAATCATGAAAAAATATTCATGATATATGTTGTAATGAAACATGGTACGTATTATAATATATATGGTGTCATAGAATCTAAGAAAATTTATACTAAGCCCTAACCCAAAAAAGAAAAAAAAAAGAAAAAGAAAGGAAAAGAAAAAGACATGAAATAGAAAAGCACCTAACTGGGCGTGCCGTCCACCCACAGTTTAAGGGCTAGTGCCCCGTAGGCTCATCATTCATAGGTCACCATCTCCCAGCCAGGCATTAACTATAACATTAAAAATAAAAATATTTCTGGTGTCACTGAATCTAAGGACATACTAAGCCCGATATACAAAAAATAAAAAATGAAAAAATAAAAACCGAACTGCGCATGCCATTCATCGACACTGAAAAAAAAATAACATGATAACTCTATTGTCTTGGAATCCCAAGAAACATATGCTACGCCCTACAAAAACAAAACTTTAAAAAATATCTGGTTTCATGGGATCCAGTAAAACCATGTCAAGCCTTAGCAGAAAAAAGCACCTGACTGGCGGTGCCATTTACTCACACTTAACGTTAAGACATTAAAAATATACATATCCCTGGTGTCATTGAATCTAGGGAAACCTATAAGCCCTTGAAAAAACCCAAATATATGACATATAAAAAAAATTAATACATACATGATATCTTTTGTGTCATAGAATTCAGCAAAGGAAACTGAAAAACAACATCGCACCCCCCAAAAATAAACCCCACAAAAGATCAGAAAAAAAAGAACGAAAACGCACCTAACTAGACATAATATAGTTTATCTACATGTACGTTAAACAAACTTTAGTTGGGTGCCTTCCTAGTTTTAAAAAAAAAAAAATTACAAGCAAAAAAGGAAAATTGTAATAAAAAAAAGGAAAAAAAAAGAGAAAAAAAACAACATTTATTCCCCTCGATTACTGAAATATTCGAGAACATTTTGCCAAATTTTCTCAACTTCAAAAAAAGTTACAAATACATGTAGTCATGATTTATATTGATAATGTCAAATTTTGCAAAGATGCTTGTAGATTTAATTCAGAGTGATAGAAGCTGGATCAGAATAACTTGCAAAAAAAAAAAAAAAAGAAGATTTTACAGTATTCCAAGATACATGTAGATTTGATAATTCATTGTGTAAGGAGGAGAGGGGGGGGGGGGGTTAAAAAATGTAATGATATGATGGAAAACGATTCGATAATTCAGTGTGAAAAGTTGAGGGGTTGTCTGAAAATCTTGCATTGAAGCTGATATACAGGATTCATTTTCAGAAGTATATTTGATAATGGGGGTGGGGTCGTCTTGCATTGAACCTGACATGCCTGATTTGACAGTATTCACCCATTTAATGTCAAATTTAATCATTCAGATATTGGAGAGATGATAAATCTATGCTGCGGATCTGATGAACAATAATGAAACTAATTTGACAGTGACAGAAGATGGAAAGGGATGGTGAGTCAAAGAGAGGGAACTGGGGCCCGTTGCACAAAACTTGCGTTTAATCGCAACTCCTAAAAATCAAACGCAAGTCCTAAATGCGCACTCCTGATTGGCTGAAAATAAAGTTGCGTTTGATTTTCCTGAGTTGCGTTCAAACGCAAGTTTTGTGCAACGGACCCCTGGACTGACAATCGAGAAATGGAAATATGCCAGAAGATGCATGCATGGTGTAAGAGAACAGAGAATTAATGGTGAGCACCATAGGGGAAATGCCAGAAAGAGGCAGCTGAAGTTGGGTACAAGAAAAGGATCAGGAGAGAATGAATAAGGTAGGGATAATGGACGAGAGAACGGGGGAATCACGGTATATAGGGAGAGATAAGGAAAAACTAAGTGATTGGGAAATGACACAATTATGGGAAATGACTTAAGGGTAATTTAGAGAACAAGCTAAGAGAGAAGAGAGAAAGATCATAAGAAAGAGAGGGAAAGAGAGAGAGAGAGAGAGAGAGAGAGAGAGAGAGAGAAAGAGATGAAGAGGAGAAAGCTGAGAGATGAGATGCGATAGTTGGTAGAGAGGGAGAGGGAGAGAGAGAGAGAGAGAGAGAGAGAGATGAGGGAGATGAGATTGGAGAGATGAAGATGAGAAAGTATGAGAAATGAGGATGAGTGAGATATGAAATGAGAGAGATCAAATGAGAGAGATTAGAGAAATGGGATGAGATGGGATGAGAGGGATGAAAGAGATGAGATGAAAGATGAAAATGTAATGGAGATGAAATAGATGAAATAAGAGAGATAAGAGAAATAAGGTGAGAGAGAAATGTAAGATAATGTGAGAGAGATGAGAGAGATGAGAGAAACGAGACGGGAGAACTTAGATGAGAATGACGAGATAAAAGAGATTAGATGAGAGATTTGAAGATGAGAGAGCTGGAGATAAGATTAGATGAGAGAATAAAGATGAGGTGAAGATGAGAAAGAGTAGATGAGATTATAGATGAGAGTGAGGAAATTTAGCTGGAAATGAGACTAAATGAGAAAGATAAAGATGAGAGATAAAGATGAGAAAGAATCGATGAGAGATATCACTGAGATAGATGGAGATTAGAAAGCTTAGATGAAGCTGATGAGAGAGAGAGAGAGAGAGAGTAGATGAGAGTAAAAGAGTAAGGAAGATAAGAGTTTAGATGAGAAAGATTAAGATGAGAGAGATGAAGATGAGATGAAGATGAGATGAAGATGAGATGAAGATGAGAGGGAATTAAATGAGAGATGAAGATGAGAGACATTAGATGAGAGAGATGAAAATGAGAGAGATTAGATGAGATGGAGATGGAGGTGAGAAAGCGAAGAGAGCAGGAGGAATCATGGAAGGAAGAGAGGAGAGGGGTTATAGGAGAGCTAAGAGGTGGGAGAGACGAAAAGAAATGAGGGAGATGAGAAAGAGGAGAGAGATGTGAAAGCGAGTGATGAGATAGAGAGATGAAATAAATATTAGAAATGTTAATAGAGAAAGAGAGAGAGAGAGAGAGATGAGAGAGACAAGAGAGGACATGCGAGAGATGAGATAGAGATAAAAAAGGTAAGAGATGAGAGAGGGAATGAGAGAGAAAAATTAGAGAGAGAAAAGAGGAGAGAAATGAGTGAGTAAGGAGAGAGAGAGAGAGAGAGGAGAGAGAGAGGAGAGAGAGAGAGAGAGAGAGAGAGAGAGAGAGAGAAAGAGGAGAGAGGGAGAGTTAAGAAAGTTCGGAGGGGGAGTATTCGTAGGTTTAAATTCAATATAAATTTTGATAAGTCGGATCTATTATCTTTTCGGGGGCGTCGCTAGAGGGAGGGGGTGGGAATGTCTCCCCATCAAATAACTTTCAGTCCTTAGATTCAACAGTTTATCGGGTTGGCAAACTGCAAAAATTTACGACTTTCCTTTTCTTTATTTTCTTTCTTTTCTTCCTTGTTGGGATGAAATGAGAGCCTCTGTCGGGAAATTTGGAAATCCAACAATTCTTTTTTATTCCTTGTCGGCAAATTTGGTCCGACGCCCCAATCCAAAATGGTCTTGCAACGCCCCTGCATCTCTTCGTTACTACCATGAAAAGTGTAAACTAAATGATTATGCCTACATCTGAACTCCTTAATTCAGAATTCATCCAGATCAACTTACTTTTGAAAACTGAATACAGTAAATAAAGCTGTGTAAATAAAGCCGTCTAAAACTAATATCTAGTTTTATAATAAACGTAGTAGTGATCTTCCTGTTAAAACTTATTTACAATAATGAATCTTGCTCTCACTGTCTTCAAAATTTAATTGTACATATAAATAGAAATATGGAATATAGTTTAATTTAAAACTAGCATTTTTTCTGAGCCACTACGAAACTACAAGAGTCACGCTTACACAGACCTTTTGATCCGTACACAGAATTTCAGAACTTGTTCGAGATTAACATGCCCCTAACAGTGTACAGTCAAAGTGAAAATGGTCAAAGTATATTAAGCTGTCTGAAACTGAAAGGATTGTCTAGCTTTTATTAAAGGCCAAATATAAAATGAATTCCTAGTTTCTCGTCCCCTTCTTCCTTCTTTCGACCCGCCTCAATTTCTTGTTATTTGATATTTTTGTTCTGAAACTGAATATATATCAGTGCACATGTAGACAATGAGGAAACAATCATTAATGTAATGCAATTTCACCTTGTTTTAAACCTCTGAAGTGCATTTACAAATGAAATTGAATGCAGAAAATTTGGGTAGAATTTGACCAACAGCATTTTTGTGTATAGAAAAAATATCAAGTATTGAATAACATGGAAACCCCCTCCACCTCATTTTCAAGAAATGCGGACGAGAAACTAGGAATAAGTTTTACTTGGCTTCACATTATATATCATAGTCATCTCGCCGTCAACGTATACAGGGTCAGTGATTCAGTACGCTTTTTCCCTCCTGGCACAGGTGACGCCAAATACTTAATGATAATGCTGAATCATGTTGACATGATTAAACTTTAAGAGTGATAGATTTAACTGAGGAAAGCTTTTGAGATTCAGTCATTATTTATACATGTTGGGAAGTTAGATTAAGGATGGAAATCAGAGGACCTGGATATCTGGGATTTTTTAAGACAAGGGAAGGGACAAAATAATTGCAGACAGAGACAAAAGAGTTTGAGGGATTTTATTAAGTACGTTTTTAAGAGAAAGAAATCTTCAAAGGGATAGGGCAATTTTTTGTTGTTCTTTAAAAAATGAAATAGATAATAGGTAGATACATTGATTTATTGTAGTAAATATTTAACTTTTAAAATATTTGCATCATTGGATAACTCATTATGAATGCTATAAACTAACGTCGAAAATCACGAGTTTTTATTTCTTTCCTACTTATCTACAAGAATATAGGATGGATGGATCCTAATAATTATTACAGTTCCAAACTTCTAATCATTTTGAAACGCTTAAATTCTCCTCCCACATTTTCATCTTTGCCCATTTTCCTGTACTATCCAACCATATGATATTCTCTTACTCATGCATCTTCCAAGTTTCATTTCTTTTCATACATATTTATTTTTCTGCTAGAATATTCTTTACCATACCTTGTTATTTGTAAACATTATGTTATAGGAAAATTCACGCCAAAGTAGCCCTTGTAACAAACTTGACAAACATAGCAAAATACTAGAGGGATGATTGCAATACACCCTAATTCTCTATAATTATGATAGTAACGTATGAACCGTTAAACATTTCAGCAGAGTATGAACCCATGCATATATTCTAGGGTTTAATATTCTTGGTGACTGACCAGAGGGTCTTATAGAGACCTCCATATAAAAAAACACAATAATCTACACAGATCTGGTGAGTAGGAACACTTTTGTCACAAGATAGACATTGAAATACCTGCATACTTACCATCATTGTGTGTATGCGCGTCCCACGGTGAGTCCTGATCTGTGGAATTAAAAAAAAAGAAGGAATTTTGGAGAGGGCATATATCCAAAGTAAAAATAAAGAATAATTACAAACAGCAACAATGCTGAATAATAAAAATATATAAATAAAGCTTATCACAGAACACTTTTCAAAGTCAACTTCTAAAAACGCTGCGACAAGTGAAGGGTCTCCATGAGCGCCAAGTCTGACAGACATGTGCGCTATACAAGAATCCACTATTATTATTATAATAATAAGGATTTCATTCGTTGCTATTTAATCCACAGCTATAGCTGTCGCTATGTTTGGCAGTCATGTTTCAAGTTGTCAGTTTGTCAACAAGAACGCATACAATTTTGATTACTGTTAGTCCATTACATCAAACTAAGATGTGAAAATAGTCGAATGATGTAGAATATCAAGCTTACCTTCTTGGAATTTTTTAACGGGCGGTCAAAGAAAGGGAATGGCCTCCGGCGTCTGGCTCCACTGACCACACCCAGTCTTTCTTGACTACGATAAAGCAGCGGGCCTGGTTTGAGTGACCATGCAATACCCGTCTCAGCTTCCTCCCCACTACTCCTGTAGCAAGGCGTTTACGTCCCGAGAGCCTCAGCAGTGTTCGACCAAGTATCCCCCCTCAGTCTCCCCCCTGCTGCTTCTGCAGATCAGTCTGTAATAACAAGAACATTATAGAAAATTAAAGATCTACTTTGTTAAGCAATTACCTGCCCTCAAAGCAGTCCTAAAAATAAAAAGGTCTTCAACTGATGATGATAATACTATTACCATGATTACTATCTTCTCTTTTAATATAGATGGATATAATGTGACAAGTAGATCAAAACAAAAGATGAGACAGGAGAGTCTCCAAACGAGTCTCGAACGAGATTCTCCTGCCTACCTTGTCTTTTTGTTTTAGCTTGAGTGAGGACATCAGTGTTCTCTTATTCGGTGTATGCATTTTTTTTCGTGAAGAACAAGTATGTAAAAGAACTTCTTTGGGACGTATTATTCTCTTTTGTAGGAGTGAAAAATAAATTGGTATTATAATGAAGATATATTCTCAATAGTATAGCACTTTATCAATTTCGTATTTTATACGTGCTGTTAAAAATAATTTGTTCATGATAGCGTACAGTTTCCTCCTTGAATATCAGACACGACTTTATGCAAAGTAGGATAAATATCAAAGAATTTTTATACATTATTAAAATGGGTCCATGTTCATAAAACCTTACTAGGCCTAGTTGGCAACTAGCAATGTACTGTAGCCTATGCAATTTAGTTGACAACTAGCTTAGTACGGTTTTATGAATATGGGCCCTGGTCTACTGATTTATATGAAATTTACTCACTCCAGGCTATGATCACACATTGCCTCGCCTTGCGGCAATCCGGGCCGACCTCCGCAGGTTTTGGTTTGCCCGATTGGCGGCACGACGCTGCTCTCTAGCTGCTTCGAGCTGAGCGGCGGCTGCAGCTGCGATGTCTCGAGCCACTAGACGGGGTGACCTCCGTCTCGGGTGAAGTTGCTCACGCGCCTCCTCCCGTCTCCGCCTCTCCTCCTGCTGCTGACGGTAAGCAGGAACGACCTCCGCACGACCGTGCTCGCGGTGCAACTTGTTGACTGTAATGAAAAAGAAGAAAAAGTTTTTATAATTATTTTTACTATCACACGACTCTTTCCCACTTCCTTATGTTAATGTTTCTGTTGTATTGCTATCTGAAATGCCCGGGTTCCCAACATCTTTTTCACCAGGATTATTTCAGGACTTTTGCCCTTAACATAGCTAAAATGGGGGGGGGGGGGGGGGGGGGGGGGGGTCCCTGAATGTATAAATTTTCAGCCATAACAAATGATTGTGTTTCCTCAAAATATGCTGAGAGACTCCAGTTGAATTGTGGATTCTCTGAGGTGATTGGCATAGCACTATTTTCTGAGGGCCGCAGACCCGGAAAAAAAAAATTAGTTAACTATGGCAGTCACCGAAGAATCCATAATTTCAGCTGGTGCCTCGAAAAGAGTATGGTATATTTGATTTTATATCCTACATCATAGAGTTCTTATGCAAGGATTGGCCAGGAATGTCTCAAGTGACATAAAATACTTTCACCATGAAGAAAAAAATGGATATCGCGTGACGTCAGCCTCTCAATGGAAGGTATATTTGATTATTATCCCACAAGAGTAAGTATAGAAAGATAAATTAATAATTAAATGTAGAATCTAGACCTACATACACTGAGAGGCTCACGCAGAAACATTGTCGCGATATCGATGGCTTCGAAATATCCAGAATAACAAAAAAGTGACGTCAAAATATCGGTATACCTAAAAATATACGGAGGTCTGACGTCACGCGATATCCTTTTTTTTCTTCATGGTGAAAGCATTTTATGCCATGTGAGACATTCCTGACAATCCTTACACGAGAATTTTATGATGTAGGATATATAACAAAGAATATAACACAACCCCAATCCAATATACTTAGCCGCTTAGCACAGGGTCTTCTTCAGCATGAAGGCCTTCGTGAAAATGAAATCTATCACATAAAAACCCAAATAATCAGGTAATGGAAATGATTGTGCTATTATACGCAACGATTAATTTCAAAGGAAAAATAAATTCTTGCATAGTGATAATATCATTTGCATTAAAGTTACAAATGGATATCTTTAATATTTTTTTAGAATCAAAGTGCCAAACAATACTGCAGGGTTTATTCATTAAAGGAACTCGGATTATCGATATTCACTACAGGGGCATAACCTATGGGCATAACATTTGTTATTTAAGATAATTATATAAAAACTAGGACTAAAGTGTTTGGGATCCATATCTGATGTTTTAAGACACTGAAAATTGTATCACTGAAGTAACATACACGTATTCATAAAACATTCAAGAGAGACAATGAAATTCGATTCAATTTACACGTTTGTTTTGTTGTATTTTCCTCTTTTTTTTGTTGAACGGTGGGTATTTATCGGCTGGACATTTACATTAATTTACACTTTACAAAGGGTAGGTTGAGTAAACATAATACATATTAATTATACCGAAAGTGTATTATGCCTACTCCACTATCTATTCTTTGGTATCTTAATTTGAGTAACATGCATTTTCAAATTTAATCTTTAGGCCTATATATCATTATTGTTGTTAAAACAAGTAATGTAAATCAAAAATATTCAAATACATGAATAAGATGTTTATGTTATAATTTCAGCCCATTAAATTTGTATTAAATCGAGTACATACCGTGTTGCGTGCAGTAGAGCTCATCGCCGGCGTCTCCTTCGAGCGTATGAAGGCCGCGCCGCACAGTGGGCCAGGTGTCAGCAAAAGTGCGCCAAAATAGGGATTTGGTCAGTGAAACAAACTTCATTTTTTTCACGTTCTAAGCAAAGATTATAACGTGTAGAACACCTCTGAGCAGTATTTCTTCTTGGAATTAATTTTAAGTGGGTCATTTTTATTCAAAAAGACCCGAAACTTGGATTATTTGTTATGCATTGTGTAAAATGCAATACTGCGTTTTATTAAAGGTTTTTGCCAAACGGGTTGTTTAATGCACTTCAAATTGAACATGCTTATTCCAGAATAGTTATTTTAAATAATGATAGAGTTTACAGGCAAAATCTTATTCCTCTCGAAAGTAATTTTGGATGAAACACAAAATATTGGGCGGAAAATAGCATATTTTTTTTCAAGCGCAAAGATGGTCAACATTTCCGTCGATTTCCGCGCTGAAAATATCACGATCGCCTTTCTTATAGTTCATGGTTTACACTGCTACCAAATTTGCCTGCTACTTTTTGCAACTTTTTGAGTAAGAACCCATTTTCCACCGCATGTTCGCCTCTTTTTTTGCCTAAATCTTCCATGCGATAGAAGCGCGCTCTGTGTTCGTGAAAATGCGCAGGCAAAGCACACACAACAAAGAATAAAAATTCAATAGGCTTTTTGACATTAGTACCGAAAGAAGTTTCTAGCCCGTTTTAGATGATGGGACATGTCAGAAAACAACTAATATCCCAACATTTGGATTGCATTTTAATCTTTAGTCCAGTCTTTAGTGGTAGAACACTCGTCGGTCAAGAAGAGATTCCCAAGTTTCCTCTATGAAGTTCGGAAACAAAAAAGTGGAAGGAATCATAACAGAAAACGAAAACTGAGATAAAAAAATAAGATATAGAGAGAGATGGAGAAGGAGTGAGAGAGAGAGAAAAACAAACAAACAAAGAAAGAGAGAGAGAGAGAGAGAGAATGAGAAGAGAAGGGGCGACTGGAGCGTCATGTTCATCACAATCTGTGGATAGGATTTAAATGTTTACATCAAGCGGGTGAAATGACTACCACTACTGCCTAAATTGATCTGGTTTCTACTTTCAAACATCGCAGTTACATTTTGATCCCAAAGATGTTCAGTGGTGCTCAGTATTCCAAGGGGTGCTCAACTTTTTGCACTTTTTATATCCCGAGAAAATTGTTTTAATGTGTTATATTTGTTTAAGATAAAACTTACTTGTTATTATTAATATCGTTTAAGAGTAGATGTAGTTCATGTTCGTGCAATTGCTATATGAATAGAATAGGCTTCTGCTATGATGTAGGGTAAGGTGAAGATCTGATATTAAGTTCCACTGTCCGTAAATGCTCCTGTTTTGTATAAATAAACAATACTGCTTGCTTGCTTCCAAGCCAGAATTCTTTTAATGACCTACACTTGTCAAACAATGTGAAGTTTCTCTTCTTTGAAAAATGCGCTGGGCTGTACAATTTTTTTTTCCTTCAATGAATGAAGTCCAAAGGGCAAGATTACGCTCGCCTTTTGTGTGCATGAATTATTTTTATCTATCTACACGTATCCCATCCATCTATCTATAGGCCTATCTATTTATCTATTCATACACGCACCCCTCTGTCTATCTATCTATTTATCTGTCTACCTATTCCTCTATTTGTATATCTTTATTTTTAAATATATATATATATATATATATATATTAGCATGTTTCTTATTTGTAATTTCTTTTTAATTAGTATATAGACCTACATGTACATTTTCCCTCTACTATTCGATTTTTTTTTCTTCAAGGCTTTGGAACTGTTTAGTTAGGACATATAGACCCATTGTTGAGAGGGCGCGATTAATGACTGTCATGTAGTTTAAAATTCATACCGGTTGTTTATAATTTATAGAAATTTGAAACCTTTGGAGAAAGTATGATTTGTATCATAATTTGTCCAACACCAAAACCAAGCTCTCAAAATGTTCTCTATCTTTTTTTTTTTAACAGACCCAACATTCTGAGTAATTCACAAGGGCTTCAGTGAGTATTTCAAGGCGAAGGCTTTTCGAAATAATTCACTCTTCTTACAGTATAAACAATAGGGCAAAAGGACTTAGAATATGCATGGACTTTATTAGTCAGTATTATGATTTTGATAACTCGATAGTACCTACAGAATTACTTTTTAGTGATACAGGTACGTTTCTCTTTCGCAAAGTTATTAATGCTACAGAGGGCGCTCTTTCATTTTTAAAAACCTTAATAACTAATAACTAATAACTAAATTTAATAACTCATTTTTTAGTTAGCTGAATATTATTATTTTATTAGTATATGCATTATCAATGTTTACTTTCAAGTAATGACATCATACATTGCAATACATTGCAAATTTCTCATTATTTGAAATATTTTCCAGTAGGGCGCCCCCTTTAAGTCTCTTTTATGTACCATATTGCCTGAGCTTTAAGTTAACACCTTTTTCACCTTTTGATATACAAGCGTAGAGATCGCATTATCAATTTTCTGAAGTAGGAAAGTCATTGTAATACGAGAAATGTGTTATTTTCCATTGGATTTTGGTAGCCAATCAGAAATCGGTATTTTAATGACGTCATAGGTATTTGAAAATATTTTCATTGGATTCTACGGGTCTGAAAACCCATAGACCCATCATTAAAATTCAAATTTTAGGTAAAACTCAGTGAATATGAATTTTGGCGCACTTTGGAGCCATTCTGGCCCACTGTGCGCCGGGTGCAGCGTCTGCGATCTCTATACGGGGTCCAACCTGCGCACAGCATCGAACCCCGGCTGGCTGACTGTAATAGATCAATCACATTGAAAAGTTGAGAGAAAATAGATGATTTTGAAATGAAGTAATGAACAATTATTATTCTTCATAATACTTGTCATTTATCATGTTGAGAGAAAACAGATGATTTTGAAATGAAGTAATGAACAATTATTATTCTTCATATACTTTATATAATCTATATTTTTTCCTATTAGCAATTAAAACAGTTTTTTAAAATTGAATAAAGGGACAGCCTTTAAGGAAAGGCTATATGAATGATGGATGAGTAAAGATGGAATATAAGTGATTCAATTGAGCGGGTTTATCCGCAGACCCCTCCCCCCCCCCCCATCCACACAGCGATACTAAATGAATTTCCCGATGTTGATTAATTTTGCGCCCTATACGATGTAGTGCATAAAATAGCGATTTCAAAAGTTCAACATCTGACAGAAATCTAAACTAGGTTGCCTTGCTAAATTATTATTCGACCATATTACTTCAGGGTTTCGTTCTCCGAGTACAGGAAGAAAGAAATAAGATCTAGCGTTTTTCAATGTTCAAAATTTGAAGGAAGGTGTAGGGCTTGGTTGCTACGAGTTTTTCTTATGGGTAAAATGTATAAGAAATTGTGTTTTGGGGATTAAACTGCAGCAAATTATAATAATCTATATTGCTCAGTTGCTTTGTTCCTAACTTTTGTTAATCAATATTAATCAGCTGACTAATAAGTTTATTTATATATTCATTTATCTATTCATTCGTTTACTAATTTATATATCTAATTCATGAATTGTATTAAATAGTAATTGTTCAACAATTGAAGAATCTCAACTTTCCTCGACTTTATTTTACGTGGGCTTTCGTTAATTTTGCGCCCCATTTGACGAAGTGAACAGAAAAGCATTCATCAGTGTTAAAAATTCAAAACTGTATCGCTCGATGCAGAGCTCCCTTGCGAATTTTCCAGCGCATAAAAATAAAATGCATAAGAAATTACGTTTTTTGAGATTTAAAATGCAGAAAAATATAACCCTCGGTCTATTCTCTCCCTTGCTTGTACAGTTACGTAGTTGGGGAGGCGCAATTTCATTTTTTTTGCCCCGAGCGCCATAATCACTCGATACGCTACGGCGGTCGTCACCTCTTTATGACGACATATACGAGGAAAAAGGCCGTCTTTTTTTTTCTTCTTTGAAATAATTTGTTTGCCTAACTTTTAGGAAAAAAGGTTAATTAAGGCATTTATTGCAATAATTAGATCTCGGTTTAGAGGACGAGTTATTTTAAAGACATGTGGGTTTTTATAATGTTTCGGAAGTAAGATAAATGAAAATTATTCACTTACATTTTGTGTTGCCAGCACTGGAATGCATCCAAGGCTGGGGGTGCCTTCCTCTTGTAAAGGGAACCCTCGCGGGTGTACGCGGCGCAGTTCAGTCCATACTGGTTAGCCATCTTTCACGAGGTGAAGTTATAACCAACCGAAGCAACGAAGAAAGTCCACGAAACGAAGCAAAGCTAAGTAACCTCCAAAACGACGTGTCTACGACAATGTCTAGCAGAGTGAGTGGAAAGAGTTACAGTTTGCGATCTTGCACGTAACCTCGCGCGATATCCTTCAGAGGTTTCTTTGAAAGTGTAATTAGAAAATACATCACGTGGTTCGAGCAGACGAACCAATCACATTTTACCGTTCAGGGCTACACCCAAACTGTAAACAGGAATGCACGCCAAGAATACAATTTAGAAATTCCTATACTGTGTCACAATCTATAGCAGCCAAAGATTTGCTATGGTGAAGTCATGTGACATTCCAAGTATGGCCTGGTTTATTTGTAATGGTTTACAGCTTTCTGAACGAACATACATTGGAAGCTACATCGTCTTAAGAATGTTGATCAATAGAAAGTTCACATTTGCATTACAATCAACGGATGTTTCAACTCTGCTTACAAACGACGAGATGTTGGCCGGAGTCGCCGGACCATGCATAAAGGACACATTCTATTCTCATTGACATTGCGTGCTGTTGCTGGGTTGGAACAAGGAGCTTCAAGAGCTGGAGTTCCAACTGGCAACAAATTATCTCAAGCAGCTGCTCCTTTCTAAGGATGCACAAAAGAATCTACAGGTGCGCTGTAGCCCTTGATGTCCGATGTTCGAAGCCGCCAACTTCATATGGGAAAGCTTGAGTATTGATTTTTGTCACAAATGAAATATCGAGAATATTTCACTTTTTATTTGAATATACAAAGTGAAATTTTCACATACGATAAAATTGAATACAAAAGCCTAATTGTGTCCAGAAATTTGGCTATATTGTATGATAATAGTTTCAATTTGTGGAAAAAAGGGTAAAATTTTACAATCCTAAAATCCCCAATTTGACGCTCTTCCGATTACTCCCTGCAAACGAAAATAAAAATTGCAATTGTTCAAGTACAGTTAATTATGATGTTATATGTCAGATTAGTGCCCACACATGCCCAGTCGCGCAATTTTATATATCAGGGAATTTTGTACAATTTCTTTTCGCTTGCCCCCAATAAAGGTAAGCACTGTGAACTGCTAATATCAGACTAGTGATAACGAAAAGTAATTATCATTACACAAGCATATTTTCCTTTGAAAATGGCCCGTAAGTTTGCAGCCAGGCAGGAATCTTTTTGTCTTCTTATCTGCAAGGAAGATCAAGTTAAGCACATGCCTGACATATTTTTCCTTGGCGGCATCGAACATGGTTCAAAGGGAATGAGATACATGTGACTCCAGTTCTTGAAGCTCCTTGGTTGTTTATTCAAATAAAAAGTGAAATATTCTCGATATTTCATTTGTGACAAATTTCAAAAAAGCTTTCCCATGATGTTGGCGGCTTAGAACATCGGGCATCAAAGGCTACAGCGCACCTGTAGATGCTTTTGTGCATCTTAGAAAGGAGCAGCTGCTTGAGATAATTTGTTGCCAGTTGGAACTCCAGCTCTTGAAGTTCCTTGGAACAACCAATTCAGCAACGAACAAGCATACACCTAAACTACAATAATAAGATATAGGCTAATTGTCTTTACCTCCAGGTTTGTTTCTCATTCTTTTAATGGACAGTTATGGGATGTATTATGAACGGGCCATTTTCCCTGAACAAAAATGACAAAGCCTAGTTTATTCAAGGTTCTGTGATAACTCCTTGGTTTATTTATCTTATTTAGAGAGATGTTCTTATTGTTCCGCTCTGTAGTTTAATGTATGATATCAATCATATTATAGACTATTTTCAAGTGTATCCTCGTCATGCTCATTATGATTCCCCGAACAGGTGGGTAAAATAAACAGGATAGGCGAAAGTACTTAAATGCCTTTTAATAACACATTTTCGAAGGGGGGGGGGGGGGGGGGGAGGGGAGGTTGACGCCTCTTGCCCGAATATCAACTATCTTGTTTCTAAATTTTGAGAGCAAGCGAAGCGAGCAATGTTAGGTCTGTTGAAAGCCAGAAGGGCATTAACTCTGTATATTATGAGTTAACTCCCTTCCGGCTCCAAACAGACTAATATTATACATTCGGGTAACTCGGATATTCAGAAATCTCGTTGCCCTAAAAAAGATCCTTTATTATGCATGGTAAAAATGTTATTTCGTTATCAAAATATACTACATAAGATATAGGAATTATTCGGGCACCTCGCTGCCCGCATATGATAGTCTGGGAGCCTGTCCCGATATAGTTACCCCAGTTTACCCATAAGATTTGACCCTGTAAAAAAAAAAAAGAAGAAGAAGAAAAAAAAAAAATTGGTCCTTGGGCTTCAAGGGGAAAAATTTACCCCAATTTTTAGGGGCTGTCTGACACCCCATCCCGACGGATATTTTTGTCAGTTTTTTGTGTTTTGTAATTTCCAGTCATACTACTTCCTACTGACAAAGTTTAGTGCATGGTGGAGATGGGGTAAAATCGACCCGACTTTGGGGGCTCTTGGGGCTAAACTCGGCGGCTACGGTCAGGCTGACAACCTTTGTGTCAGTGACTTAGATGGTTTAAGTAACTTCACAGGGACAAATCTTATGGGTAAAATGAGGTGACTATTTCGGGACAGGCTCCTGGCCTATGAGGCCATGGTTGCTCGAACATCCGAGCTTTAGCAATTCCGAAAATGATATATGGTTCATAATTCTGAAATGAAATAGGGTTCACAATTCCGAAAATGAAACAGGGCTCACAATTCCGAAAATATAATACAAACTTATTCCATTTTCGGAATAAAGAACCCTATTTCATTTTTTGAATCACGAACCCTATTTCAGTTTCGGAATTATAAGATCCCTATTTCATTTTCGGAATTACGAACTCTATTTCATTTTCGGATATACGGTTACATCAAAGTCAGCATCAGCATAACTGATGTGATCTCCTTAATGTAATAAGAAGACGTACAGTTAATGTGAGCGAGCGTACCGAGAGAGCTTTGGAAAAAAAAATAGATAAAATTGCCTAAGTTTTTTTAATCAAAGGGTACTGGGGCGTTGAGGGTGTTATACCCTCCTTTCCCCTGGTCCACTGTCTTAAACTGTGCTGGTATCAGTAAGGAAATAAATTAGTAACCATAAATTGAAGCCTCTCTGATTCTTTGGAGATAGGTTTATAGCTCTTTTGAAGACTTTAGGGACACGATTTTGGAAGCGACAGTGGGAAATGTAAGTAAAGTGGGGCGTTTATCAGAAGACAAAATGGACACCTCTGAAAAGGGGCACATATCAGAGGTTTAAATGGCACTTATCAGATATGAAAAAGTTCACCCATCTGAAGTGAAAGGGGGTTCCTTACAAAAGATGCAAGGGCACCTATTGAAAAGGAAAAAGGAGCCTCATGAGAAAAAAGGGTACTTATCATAATATATAGAAATGGGGTTTTTATTAAAAAAGGGGCTTTTTTTTGGATACTTGAAAAAGTGTCAGGAGGGGGCGGGAGTGTATTGTACAACCCTGCGCCCCTTCCTTTAACGCTGCTTAATTCTGAACCTTTGCAATTGTGAACCTTCGAAATTACGAACATTTAGAAAAACGAATCTTCAGAAATATGGCCCTTCTGGATTATGAACCTTGCAGCCAAGGTTCGGAATTTTTATTTTCGGAATTATGAATCCCCTCGTATGGGAATTTTGTCTTCCGGAAAAGTGAACCTTTGAAATAATGAACCTTCGGAATTAGGAACCTTCGGAAAAAAAAAAAAATCCCACCGGCAAACATGGAACTCGTAAATATATATCACAAGAAAAAAAAAAAAAAAAAAAAAAAAAAAAGAGAGAAAAGATCATAATCTGCACTAAATCTTGAAGAGCGCCATCTCAACCTGCCTCCAAACAATATATATCACTGGCTTGCGGATGACACGGCACTGTTGTTCCTTGAATTACTGCTAAAATGGCAAATTGTGTAATTTGTGTGAAATTTTCGGAGAAGCCTGGTCGTCCTCGACTAGATGGAGTTGATCTTGGTTCATCTGTAGCAGACTTTAGACAAAGAGTTTCGACTGTATTTGACATCCCGTCAACAGATATTCGTGAGTAGCCAGTCTTGGGCGCATAGCCTTTCCGCATGAAGACTACGCCAGCGCACCAGGCGCAGAGGCGACTTGCATGCTTGGGTCATTGGAGCGCCTGCATGCAGGTAGACCGAAAATTCTGTCTCTCGTTCGTTAGACTCTTATTTGGGAAGGGTCGGCTCTTCTCTTAGAGACAGAAGCGGGCTGTTCGATCTGCTGTGCAACCGACAAGGTTGTAGATCTACTTGTAGATTAATAAAATAGGGAATGATATTAAGGGATCAATTCCCCATTGCATTGGCATTGCCAACATTACATTTTCACCCGGGGTCGGGCTAACTCGGCACTAGGGCGAACTCGGCACTGCGCGGTGACGGTGTTTCAAGAGTTGAAGTCCACGCTACGCACATTACCATTTTTTAGCCTTAAATTTCATGTTTTGCATAATTTTACTTCTTGAAATTGTCAACATTACTTCTTTGCTAACCATTTTACACATTTATATCAAATAATTTGAATTTAAGTGCTTTGAAATGTGTAATTAAATGCGAAATTCAACACAAGTGCTTGCGATCACTTTAACTCTCTGGGCTCACTCCGCGGCGATTTTCCGCCAAGGCCGAGTTCGCCCTAGTGCCGAGTTAGCCCGCATCCTTTCACCCCATGGAAACATTGAATTTCCAGGGCCCTCAAGCAGGTCCTGGACTCCGGCCGCAAGGGACTTTGCGCTTCGCATACATCAGTTTAAACTTCTTCTACATGTTTGAATTTTGTTTGTGGACCACCCTGGACCGTGTGCCTACTTTCTCTTAATGTATTTTTTGTTCTTATAGAGAAGAGAAAGGAAACTTATAAACTAAAACAGAAAGAACAGAAATATTTGAATGACAAAAACAACATGAACAAAGGAGCACTCTTCTCACAGAGTAAGGATTTTTCTTTTGCTATATGCTTAATATGTCCCTGAATATGACTTTGTGGCTTAAGATTTTCTGATAAATTTTGTACAAGAAAATAACATACAGAAATCTATACACTGTCTCCCATGAGCACTCATGTGTTCCCTCATGACTGTAAAAAAATGAAGTTTTAATGTATTGTTTTGAGCACTGCATTATGCCATATTTGTGTTTATGCATATTATCATTACAGATCTGGTTTACTGCGGGAAGCTGATGAAAGATACCGACTCTCTGGCAGGATGTGGTGTGAAGGCTGGATGTACTGTGCACATTTTAAGAAAGAAACTACCTGAACCTGAAGTCAAACCTGGTAAACTAAAAATATGTAGACTGTCCTTTTGTAATGTAAAAAGATTTCATGATATCTTTTTATATTGATCTTGATGTTCCCTTCCCCGATCAGAATAATGTTTAGATAATTCATAAACATCCTTTAAATATATTTTTAACAACACTCATTCTCATTCAATTCTGACCTTTTTGTAGCTTAAGAATTGAATGACTTTGTTTCCTCCAAAAATTATGATGTAGGAATGCATAGTAAAGCACAAATGAAAATATCAGTTAATATCAAGGATAATGTTTAAGCATTTTTTTTTCTATCTGCAACAATTGGAATTAGCATTGAAAATAAGAGCTTAACCAAAATTGTCTACCTGCTTTGTATTGCAATGCTTTAAAACTTTAAAAGGCAAGCAAACTGATATGACATTCATAGTAATGTTTACCAATGGGGATCATCATTTTGTCGTTTCTGCCATCTTTGCTCAGAACCCCTGGATGATACTGGAATCCGTCAACTCCTCAATGCTCTCCATGCTGCTCTGTTGAACCCAGCTCATAGGCAAGCTGTAAGTGAACATAAATCTCTTCAAATGTGCATTAATGAGAACAAGAAGTAGGCAAATTCTTTTCACACTAATGGTTTGCTATGTTCAACATTTTAGAATAAATATATTCACAATTCACTCAGAGAAAAAGACTTTCAAAAAATGCTGAATAGTATCTTTACTTTACTATTCTTTAGATATACTGTAGCAGTGTAAAAATTACCTTTTTGATGTTATATATTGATGAGATTTTCCTACGACAAATGCTATGTTTTAAATCATAATAAGATTTTAGATTTTAGGTTTTTCCAGAACCCTTTTTTTTTTTCGCTTTCCAGTTCCAGAATTACATTACTCTCTGATATTTTTCTCTCTAAACGTTAGCCCATACTGTCAATACTTTGTCAATTTTAAATTGAAAACTATAACTTTCAAATGTATCATGGTCAACAAATAAAGAGTATTTATTGGCAGAATTGGTCGTGAATAAACCAGTTTGGTTGCACAGTGGTGTGCCTGACATAGCTACAGACAGGGTTTTGCAAGATAGCTGCCATTCATATAGATGCATGAAAGAAAAATAAAGAAAAATGAAAGATGAATTCTTTGCATTTCAATTCTATTTCAGGTGCACAAGATTCTGACAAGTCCTGAAACAATAGACAACATCATTGCTGCTACGCCTGGTATGGCAACAGATCATATTGCAATGTGTAAGTATCATGAATGTAAGATTGTGTCTGCTGTCAGTGTCAATACCATTCCGATGAGTTTTATGAATATCTACTCCCTGCCCCTTTCATATTTTCCCTGCTTTTCCCACTTTGTAACATGAGATGTACCAAACAGGCATTAATTGTTTAAAGTGGTATGTTTGATGTCTTATCTGACAGTATTGAAAGAAACTTATACTTACATCTTGAATCAAATTCTTGTGTTATATGCAGCGATGCTCAGGGACCCACAACTCCTCGTTCAAGTGGCTGATCCAGATAATGTTAGGAGGTAAGACTATGAATATTGAAATGTGATTAACAAAACAATTCATCGAGGAGATCTCAAGGTCCTCATGCAGATAAATATAAGCTCTCTCTCTTTCTCTTTCTCTCCCTCTCTCTCTCTCTCTTTCTCTCTTCCTCTCCCCCTCTCTGTCTCTCTCATCTCAAGGTATAAAATATGAATTTGTGAGCAAGGGCTAGTTTCAGCCAGAATTATGCCTGTCTTATTGTTGAGTATTATTTTCATCTTCATCCTATCCATTTTTTCACTGTTCATCACACTCCCTTTCTCTCCTGTGTAGGATTGTAAAGGCCCATCCAGCAATTGGTCATGCTGTGATGCACATAGCAGCATCGGTCACCGAGGAGGCTGCCCTCAGTGGTAGGGGAGGTACTCTTGGACAAGACGCTCCACTAGATCGTGAGTATGATTTGAGTAGTGTCTCAATTTGCTCTTTGAATTGAGAACGATTAAAACTTGTGCAGATCTAACACAAAACAAGGTACATTTTGTGTCTGGTTTCATGTCATCATGAGATTGAGTGTACCAGTCTGATTTATGCCCCATTTTACGCCAAAAGGCTGTTCAAGATAATACTCACTTGATTAAAGGCAACATTTCAGTTTAAATTCCGCACAAATCATTTTTATGTTGAGTGCCATGAAATTGTCTGTTATTTTAATGTCATGAATAAGGATAATATTAAATCATTCAAAATCTCATTTTAATTTATTGAAAGTATAATTCAGATTCAGATCTTCAAGTGTCACTATTTTTTTATTTAGCCTTCAGATTATTTTGTTGATCAAAGTATAACTGTAAACTTAAGGTGGGCTAATGAATATCAAATTGAAGACACCTTTTAAAGATTTCATCACGTTTCCTATATTTGTTATTATTTATTTATTTTGTGTAGCTGCCTTCTTCCCTGATCTGACCTCAGATGAAGAGATGGAAACAGCTGAGGTGAGTTCAAGGCACTATTTATTCATAGCAATGTGAAAATGGAATTGATTAGTTATGAATGCTGTAACATAAGGGTTCACATATCAATGTGTTTTTTTTTCATTTGCAGTGTTATCAAATGCTTTATTCAACTAAAACTGTCTAAAGCTGATGTAATATATTGTCATAAAAAGAGAAATCATTTCTTTGTAATTGGTAGTATTGGATGTTAAAATGTGTCATTCACATAGTTTTTGTAAACCCGCATGTCACATTTGATGATAAAATATTTTTTGGTAACATGAACCAAAATGATTGTTTTGTAACACTAATATTATACATGTATACCGTAAATAACATTGTGTAAACCGCTGTCATGTATTAACCGCACCCCCAACTTTCGACCCTCTGAGGGAAAAAAAAAAATGCTTGCCTAATTCAAGTCATGTTCTTATCAAAATGGCTAAATCAAGAGGCAAAAGCACTAAGAAATGATTTAGAAAAGTGTAAAACAAAATTGTACTTTAATTGGTAGTTTGCTGTTTCTTAACTCATTTTCAAAGTCGGGGAACTCTTTGAATAGGAGTCGTTGACCAAAATAAGGCTTGCTGCAGAGACGTGACCCTTGTTGAAGTATAGATCGGTGATCGTATCTTAATCACCATCAAAATGAAAGAAAACATCACAAAACACACAGTAAGGATACAGATTAAGGCACTCATACACATACGAGGTTATCGTAAGATAACCTCGTACTCCATACGTGTTTTATTGGCAGATTTGAATGTATACTTTACAATATCACCTCCCTTGCAATTCCAAGGGTTTATTCCCTATTTTTGCTGTATTTATGTTGTATGATGTCTATGTATGTAAATGAATTTGATTTTTAAACTTGTATTAAACTAATAATTTAACTACAAAAAGACAAAAACTTACCAGTTTGCTTTCCATTCAGCGGAGTTCTAGTAGAAGATGCTTGGCTATGGCGGCGTTGTCGTAGTTGTTTTGGTGCGCTAGCCTAGAATTACAGTCGTTTCGATATATACTAACGCTGATGGCGCTATATAGAAATATACGATCCTGTGGAAGAATTATGCAATGCAAAAATGTTTTTCCCCAAACGTCTGGAGAACAAAGCCAGATGCCGAATCAAGCTTCCGGGGCACTTTTCCCTAGAGATCAGGTGCTTCCGGGGTCAGGCAAACTTCGCAAAGACCTTTAATAGTGTTAAGACAAATTACTCTCTCGTATTTCCGTAGTACATTCGGCAGGTGTATATTGCCGTGTTCAAACGAGACTCGCCTTACGAGTGCACCACAATACGCACACGTGCTTAGTAGCGGGTTGAGCACTCTTCGCATTTATACTCTTCGCTTCAGGTCGAGGCATATAAGCGTACTGTAGATGATTTTAGCTTGGCCCAGTCCCCGCTACTGTATACACGAGGAGTGAGAAAAAGCCCTTTAAAGTACTGCTTTCCAGTTTTGGAATCAGAAGTCAACATACAAGAGTTGAAGAGTCTCTGAATCAGGTATTCTAGCAAATTTAAGAAAATTAAATCGTGTCTAGAGCAATTTTGTTGTCTGTTTTTGAATGCTGCAACAGTGAATGTTCGACACAGTCCCACATAGGCAAGGGCCTATGAGTGAGATTAAGGCAAAGTGATACCTTGCTTGAGAAAATATTGCTAGATAAATCCAAGAACAATCACAGAAGTTCCTTGTTTGAAGAGCTATGACACAAAGTTTTTCAACAAAATAATCGGTCCCAAAACGTTTGAAGTTTCCCCCATTTCATACCCATGCATAGGTAGGTTTCGCTCCCCTGCTCCAGCCACCCAGCAAGTTTGCACGTTCCGCTAAAATAAGAGAAAAGTCTCTGCACATGGCTTTTGCATAAATTAATTTGCATACTAGCTCAACCGATGCGCATTGGTTGAGCTAGTATGCAAATTAATTACTCAACCAATGTGCATCGGCTGAGCTAGTATGCAAATTAATTTTTACGCAAAAGCCATGTGCAGAGACTTTTCTCTTATTTTAGCAGAACGTGCAAACTCGCTGGGCGGCTGGAGCAGGGAAGCAAACCTACCTATGCATGGGTATGAAATGGGGTAAACTTAAAACGTTTTGCGATCGATTATTTTGTTGAAAAACTTTGTGCCATAGCTCTTCAAACATGGAAATTCTGTGATAGTTCTTGGATTTATCTAGCAATATTTTCTCAAGCAAGGTATCACTTTGCCTTAATCTGTATTCCTACTGTGTGTTTCGTGATGTTTTCTTTCATTTTGATAGTGATAAAGATATGATCACGAATCTTTATTTTGACAAGCGTCACGTCTTTGCAAGCCTTGCTTGGTCAATGTACTTATATGTGGGGGATCCCTCATTGAGTGTATACTACGGCACCCTGCCACCGTGGTTTGTGTCATGGCATTGAACCTGCTCGTGGGTTATATACGCAAGTTAGGCTGTTAATTTCAACATCAAAATTAATTTGTAAAAATATTTCGTAAAAATATTTTGTAGCATGTGGACTTACAAAACAGTAATTGCATTCCCTTTGAGCACATACACAGGACCTTAGACCCCAAGATTATTGTCAGTTTTGGCAATATATGACTCTTCATTTTTTTGTTAGAGCCTAGCATCGTGTATTACCCGCACCCCCGACTTTTGGCATTTTCCGACGAGCAAAAATGTGCGGTTAATACAGCGTTATTTACGGTAGATGCCTTTGCGAAAACTTACTTCATTATACTTGTCTCTTGGACAGGGTGGACCGAGCACAAGCCAGGGTACAGGTCACAGGTCAAGAGGTCAAGGGGGCATCACCACGGCACAGCTTACTGCTGCATTAGCTGCTGCAGGAGTGGGTAGACAGGGTAATGCAGGGGTAAGTAGGATCATTTTGGAAACATTCTTCGGAAGTCTGTGTGTAATTGTACTAGTGTCAAATACAGTGGCAATGTTGTCAATGATTTGTGGTTCATGCAGTTTATGTTATATGTTTGCTTTTTCTATCATCATAAGAAGATTCATGTGTATGAATCAGGGTTGTCACCAGGGACTTTTTAGTGGTGGAAATTTTATCGCCTGTGAGTTACTTACGGGCGAGTTTTCTCAAAACCCGAACATGTACAAATCAGCTGATTGCGACATTCCAGCTCGGAGACGAGTACAGTGTGTAGTGATTTGATGCTGGGCATGCACGCACGGGTACGGGTACGGGTACGTGAACAATTTATACGTAAATATGATTCGTATTTGGGAAGGAGCTGCGCTGCGCTAGTGGCTGTGTATAGTTGTGTATACCTTCCAGGAAAATTCTTTGCGCAGTTTAAATTTCATGTAAATTTCATGCTTATGCGTACATATAATTTTTTCATTGAATCTGCTGGCTTAAACCACAATTGCATGTTTGTAGGTCAACATCGTAGTATTTTTTCTTTGTCATTGGGGAATCAGTGCCGGGCGGGCGGGTGTGATATTGCGTTGAGTGCCGGTCGGAAATTTCGAGTGGTGGAAGGTTCCGACCGGCGCCGACCACTGTAGTGACAACGCTGGTATGAATTATATTGTTATGTTATTATGTTACTCGGAAACCCAAATAATTAAATGTAATTGTATTAATTCTACTTAAAATGTAAGTGGATAAGTGGATTCTTGGCATACTGTTAAACCTGACAATTTTGCGACCTGAAACTTTTATTGATTGTAAACAGTGGTCATTATTATGGCAGGATATTTTGGGAAATTGCCAAACTTCAGTGTTGTGATTCAAATATTTACATTGAAATTTTCATGAATCTGGACTTGTTCAGTTTGTGATGGTTTCTAGTGTTACACGAGGTGTATAATTGGGCTTAGGGAGATCTTGAGTAGTTGGAAACTGTACATTGGACAAAAAAAAAAACTCGAAATGGAGATGATCAGAGTCATCCATGTACAGAGTTTGGCCAACTCGGTTTCAGTTGGGCATGGTGTATATTCCTTTGTTTCATGCTTGCCTAACAAAGCAACATGTGCCATATTGCTATCTACTGGAGCCAAGTTGGCCGAACTCTGTGCACATATCTACATATAGAGACAACCTGATTAAGAGGGATAGATTGCCATTGGTTGTATCCTCCTGATATTATTCTCAATTGTTAAAACTATTTTCTCCTGTCTAGATGATGCTGAGACCATTTGAAGGACCAGTCACCGGTGGCAACCAGCCCTCATCCTCCTCTTCATCCTCCGCTCCCAGCCAACCCTCTAGCCAGGGTGCTACTGCCCCACCTGAGGGAGGAGGAGCACAGTCTCTCATCACAGCAGACATTTTCAGACAAGCAATGAGTCAAGCTCTGCAGGTAGCTCAGAGAGGGAGAGGACCGGGGGATACCACCGATGGGGTCACATCAGCACCCCCTGCTCAGAACTTTCGGGTAAATCTCTTGATTTTTTAAAGCAACCCATTCTCCTGTAATCTACTTCAATTTAAATCCAACACTGGGTTTAAGCTTGGCCTAACATTAAGTTTAACAAAAAAAGTTAGACGGAGTTCAAAGTTTTCCCTTTGTTAAATGTGGCTTTTTCCTGGCACTGGGTTAAACTGAATTATTAGAGTACTGACCATTGTGCTCTGAAAACTCAATGTAGTAAAAACAGAAGATCAACTTCATCTAAGTTTTGGATTCCCATAAAAAATTGCCATCACTGAACACTAAACAGTTTATTTAGTCATCTAGGGATATACATGTACACCAGTAATAGCACCAGTAACAAATGCGCAGTCCAGCAAAGACAACGTGATAGCCAGATAGCTTCCTGCGTATGGTTAGTGCACCGTGTACTAAGTGAATATTTTTACAGTAGAGTGATTTATCTTAGATTAATAATTCCTTCGCGCCATCATTGCGAAGGGTGCGTCACCGCTGAAGCAGCAAATGCCTCGCAGAAGAGCCGCAGTAGCGTTCTTGCTGTAGAAGCAGGATAAAAGGTTTTAGGTAGACTTTATTTTTGGCATTGAATGGTGGGTGATTCCTTGACAAATATAGTATTTTCTGAAAATTATTAACCCAAAACTGTCAAACGCCTCCACCACTGGTGACAGTACAGTAGTGTCATATTGCATACTCTGTATATTTTATTATTTTTCATCAAAAAGAATTATATTTTCAGAGGGGTAAGAAGTTTTAAAAATATTAGGGCCATGTTGTTTATACTTGAATCTTATTAATTCCACATTATTTACAAGTAATTCTTGAAAATAATAACTATGTTTCTTTTCATACTAACACAGTCTCAAATGCAACAACTGAGAGACATGGGATTGACAGACGATACTACTAACCTTAGAGCGCTACAAGCTACCGGAGGAGATCTACAGGCAGCGCTACATCTCATTCTAGAGGGCAGGTTATGATATCAAGATTGAGAAATAGTCGTGGGGATTCCCCTAACTGTACTGCTGGATCATAAAGAGACCAGGGTGGGGCATACTAATCTTAGAGTGCTACACGCTACCAGAGGAGATCTACAGGCAGCATTAAATCTCATTCTAGAGGGCAGGTTATGATATCAAGATTGAGAAATAGTCGCGGGGATTCCCCTAACTGTACTGCTGGATCATAAAGAGACCAGGGTGGGGCATACTAACCTTAGAGCGCTGCAAGCTACCGGAGGAGATCTACAGGCAACATTACATTTCATTCTAGAGGGCAGGTTATGATATCAAGATTGAGAAATAGTTGCGGGGATTCCCCTAACTGTACTGCTGGGTCATAAAGAGGCCAGGGTGGGGCATACTAATATTAGAGTGCTACATGGTACCAGAGGAGATCTACAGGCAGCATTAAATCTCATTCTAGAGGGCAGGTTATGATATCAAGATTGAGAAATAGTCGCGGGGATTCCCCTAACTGTACTGCTGGATCATAAAGAGACCAGGGTGGGGCATACTAACCTTAGAGCGCTGCAAGCTACCGGAGGAGATCTACAGGCAACATTACATTTCATTCTAGAGGCAGGTTATGATATCAAGATTGAGAAATAGTTGCGGGGATTCCCCTAACTGTACTGCTGGGTCATAAAGAGGCCAGGGTGGGGCATACTAATCCTAGAGTGCTACACACTACCGGAGGAGATCTACAGGCAGCATTAAATCTCATTCTAGAGGGCAGGTTATGATATTAAGATTGAGAAATAGTCATGGGGATTCCCCTAACTGTACTGCTGGATCATAGAGAGGCCAGGGTGGGGCATAATAACCTGTGCGCATTACAAGCTACCCGAGGAGATTTACAGGCAGCATTACATCTCATTGTAGAGGGCGGGTTGTGATTTAGTTGTGGGATGGTTACATGTCGTTTTTCCGAAGGTTCGTATTTCTGAAGGTTCTTATTTCCGAAGGTTCGTATTTCTGAAAATGAAATACGGTTTGTAATTCCGAAAATGAAATAGGGTTCATAATTCCAAAAATGAAATAGGTACCCAGAAAGGAGGGAGGGGGAACCAAAACGACTGAGCAGCCCCCCCCCCCCCCCATATCAAGGGTAAAAAAAAAAAAGAGAGAGAGATAAAAGAGAGAAAAAAACTATTACAGAATAAAAACCAGTGAATTATCTGGCGATAATTCTGTCTTTCCATATATTATGTTATTTTCCTTTTATTTCTTCTTCACTTTCTATCTTTCATTATGTTATTCTTTGTGTTTATCCTTCTATCATTTCCTCTTGCTGTCTTCGTTATGTTAATTTGTTTAAGTTTCTTCTATCTTCTTCTCTTTCTATCTTTCCTTATGTTATTCTTTGTTTTTATTCTATCATTTTCTCTGTCTATGTTCATTATGTTAAAAATAGGAAACCATAAGATAAAAACAAAGAATAACAAAAGGAAATATAGAAAGAGAGAAAGACAGAAGGATAAAAGCAAAGAATAACATAAGGAAAGTTAGAGAGAAAAGATGATGGAAGAAAAACAACATAACATAGGGAAAGATAGAATTATCTGGCGGCCGCCAGAAACTTGTCTGGCGGCTGCCAAATACTTATCTAGCAGCCGCCAATATTATATTTTCCTTCCATCATCTTCTCTTTAACTTTACTTATGTTATTCTTTGCTGCGTGGCCGCCGCACGGGCTCCCTACAATACTCGAGTGACCCCCTCCCGTATCTCGCCTGACTTGTACAAAGTCAGGTGTTCTTTGAGTCGTCAGACGGCTTCTACGTGCCCCGCCCAGGCTCCTGTCAGTTCAGGAATTTGGCCTCTGTGGTATACTCATATACTTTAACACAGAATTAACGCCCTTCTGGCTCCAAATAGACGATATATTCGAGGCTCGGTGGCGTTGACAGGACGTCGGGCGGAACCCGGGTGTCGGTACCGACAGAACTAGTGATCATCGACCGAAACTCGGATGGCGTCCGCCCTTATGTCGAGTGGGGTTTGCCGGACTCCCGTTTGTTACTGACGGACGCAGGGCGACTTCTGATCACTAATGTTCAAAGGGCTCCTCCTGAACCCCATCAAATATGTGACAAGGTAGATTTCAAGCGAAAAATACGCTTGACTCCCGGGCGAATTTGAAATTCAGCCACTTTCTGGTGATCCACAAATTCGGCCGGAGACCGTTGGATATGTGACGCAGGCTTTTGGAAGATAGAAAGAGGAAATGAAAGAAGGATAAAAACATAGAATAACATAAGGAAATGTAGAATTATCTGGCGGCCGCCAGATAATTCACTGGTTTTTATTCTGTAAAATTTTTTTTTCCTCCTTTATCTCTCTCCCTTTTTTTTGACCCTTGATATGGAAAGGGGGTAGGGGGGGCTGCTCAGTCCTTTTGGTCTCCCCCTCCCTCGTTTTTAGGTACCTTATTTCATTTTTGGAATTATGAACCCTTTTTCATTTTCAGAATTACGAACCCTATTTCATTTTCGGAATTACGAACTCCATTTCATTTTTCGGAATTATGAACCCTTTTCATTTTCGGAATTATGAACCTTTGGATAAACGAACCTTTGGAATAACGAACCTTCGGAATAATGCAACAAATGTTCGGAATTATGAACCCTTTTTCATTTTCGGAATTATGAACCCCCAGGCCTGGGAAATCTCTGTTTCGGAATTATGAGCCTTCAGAAATACGAACCTTCGGAAAAACTAGTGCCCCCGTGGGGATTCCCCTATCTGTACTGCTGGATCATAAAGAGACCATGGTGGGGCATACTTACCTTAGAACGCTACAAGCTTCCGGAGATCTACAGGCAGCATTACCTGTCATTCTAGAGGGCAGGTTATAATACTAAGATTGAGAAATAGTCGTGGGGATTCCCCTAACTGTACTGCTGGTTTATAGAGAGGCCAGGGTGAGGGTATACTAACATGAGAGCACTACAAGCTATGGAAGAAAGTTTACAGGCAGCAGTACATCTCATTCTCGGTGTTAGGAAATAATATCAAGACTGTTAGATAATCAGGGGAATCCCCAAACTGCTGGATAGTTAACAGACTAGGAAGAATCAAAATGTGCCATCTTGCATGCTCGAGCACAGATACTAAGTATATGGAATTTAAAGATATCCGATTTATTTGTTCATCATTGCATCTTGTGGGTCTGCAGATTATTTCAATTTTTTTTGGTTTTTTTGTATGAATGCCATGGCCTTCTGGGGAGGGAGTTGTATTGAGCTAGAAGGGGTCATCATTGTCATTTTTTCTTAGTCATTCAACCAAATGCAGCTTTAAGAACCTTTTCAGAAGTAGTTCTTGTCATTAATTTGTTTCAGGTGTAATTGATCCGTTACAGGCATTACACCTGAAACAAGTTAATCCATGTAACAGATGTATTGGATCTGTTACATGCGAATGACATGCTATTAGAACTGAAAAGATGGAAGTAGATATGCAAGCACAACTCGCTTTTAATTTTATTAGACACAATATTATAGAAGCTTTCTAAGTATCCCCATCTTATACTTGTGCATGTTAAAACCAAGCCAAGTACTAGTAGGAGTCTGAATTTACCAGATTATTCTAGGATTTGCTTAAATCAAAATCCTGATATCACCAAAGAAGAACTTATCGAAAGACACTTTCAGCATTGTGTAATAACAAAGGGTTCAGTACACACGTACATCTCCCCTGTTAGTAACACATGTTGAAATGATTATAAAAATGTTCCCAAGTGCTTTATTGTGACTGGAAATCTCCCCCGAAGAAAATGTATAATTCATAATTATATGCGCATGAAGTTTTTGAGAAAATTGCCAGTGTGAATGAAATGCATAATATTTAATGGTATACTCCGATAAAAGAGGATCACATTTATTAAGATTAATTTTCTCATTCAAGGCATGGGATATTGCAGAATAATTGCCATTTAGATATCTGGGAACATCAATTTTTTGGACCCCTTGTAAATATTCATGTATTTTGCCTTGCATGTCTTTAAAATAGTAATCTTATCTAATCAATCATCTAGTCCTTAACCCTATGATCAACCTTTTTCTAGGATTTTGACATTCTGATTTCACTTATCCATCATTTAAAAAATAGGTAAGAAAGTTCATAGTGCTGTAGTAACATAATGATCCAGAATGCTATTAGTAAGAGTATAACAGTTACATGTACCTTGCAATGGAGTTTATTTGGTGCTAATGTACTTGCTCATATTTAATGTAAATTATTAAAGTGTTCTTAAAAGCAACTTTCAGTCTTTTTGTGTGTTAATGAATGTATCTTTTCATTTATAGAGAAGAGGGTGTGATATGGGGCTTGTGGTAGAAGTAATGTTACCAAATTATCAGAGGAAGAAAGTGTAAGAAAGAATGAAGAAAGAAATAGAGAATGGCAGTGAAATATGCTAGGGTGAATAGTACTCAAATGAGATAACAGAAGTGGTAGAGAATACAGGAAATAAACTGACAGAAAGAGTGAGAAGTAGTCTGCAGGAATAAACTCTATTTTGACACTGACAATTCTATAAAGCCTTTAGCTGACCCTAAATCAGCCAGTCTCTGGCCCTCGGAGCGGCTATAGTAGAGGTCCTATGGAGTGCAGTAGTAGAGCATGCAGTCTACTAGCATTATTAAAGTTGAGACACTCTGCTGCGTATTCTGACAAGGGTTTTCGCCTGCAAACTAGCGATAGGGAGTAAAGGAAAGAAACAAAATGAGTAGAGAGGAGAGAAAGAGTAAATGTAATGGTGAAGAAAAAGGTATGTTCATTATTAAAAGCGATGTCTTTATTACGCTTCTCCAGTATGATAAGAAATAAACAAATACAGACTGGCACCAAATGCAAGTGACTTTCAGCTTAAGGTTTATTACAGTTATCCTGACAAAATAAATTATTGCGGCAAAATTTACAATGGTTGGCAACACTTCGAGACTACACAAAAGCAACATAGTATTTTATCCCCAAAATTTTAAGTAGCCGTTGAAAAAAACAAAGGCAATATGCAACATGTGATGTACATTATTCCAGCTTAAATTGTTAGCAAAATAAAAACTGAGCATATATATACATACATATTAGTCATTTTGAGAACACACAACTTAATATTTCTGAAAATATTTTTTCCAAATATATATTCTTTATTCTCATATATATTTCTCAATGATTTCCTTGCAATTTGATACTCCTCAACATATTTACAAGACATACATGTATGGACATGTTACATATATCAACAACATTTACAGGGAAAAGTAAAACAAATGGGAATGGAAAGATGTCATGAAAATAATTCTTGTAACGACATGTATTTCTGTATTTTCCTTGTACATTAAAGGCTCCACTCACTTGTACCATATCATTATTTCATATACCAGTTGACAGATGAGTTAATTTATATACAGAAAATTATTTAGTAAACATATTCTGGGAAATTTTGGGACATGCAAAGGTCAAAATAATTAATATTGTCAACCCAGATTCAACGTAGGAAATCATACTACATGTTCTTCACACAAGAATTTTCAGCATGTCATAAATCTTGTCTTTTATCATAGTCACTTCTAATAATGATTTCAATAGATATCTAATACCCTGTGAGATACAATTATGATTACTGAATTTCATGTTTGAATCATATATTTTTAAATTCTAGTATACCTTTAAAAAGAATAAAAGTGTAAAAAAAAGTAATGCAGGAACATATAGGGGTTTCAATATCTGTCCATCTACATGGTTTATATCTTTCTTTCAAACATATGTGAACTAGACATTCATCCTGAGTCTAATGCAGCATATATAATCGGAAGTTAAAGTCATCAATCACACATCGTAGAAAACTACCCGAATTTCTCAAAAATATATTGTATATTCAACACACTTGACATTTCAAACTTGTTTTCATTCTGACCAGTTATAGTCTAGTCCTACACGTTGAACACTGTTTTGCTCATGGAGATTAATTCTTCATTCATAGCACTCTATTACACTGATACTACAAGTCACAAAAGGTACATAAGACTTTCTTTAAATCGTCCTACCAAGAAAGCACTTCTTTGGGGCTCGTAAATTGACCCAAATGCCCAATTACTCAGGTATTTCTATGTCTACAGCCAAACTGTCGTATTGAGGAGTGAATCCTACTGTCATGCTATTTCCTGAAATAATAAATAGTAGACTGTATGTACACCAAGCTCCTCTTATCATTACCACCAAAATATAGTCTCTCCTTTATTAATGCCCTTCACACAAGACAGGCAGTCTAGATACTGTATGTACCCTCTCATATGCATTCACATTTTGTAAGTATTATTCACTGCATATATTATTCACATTTCTTATTTTCTTGGTCAACTTATACCACAACACTACTGTAGCACCGCTCCTAAAATACAAACATTGCATGTTGATACTTGTGCATTTTATTACTTTGTAAGTGCACGTAGCTACGAAACAAGATATGAATTTTTTCTATGATGTTGATGCTTCTTTGCCTTTATGATTACTGTACTTGCAGGCTGACAAAACAGCTACAATGTAGAAATCCACTATCATCTTACTCTGGTGATCAACTAAAGCTGGAAGGCACAGTACATGTACTTACAACTATCCAAGATAATCTGTCTGAAAACTATTAACCACCAGTCAATATTTTAAACCTTGCTATTATTGTTAATAGTACCATTCTTTCTTTAGTCACACACTTCATTACAGCATGAAAGCTTTGGTTTTGAAAAGAACATTTCTTAAAGTCTAAATACGTTAACTTACAACATGCAATGTGCTTCCTATACACTCTCATTTCTGTATCAATGTATACATTCATTGAGGAAACTTACAGATTTTTCTAAAGGACTGTACTCTAAATTAACTTTTTACATTAACAGCAATAATTCCTTGTCACTTCCACATTCTTACAAAGCACTAAAAAATCAAGTGAAGTTTTTTTTCTTTCATTTCTTTATACAACATATATAATACACATATTCAAGTAGCATCTAAATGATAAAAATACAAGGGGGCTCTGCGATTTGCCCGCGAAACTATAGAAATAGCCCCTGAAAACCATCTAATAGCCCAATCTCCCCTCTTCGAAGATGAATTGGTTGTTCAAAAATGGAATTAGAAAGACTGTTGCATAATCTGAATGAAATCTTCCCTGGTTTACATAAGCAGAACCCTCATTTACTAGTAAGATTTGAACTTCCAACTCTTTATAGTTGGTGTAGTCATTGAAGGAAATGCATTCACAATGGGATGGGTTGGACCCCAAAAGTCACTTGCTTTAAAAATCAGAGGGTTAAAAGTTTCCGTATCATATTCTCGTCAAACACAGCATGATTTTATAAAAGCAATTAAGCTTCCAAAGTAAAAGGCTTAAAAGCAAATACTTGGGGTACCATGGGTACCATGTTATTGGCATGTCTGCTTATTAAGTAGAATATACATAAATGAGCGCTGAATACCAAGTTTGATTATCCTTCAGTGGTTCATTAAATATATAAAAAAAAGCACATGACTTATATCTCGTTTTCAAGGTGCTGGACTATAGTACCATAGCGGCATGAGAGGTGTTTATGATCTATGTTGCATATCATGCCTTTAAATGAAGCTTATAACAAAATATAGTACATAGACTACATCATTATGACTTGGTACAGATGGTATTTAACTTCTGTGTACCATGGTTTCATAAAGTACTGATACACAGATAAGTCTGTATTGTATTCAATAAAAGCAGACATATCAAACTTGTTTAGTCAAAGTTTGCTTGGTCGTCATCATTGTGTATCTACAACAGGGTTTGCAGGCATGAGAGCTTGTTCAAAATGGGCATGAAATAAACAGCCCTTCATCCGTGCGAACTATCCTCTGTCATCTTAACCACGTGGCTCAAAAACTCTGCAGAATCTTACATGGATTTTCATCAAACCAATAGGTGCTTCAATAGGACAAGAACCCCTGGTAAAAGAATACTCCCTCTTTCACCCTGGCATTCCACCGTTGTCGGTCTCTGTCACATTCTAAGCAGCCGGCACTCTTGCAGTGTGGCCCTGCTAGCGCTTTGTGATGCTTGCATACGATGCCTTACTGAGCTTGTAGACACCATATACTGCTGCACATGCGATTGCGATCTTCCCAACAAAGATGAACTTGTTGGCTGAGAGGTACAGTACTTCCTCCTGCATAAGGAGGAATGGAAAAAGAAATTGGAAAAAAAAAAATACTATTAGTTTTCAATAGATATATTTGAGAGATATTCTGGAGAAAGAGGTATCTACAAGTACGCAATGGCATAAAATCTGCTGCATTTGCCTTTGCAAATTTAACAAAATAATAACCTGCTAAAGCCAAGTTTTAGGTAAGTACAAAGTCTAGGAGAAATCTATACTGTAGTCCCACATATAAAAATCTGTGTAACACAAGAGAGAAAATAAATCCAAACTTCGATCGCAACAGCTGGGGTCCAGTTTAAAGGGAAATCCAACCTTAATAGCAAGTTGCTTTGAAAGAAAGAGGAAAAATCAGAGAAGCAGATTGGTGAAAGTTTGAACGAAATCGGACAAGCAATAAGAAAGTTATGAATTTTTGAAAGTTGTAATCACTATGCTTATGGGTATTTCAAATTGGCCGAATAAGTAATGTCACTGTGATGTAGCTGTGGACAACTCCCCCATTCGCTCTAACACACAAAATGACTAAAATGTAACTTTTTTTCAAAATGCATTACTCAGTAGGATCTTTTCGTTCATGAAGACGTATAACAATATGCTATCTCCAAAATATTTTGAGTACAGCCCTGAGGGTAAAAGCGCCTCAAAGAAAACCGCAGATTAATGATATTTTTGTGTACGGCAAATGGGAGAGTTGTCCACAAAAATGTCACAATTGACTCACCAAATTGCCAATTTGAGATTCGCTTAGATGTAGTGATCTCATTTTTCAAACATCCATAACTTTCTTAGTCCTTGTCCGATTTCTTTCAAACTTTCACCATCCTGTTTTTCTTATTTTTCTGCTTCCACACAAATCATCTTATTACCAAGGTTGGATTGCCCTTTAATAACTGAAATGACTCGATCTGATCTAATAGCCCTTTCTAACATTGTAGGGGAATAATTTTTGACCTACCCATCCTCCGTTGTTGGCCACCCAGGAGCAGACGTGGTTTCGTATGTACTGCAGAGCCCACACCATGAAGCGATGGAAGTAATCAATGCTGTTCCTTTGCAGAGCAAAGATGGCGACATCGCTACAGAAGAAGAAAAGGACGACGATCCTCTCTCGGGTGATAGTTCCCTGGAAGAATAGCTCTGAGAGAAGGTCCCAGAACATGGCTGCTGTGATCTCACTGTCCCCTACTGTCTGTGGGTAAGAGAAGAAATATGATAGATTAACAAATGCTACTGTGAGTGAACATTAACCATGCTATTGTGGGTGTGTAGAGAAATAAATGGTGTCATTCATGATCAGCTCATTAAAGAAACAATTGAGCAAAACAACAAATACATAGATTTTAAAAATACAATTAAATCATTTGAAAACTTTCCTTTAAAAACAAAGTTTATCAGCTTTTATGGCTTTTGTTTATAAAGCATGTCTTGTAAGACCAAAAAAGGGTAAAATAAGGAAAAATTTTCTGTAACAAAATACATGTTTCAATACACTATATATGTTTTTTCCTATATATTATTTTATGTAAAATATTGATGGCAAATGCACAATTCAAAAAAGAAATAAAAATAAAAACAAAACTGTATCTCGGACGTAAGAGATTGATATACCTCTTCGGCCTTTGCCCTGACTCCATCCCTCTCTCTTGAAGAGGCAAACTGGTCCGCTAGCTTCCTCAGATCTCTCCCATTCTTGGCCCATCTGGGATTCTTGTACTTCTGAAGTGATGGGGTAAGGCTTCCGTTGGAACTCATCTTTGTTGACTCGACTTGTGGGTTGAAGTGGAATGCTGAAACATTCACTGCTGGTGCCTTCTGTTTGGATTCTATAGTTGCACTGTAAGTAAGAGAGAATAAAATGCTGGTTAACAAAACGAAACATGATATTTAATACTTGAATATTAATAAAAAAGGGGAACACCTTCTCTACTGTATATTTCAAAAGTTTCATAAGTATGACGATGTAAACAAGGAGAAGGGGAATCTAAATTAAGAGATGACCTTGCATAATATCAATACTCAAGTGTTTGTGACAGAGACAAACAGAAAAAAAAGTCAAACAATGATTCTATTTTGGAGACAAATTGGCACTGATTCAAATAACAAAGGCAATGCTAATACAAACCCAATATCTTCAGTGACGTGTGCTTTGTCAACAACTTTGTATGGTCAACATAATCCCCCAACTTAGATGTATGAGTCACATTGTGAACAAAGAAAAATATCATCTTTTTCTCCAATTTACTCTGAATAGCTTACACCTGAACTGATTGTTTGAAATTACACCATGTTATAAAAAATACACTCTAGATTGTCCAGAGTACATTTATCTGTATTATAAGCAGTGATGAAATAAATAATGAAAATTAAACTTAATCATACTTAAAAACTGCTAAATCCACATCTCAATATGTTCACATCATAGTGCTGTAAACATGGTGTAAGTGCACACTGAGAATTGATTAATCATTATTTGACATGGGATGGAAAAATGTGTATTGCTTGAGGTATTTTAGTACAATGACTGGGCTACAGATAACATCCAAATCAGGGAATCCCAGATACAAATAAACATACAGGCTTATTGCAAAATACAAATACATCTAGCAATTGATATTATTAGGAAATAGAATTGCCATAAAAAGGACACCCACAAGACAATGGTTATTTTTGGCTTATTTATTTACAGACCACAAACAATACTCTCATGATGACATAACATTCAACATTTGTAGGCCTGATTGGTGAGGACATTCTGTATTCCAATTCTGTATTCCATTCGCTTTGTTTACAAACTACACTGTATGCGTACATGTACAAATGATAAAAGTGGCATCTATTCCTTTGTCTGGAACTCCTTCACCCACACGTTAGATACAGTTCTTAAAGGGAAATCCAACCTTAATGGCAAGTTGCTTTGAAAGAAAGAGGAAAAATCAGAGAAGCAGATTGGTAAAAGTTTGAACGAAATCGGACAAGCAATAAGAAAGTTATGAATTTTTGAAAGTTGTAATCACTATGCATATGGGAATTTCAAATTGGCCGAATAGGTAATGTCACTGTCATGTAGCTGTGGACAACTCCCCCATTCGCTCTAACACACAAAATGACTAATATGTCACTTTTTTTCGAAATGCATTACTCAGTAGGATCTTTTCTTTCATGAAGACCTATAATAATATGCTATCTCCAATATATTTTTAGTACAGCCCCAAGGGTAAAAGCGCCTCGAAAAAAACCGCAAATTAATGATATTTTTGTGTACGACAAATGGGAGAGTTGTCCACAAAAATGTCACAATTGACTCACCAAATTGCCAATTTGAGATTCGCATAGATGTAGTGATCTCATTTTTCAAACATCCATAACTTTCTTAGTCCTTGTCCGATTTCTTTCAAACTTTCACCATCCTTTTTTTCTTATTTTTCTGCTTTCACACAAATCATTTTATTACCAAGGTTGGATTGCCCTTTAAAAGGAAAACAAAGTTCTCTGTCCATGCAGGTAAACAGAAATCTTGGCTCTTATCCAGGAGAGTCCAACTACATGATGTACATGTACATGTATTTGGTTTGAGCAATATTATTATTCATGAACAGCTGTGAAAGCTTTTAGAAGGCACAAAGTGGTACGTAATGTTTTCACTCCTCATATAATGTTTCTCAAAACAAGATGTAGACAACCATTGTATCATGCATATATATCTGTACAACACTGACATACATGTACATGTATATGGCAATCATGGGAACATTTATTTGAAATCTCATGACTATTCATGAATAACCTGTCATGCCTACAATGTAGATGCTCTTGTTTACTAACTGGTACAGAAGTAGGGGGTAAAAGATGTGTCATCTCTGAGGTGTTGTTATTTTGCACAGTGAGCAATGAATGTGGAATTGTTTGGTTGCTTGAGGTCCAAGTACATATTTACAGTGTATTCTCGTTTTTAAAACACACCCAGCAAATTTAACTTTGTCACACATACATGTACATGTACAGCAGATACACTATTAGTAGCTTGTAAAGGAAAAAAACAATGCATGAGATTTAATACATGTACAGAATGAGACTCGAATGCGGGCTAACTCGGCACTAGGGCGAAGTCGGCCCTACTGGAAATTCGAGGCCGAGTTAGCCCGGAGAGGTTGAATCGATCATGAAATACCAATCCGTAAGGTTTCATTTTGATTACTAAATACTAGCCAAGAATACGTTTTTAACCGTTCTTTTTATAGAATTGTATGAAATACTTATTTTGAAGTTCATCTTGCAATTTTCTAGAGCTAATATCATCATATGAAAGTGACATTTTAGGCAGTTTAAATCACAATTCACAGCTCGCATTCGCAATCGCCGTGCATGCGTTGCACTCACTGACTCAGTGACTGGCCATGGGTTTGGTACTCGGACTTGGTGAATGAATTACTGCAAAATTCCGTATATATTAATGATGTCTGTAACATAAACTGAAACTAACAACCGTTCATTTGATTATATTAATATTACTTCCATAAATTCTTGATGGATAACATTTTTTTACCGACTGTGAGGTTTTGCAATATGTGTGTCCGACTCATCGCTCCGAGTCCATGCAAACACAGTGCATGCTACGCACGGCCGGCGATTGCGAGCTGTGTCGTGTGATTAAACTGTCTAAAATGTTACTTTTACATCATGTTACATCAAGAAAATTGCAAGATTATCATCTGAGTATTTCATACAATTCTATAAAAAAGAATGGTTAATAAACGTATACTTATCTAGTAATCACAACAAAACTTTACACATTGGTATTTCATGATCGATTTAAACCCTCCGGGCTAACTCGGCCTCGAATTTCCGGTAGTGCCGAGTTCGCCCTAGTGCCGAGTTAGCCCTAGTGCCGAGTTAGCCCTAGTGCCGAGTTAGCCCTAGTGCCGAGTTAGCCCTAGTGCCGAGTTCGCCCTAGTGCCGAGTTAGCCCTAGTGCCGAGTTAGCCCTAGTGCCGAGTTAGCCCTAGTGCCGAGTTCGCCCTAGTGCCGAGTTAGCCCTAGTGCCGAGTTCGCCCTAGTGCCGAGTTAGCCCTAGTGCCGAGTTAGCCCTAGTGCCGAGTTAGCCCTAGTGCCGAGTTCGCCCTAGTGCCGAGTTAGCCCTAGTGCCGAGTTAGCCCTAGTGCCGAGTTAGCCCTAGTGCCGAGTTAGCCCTAGTGCCGAGTTAGCCCTAGTGCCGAGTTAGCCCTAGTGCCGAGTTAGCCCGACCCCTGAGACTCGTAATACATTGTAACTGTGCAGTAATTTTGATTATAGAGTTTATGGGTAGGACACAAAAGTCTTTTATTTGTATTGTCTGCAAGTTTAAAGTCTAATGACTCACCAATATTGAGTGGTAGTGATTTCACAATCATCAGAAGAATAGACAGGAAATAGAACAACAATACCTTAACCACAATTTGTCATTTTTAGGATGCAGATGTTGTCTTTTAGTATGTTTACAGGTAGAGGGGATAAGATATTCTCTTAAATTCATGATTCACCTGTATTGATCTGCAGTTACATGTATTTCACAATGCATTAAAAGAAAAGAACGGAAATCAGAGTATACTACGTAGCACAACAATAAATTATGAACCCTGGGTCTAATAACAGGATGCACAACTCACACAGGAAGTACCTGGGGATATCCCTAAATACATGTAAAAAAGGTACATGTAAGCTAATCTTGCCTAATACTAGATATTGCTACAGGTTAGGAAATGTCCAAGGGGAAATGAGGTTTTCCTCAAATGAATATTCTGCTAAAAAAAGGTTTTGGTTTAAAAATCTAAAGCTACGGCAACAAAATAAAGACTACAAGTACCGGTATTAGGACTTTTCATGTCTAGGTCCATCCACCTCTATTTTAATAAATGTTTTGGTTAGTGACTAATACAGAGCTCTTGGCTTGGGAAGTTTTTATTTTTATGCTGGAGGGGAGGGGAGGGGGCAGGGAAAACACTGGGAATTAGGAATAAAAAAACAGGGCATTTTATTCACAAATTTAATCTATGATTAATGGAAATAAACATAATTGTAGAATTGCACATGTTACACTTTCAAATATTGATGGATTGGGGGAGGGGGGGGGGGGGGTTATTGAGACTATAATATGTCAAAGTACAATGTAATTATTATTTTCTTATTTATTCTTGTCATCTCCAGTACTATTCCACTGACTGCATCAGTAGGGACTTTCTCTAATCAACAACACAACATCATTTTGCATGTAGTTCAAGTCTGAACATGTTTCTTTGTTAACTGCACATCTATTTTTACATCTTGTTGGGGATCCATTACATACATGTATGTCCAAAGAATAACAAATGCAGGTGTACAAATCTAATTAATATAATGGTACATGTCTGTATGTAGGCCTACTTCTACTGAAAATATGAAGACTTGTTTACTACATGTACATGTACATGTATGTTTGTTTTTGTTTGGTTGTTGTTGTTTTTCTAAAATTTACGCATGTATTTACATGTAGATAATCTTGTGTTGAAGCAAAAATGGCAAAAAGAAGAATTTCAATATGGACATGAGATTCTCCTACGTGTACATTGTCGAATATACTTGTCTGTAAAATCTGACAAATTTGTCATTTAAAGTCCATCAAACTTCACTTCATCTTCCGAGCAGTGTTTTATGGTTACTGGTTATCATAATACTGTATACATGTAAGCCATAAATTTCACGGCCATAAATTTTCGCGAAAAGGACTAACCGGACTATTTCGCGAGTGGTTGAATTCGCGGTCGGAAAATTCTCAAATCTACAAACAGCGGTGATGATGTACTTTTGCAAAGCGAAGTGGTGAATTTCTGACTAGGAGACAACAAATTCAACCAACTTCTTATGTTGGCAATATTTTGGCATGTTGTTAAATTCGCGAAATTCGCGAAAATACAACCCCCGCGAAATATATGGCGTATACAGTACATCAATACCCAATTCAATCCGATCCAATCCGGGGAATCTGTATTGATCAATATCACCCCTTGTAAAAGCTACATGTTGTGACCTTATCTGAACTATTGCCCTGTCTCTTCACCAGTCAATCAATTGTGATGTTTACATAGCAATGGGGCTGTGATGATACAATGTGAAGAAAAGAGTATAATCAGTCTCCCTGGTGCGTGATGTAAACAGTCCGTTAATCTCCTAAACCCTACATGCATTGAATCATATGCAGTGAGGCATAATACATGTAAGGAGGGTAATACAAAGTACCTACAGTGTATTCCATATCGGTAGGAAGACTGATGTAAACAATTGATATAAAAGATATTCCGGACATATCTCTAATGTTCCTTTCTAAATGGTAAAATACAGGCCTACATGAGAGAAATTCAATAAATATGGATTCATCTGATTGTTTTCTCATCTGCATGAAACAAATTAATGCAAAATGCCATTTCTTTATTCACCGACTTCAAAGAAAGATCATCATTAGACATTAAACCACAGTTTGAAAAAAATTGTATTGTATGCAAATGGGGTTTAGAATCAAGGCTTTGTTGAAACTCAATTGCAGTACATGTACATCTATGTCTGAGCAAATTTGATGTAAACAAAGATTCCCCCTGAACAAGACTTTCCCCAAATAAGGTCATGGATTTTTCAGTCACAGCTCTATGCACCTGCCACTGTTTCCAACAATAACAAAGAGTTGTGCCATAATCCACAGCACAAAAGAAGAAAGTTTGGGAGTAATGATACATGTACATATAGGTTACAAGCAAATTGCAAGTTTTGTAGATGAGTAAATCAACGCTCCAAGTTAAATCAGAAGTATGACCAATAGCAATGTTAAGCAGTACAATCATGGTACAATGTAGGCCTACATCATTATGTTCATTGATGACAATTGGTTATTGTTTCAGATGATAATTATGGGGGTGATAGTTTTAAATGTTTCCAAAATATTGGTAATCTGAAATTCATTTCATCAATAGGGATTAATCCCCTGAAAAGCTGCAATCTTTATTCAAGTTGCAATACGTATACATGTACATGTATATATATATACTGTATATATACATGTATATCTTGTCTATGTGAATTGGTAGTGACCATGTACACAGATGAGGGTCTTTTTTCCTGTACAACATTTGGAATTGGGTCATACCGAAATACTTGGCCAAGTGAAAGAAGGGTATTACAAAAAAAAAAAACACCACCAAAACAACCCCAACAGATTCCAAACAAAATATTCCATTGTTTTGACTACAAATCATACTGCTGGGTACATGATTATGATTATGTGGTGTTCCTGAATACAAGTGAAGGTTAAATAAACAATGATTTTTCAATTCTCAAGGTGTACACACGCCCGTGAATCATAAGTTGAACTAGTGGTAATGTCGTGCGCTATTAATACAAGATAGTGACATGATTTGTGTATAAAGCCAAGAAGTCCATGTATGGTATCAGGCCTTCGAATGTGCCATGAAAATTTGTCGATATTGATAAAGTTATGCATATCACCTAGGATACGTGATAACTGATGTTATAATGGTGGATGTGAAAATATGATTAAATGTTAACTATGGCAGATCATATCCATGTTATTTATTATTAGAATGATAAGAATAAAATTAATGGGAACAGAACAAACTTCCAGTGATTTGGCACTTAAATCAATGCTGATTTAAATCCGTGATGTGAATCATCATTTTCAATTAAAACCTTAATGATGTTAAGTTTTAAATTTGATTTTGATCAAAATATTCAAATATTCAAATAAATCACTGACTCTGGCTGCTAGTATATATATATATATATATATATATATATATGCTAAACAAGTAATTGATCTCTATATTGATCTTTTGAACCCAACGTCTTTACCCTCAGCTTTACGACAAAAACATCCTCACACTGCCAATAATGAAGTCTTTCACAATAATCCAAATGGATTGGGAAATATATCGGAGCTTTTAGCAAAACAACTTGTCCCTCATTGTCTCATCCCTCATCTAATTCTGACTACCCTAGATATGACATCATATGCTATATTTAGATGATGGTTACTCCTAAAATGGACACACCCAAAAGATGACTCAGTTATAGTGGTAGTGGTATCAAACAATAGATCAGCAATTTAGCATCAGAAATAGCAGTAAATGATGGGTCACATGAAAATGAGGGAATTCCATGTTGTGTGTACATACTTCGGCAAATGACGTTGAAATGTATAATTAACTAGAACTTTAATTCGTCACTGAAGACGAATTAGGTGGTCTGTCTACCCGTTGGTAAATTATTGCTAAGATGTGATAATATTTGTGCAAGATAATATTCCTGATTATGTTGAAAATGGATGGAGACTTGCGTCAAAGAAAATCGGGCAATTTCATATTGCATTATACATGGGATATTAAACCCATAGGTTTAATACACGACAGGCAATCATATTTTGCATAGGGTTGTACACAAACTACATTCAATTAGGCATAACACGCAAAATAAAAAAGTTTATTACACTGTTTATGATTTTATATGTTACAGTAGTCGAAGCAAATGGTAAAATATGAGGCAAAAAGAAGAAAAAAAAATTTCAAAAAAAAATGGACCCACCGGGATTCGAACCTGGGTCGGCGGGATGGGAGGCAAGTGCTACCTATGGACCAAAAGTTTTCCAATAGAGATAACACGTAGACGAAAAACGGGATTCTCAAATGACATTTTGTACTTAAAAAACGGGCATGATCCCGACATCTGATCAAAAATTAGAGGGCACACTTGTAAAAGCTTATAGTCTCAGCTATAACATACCAAAATTTGGAAGAAAATCGAGCAGAAACATCAGAGATACTGCTCAAAGAAGACGGGAATGTAGAATCAAGATTTGAGAAAAAGTCATGTCCCATAGAGAATACACGCAAAATGTGAAAAATTGACATGCCTCCTTTAATCGCAAAAATACGCCATGATGCCTTTGTCAAAATGAAAAATTGTGGTGACTGATCTTGTAGAGAATTGTCTCAGCTACAACATATCAAAATTTGGAAGAAAATCGACAACCTTTTACTGAAATATTGTCAAATGAATACAAAAATTATGACGTCATTTTTTCAAAATCGAATTTTTGAGTTCATATGCAAATGTGACGACGTTCCAATCGATTGATCCCCAAATTTTTTTCATGAATTACAATCTACAACTCATAGGCTTTCAGAAAATGTAAAAAAAAATGGGGGGTCCCCAGCCTTTCTGACGAGCTATGGCGGATTCTAGATAGGCATGTTTTTACCACTTTTTACATTATATTGCCCATTGGCGCGCGCGCGAATTTGAAAGTTTGACGCGCGCGTGTGGCATTATGGAATGTCGAGAATGACTGTAAATAGATGGAAATTGTCAAGAATAGTGTCAGAAGTACAAACCATGCAAAAAAACAGAGTTTTTACGTTCTGTACGCGCTGCACACGCGCATAACGCGCGCGCGGACGCGCACGGACGGAAAATTTTGAAATGCTTAAAATGTCCTGAACCGTACTCTAATTGGATTAAAAAGTAATTTTGAGCATTTCTAAATTTTGACGCGCGCGTACGTGCGCGTCATGATGCGCGTGCAGATTTTGTTGACATTTTATGTTGACCCATGACCTGAAGTTAATGTGTGTCAAATATGGTTTATTTTTGATGACTCGTTATGAAGATATGATCGATAATGTGATTTCACAAAATGGCGCCTGGATGACGTCACGATGACCTGATGACCTTGAAAAAGATAGGGGCACTTGACCTTGATAGGCCTGATAACTGACGAAAATTTGAAGAAAATTGATCCAGTTGATTTTGAGAAGTCCCGGTCACAAGAAATGGGGAGAAAAATAAAAATAAAGAATAAATAAATAAATAATAATAAAGAAAATTCGTACGAAATTAAGAGGTGATCTGTCGATACCGACAGACCACCTAATAATTAATCAAATGGAGAAACAATCCATACTTACATGTATTAGACTTATTGACGAATGCTACATACATGTATAGTCTTGACAGGATAAGTAAAAAAAAAAAAAGTTTTTGTGTTATCCCTTTCGAGACAACTGACTACATTTTGTGGTTTGGCTCAATAACTTTTGATTCAGAGCTCTAAAAAATATACCAGATTCATGAGTAAAAAGAGCAAAAATTTCTGCACAAACTATGTCCATTTTTGTTGCATGACCAGCTTGCGTTTGATGCCAGGAATTTTAAAAACTATAATAAGCTTTAAAATGCTTAAATTGGCAACACATTGAGAGGTTCAAAATCATTTTTTTTAAAAATCAAAATTGGCAATTTTTTCAACTTTTCAACAAATTCTGTAACCATGTGAGTTGTTTTCAAAGACATTACACCGTATTAGAACCCTGTACATACATGTATAGCACTAAAAGAAAGTTATTGTTATCAATTTGAAGAACAGAATGTGATCAATTTAGGCCTTAAATAATTCCTGTCCTGAAAGGGTTATATTAATTATCAAAGCAAGTATGGTAAGATGGCAAAAATATATTCATTTTAACTCCTTGCATAGCATAAATAATTATCCTGTAAAAAAATGGTACCTTAACAAAGGAAGCCCAACAAAGGAAACATGATCTTGTCTGGGCATGAAAACTGCTTCTATTGTTTCTACTTCTCTCTGCCCTTCATTTCCTCATGCTTCAACATCTTCTCCATTCCATTTCATATCCTAAAACTTCTAGAATGAAATGGGGGTGATACCTCAGAATCAATACTGATACCCAAGCAATGAAACAAACACAACTAACTATTCAGGAAGCAGGTTCAATTTATGTGGTTATCATTTAAAGGCATACTTTGGTGGGCCTACATGGGCCATTTCCGATGAGAGAGGAAAATATACTCTGAGCTTCGCGTCACTTTCGATACAGGGACTTCCATCACACGTGCTAAAACATGTGATTCATATTGGATCACCTCAGAGATAGTTCGGTGAAGACTGGCTTGTGTTTTAAATTTTGCGTGATGGGAAAGTAATCAAACATGGAAAAGTAATTACAGAGACAGCTCTCTGGTAGAGCCTGGGGTAGTTACGTAATCGTGGCGACAACGTGTCGCGGCAGGGCAGTGCAGAAGCGATGGCTAGACTAGTCAACCAGAAGTAAACTGTGTTTTGTATTTGGAAATATTTCAGCATTACACTAAACTTGTTTGGGTGAACGAGGTTACGACCAGTTACAAGACTAAGGGCCTGGGATTGGTTAAACCAGAAGTATTCGCCTAGCTCCAGTTCGGTCAACTTCGTGCCGTCCGATCATTTATGGCATTAGTCCGACGGCCTCGCACAACGGGCGTGCTATGTGTACAAGTAAACAAGCCTTTTGCAAATTCCGCACGATTTCATTTCCCTGTGAGTTCTCATTAGACTGGCCCATTAACAAAATGCTCGAATATAGAAACCTCTCCTCTTAACAAAAGGAAAGCTTGTTAAATGCCTAAAAATGTACAAATTTACAGTGAAAAGGGAATACTGAGAACAAGGGAACTAGACAAGATTCCTGACATTTCATAAATTTAACAAAAATAGAACATGAAATCTTTGCATCTTGTTTAAATTAAATTTTTCTTACATATACACCTGTACATGTACTTGTCACAAAAACGTCCATAAAAATCATGACAGTTTCTGATTTTAAAAGTAATACATGTAATATATCATGAATGGTTGCCTACATGAAACAACTGTATGTGAGTTTTAGAACTGAAATGAATGAAATCAACTACATGTATTTTATCAATAAATACATTCAAAATACCAACCATGATGTTAAAACAAACTGAATTTCCAAAAAAGTACATATGTACATGTATGTAGAGCTAGATACAGTGTACAATATATCGAATGCAACTGTGACATGTATTAAAATACAAAAATATGTACATGTACATGTACATGTAGATGTGAAGGTATGATCAACAAACACATTTTCATACAGATCTATGACAAGTTCTTCATAATTTGGAGAAATGTAATGTATCCAGATCTACAGAATAGGTACAATTCACTGCATTTCAAGCAAAATATTGTTAGTTTTTAACCAAATCATGGAATCAATTTCTTTGTCTACTACATGTACATATCATTCTTCAAGCTCTGCATGTATGGCCAGAAAAAAACAAAAACTATTAGATACAAAGCCCTAAATACAGGAAAGTCAGGATGCAACTGATTATAAAAGCATTTCAAATACATGTAATAACATGTACAAATGGTCTACAAAATGGGCTAATGACAGTTCATTTGTAACTTCAACAACCACGTGGTGAATAAGGAGGTAAACATATATACATCAGGATAGAAGTGGTGGTGTTGACTTGAGTGCTTTCTAGTTTGTACTTTACAGAGATACCATTTATTTACTTCAGAATAAAAACTAAAACTTAAACTAAAAAAATTGTGTCTTGTTTCTTCTGCTGGGCACATACATGTAATGAAAGCAATGAGAAGTAGATGTAATAAAGACAACAGGATCACAAGACTGACAGATAAAAAGCCAAAAGCAAGGTGTCCACATGGCATTGTAAAATCTTACCTTGTGACTGCTCTCTCGATGACAACTGTCTCAGGGATACCATTCCTTTCGAGTTCTTCTTCCAGGAAGACATTGAACAATGAGACCCCTTCCTCCTCCACCTCTACTCTATCCTCCTGTCCATCAATTGCATCTACACCCTGAGGAGCCTGCTTCAATCTCAACGGAGACAGCAGTTGTGATGATTTCCTTCTGGTTGCGAAGCTGCTCTCCCGGAATTCCTTGGACGTTGGAGACATCTCTGGCTGTTCGTAGCCATTCGCTGCCAGGCTGGTCGCTCCTGTCGATGGTACATTTAACTGGGACGGTACTTCACCGTTACCGTTGCTTATGGTTGGCTGATGTAGTTGTTTTCCTTCCATGCTGTTGGAATGGTTCATTTGCTTTCAAAGATGACCACAACGAACAGAAATGAATTTACAGAGATACACGATGCTGGTATCTTTTAGCTTTAAGACTTTCTTATTAATCACTCTTGATCGCAGTTCATCAGTTATTCACAAGCTCTTCATATACATCTGCAAAATAATAGAAGAGAAATATGCCAAAATGAAAAAAAATATATACTGTTCTGAACCTATTTTCTTTGACAATAGAGCAAGATTTGAGAAATAAAGGTACATGTAATACCCAAGGATGAATAAAAAATTTGCAAAAAATGGTTCTGAAGTCTTCATGCAACTTAAGTAAGGAAAATCATTGCTATAACAAAATTGAAAAAAAAAATTATAAACATTCATCACACAACAAAAAAGAGAAGAAGACTACTAATGAAAGATAAACTATTGACATGGCACATGTACATGTACAATACCAGATTCACAGAAGGCATCCAGCAGCACGTTATCTTACTAAATTTCCTCTGCAAATGTATGAAAATATATACCACTATGAGATGGAAATCATCTCTTTTTGATTACACATGGAACTGAAATACTTGTGATTCAGCCAAGGCTCCTATGTATGCTGTTAGGGAGGATCGCCTACAGTCACCTTCACTCTCACCTGTACACTCACGCATCAACGTAATGATTCAGTCTGACTCTAACCACTGTGAGCGTGCAAGCAATCACTGTGTGTATACAAACCAAGTTTACACGCAGAGGGCTGTTCCCATTAAATAAGACTTTCATCCACAATAATACAATAACCGACATGAATTAGGCCCACAATGAGAGTGGATCTATACTCTACAATGCATGGATGAAGATTTACATTGTACCCTTTTATAGAAATGTAGCTATCATAAATACACTCATGTACAGGTATATTTTGAATGACATACATGTACATGTATATTTGATTCGAGAATGTTTGTATAGAAAAATGAACCGCAATTTAATCAGCATAATACAAAGTTCCCCTGTAAAGTTGTCTTTTATTTCACTGTTTATTCGAAGGCAAATTTTTAATGAAGTTTGAAATACGTATTATACAAAAGGTCTCAGTGCAAAACACTTGCAACTACTCTGCAACAAATGCACTTAAAAATGTATTCTTCATTTTCAATTCTAGTCAATGAAGTTTGATTTTGAGTCAAGATGCATTAATGTACATATACTTCATCAACTCTCCTGCTCTCTCTTATCTAATCTCTATCTGAAGTTTGCTGACAAAAGCCTGACATCATACTGACATACATGTACATGCATGTACATTACAACTGCCATTCCCCCCCCCTATTCCAATGTACTGAGAAAAATAATGAATAGAAATAAATACAAATCTAGAAAATAATGTATGCCTAATACAAGTACTATAAATCAGCAGATGACAAGTTTACTACATGTAACCTAAAATCTTGAAAGTGGTGGTTTGCTCAGCAATATATTGCAATTTCCGGGAATTTACTGACACATGTGCAGTGTTTAAATAGCCATTGTTTATTTTTACGTACTATACATGTACATGTGCAAGCTTCCTGGGTAACAGCCACAGGCTCAAAGTGCATTGTGCGGTGAAGGCCAACAATGACCTATATGATATGTTGCTAAGCATTTGCAATTTTGCATATACATGTAAACAAATATTATAATTTTCAGACCTACATGTACAAGGATGCACTATCATGTACATGTATGACAAAAATCATTCTTTGTACACACACTAACTGGATAATCATTGAAATTCTTACAATCACTGTTAAAATTCTATCTTGCAATCGCTTTTTCCCCAATTTTATGATAAGGAATATGTTTTTCTCTTACAGATCTCCCTAAAATACATTTTTTTAAAGAAAATGTTTCTTCCATAAGAGATGCAAAAGTTCATGATTGTTTTCCTTCACTAAAAAGTAATGAAAAGTGCACTTTTCTTGCAGTGGGCAGTTTATCTTTATTTCATTGTGCTCATGAGTATGACCAAGGGTAAATTTTGTTTTCCTTTACCACAATTTTCCTCTTTTTTAATAGCTTGCAAAAAATCATGTTATTAAGTCGTGCACAAAATGACTCCTGTCAACAACATACAGTGCATAAATGTTGGAGTGCAATTTTTGGTTAAACCTGTTTAAAATTGTAGCATGTGGAGTAATACCCGGGTATAAAATGCAACATTTAATTAATAGAACACTGGGGAAATACATGAATTGCTCTGATTTTTGTCTTCTTGAAGCATACACAGTGCATCACAAGCTTAATGATTTTGAATCTTTCTGAACGACTGAATTTGCATGATGCCATTTCCAAAAATTCAATTTCAATCTTTATTTTTTTTTTTAAAGATACTTTTTACTTTCTGCATTAATAAAAACAGCTTTTAGGCCAAACAACAAAGTGACTGACGTGAACATGATGTGCTAGTAGCCTTTGAAAAGACATTAATCCTCATTACCAAGTATCTTGGAGACGATAAAGCCATCAGGTACCTGGTTGCTTACTTACAAGCATACGCTTTCTTTATATGCTCAGTCAGGTGAAATAAACCAATACTTTAATTGTGTAAGTCCATAGTTGCAGGAACACAGAATGAATAAAGAATAGCCTACAAATCTACATTCATATCAATATCAACAATATTGGCTCATAATGATATTTTAAAAGCACTATTTCCAGTTTCCAATGCATATTAAGATCATTTGACAGGGCAGTATGGCAAAGTTCTTTAATACTTGAACTACTGTAGCCTACATGTATAATGTGTAGCTGTTTAAATTCAACAATTCACCCGATTGTTTGAATTCACACAGAACAAACAAATAACACACAGAACTGAGATTCACTTGAGGCAAATCCTGCAATCGAAAATGCCAACATGCACAGTAAAAAAAACTACGTTGAGACTTGAGAAGTTTCACAAACACTCCACTTACATGTAATTGATCACTACTTCAGACAATCACAAATCTGTAAATGAAACTACTCACAATAGACTACAGAAGATATAGCCTACACATGTATCATTCTATCACGGATATAAAATTATGATGTTTGTCTATCAGTGGCTGAACTGCTTACTGACTGGGGGTGAAGTTCATCTCTGTGGCATTACCTTCTGTAGTCTAGGTGCCAGACCAAGACCAGTGAGTTGAACTCTTGACCCAATCTGAGAATGTAATTTATCACCGCAACTGAGAAAGGTATTCTGAACTGAGATTCAATCACCTTCAGTTATTTATTATTGTATTCAAGAGGACAATCACTCAATCTATGCAATATCTTACAGATGATTTGTAATAATTAGGGGAAAATCTGAAAGATGGTCTGTGGTGAAGACTAATGAAGATCCCATTCCAGTCAAAACAACTCATTGATAGAACCACAGTCCAAAAACAGACTATGAAAAACCATAACAGTCAAATACATGTATTATGACTAACATGCCTTACTCATCTCATCCTCTCGTTTGACATGCTTCTTTCACATTGTTCTCCCTTCTTCCATTTCCAAAATAGTGGCTTTTTTATCATTCTCATAAAACTTGTCCCCAAAACCTTGCCTGCCAAAGCTACATGTATGCAACTTGCATTCCTAATTCGCATGGTCGTAATAATACATTTGTATGCCTACATTAAATCCCTGTCTACACGTACATTTAGAAACTTGAGACTTTTTACATCTAAGATTCCTCAGAATCCTTTGTAATATTCAAGCAAAATGATAGTTCAGGAAAAAGACTGATTTGAAGAAACAAAAAAGTATCACACAAGAACACAAATGCAAGCTCACAAGTATTCAATATGTATTATAAATCCTTGGTAAACTAATGCACAACAATAGCAAGAAGGCAGTTTCTGATTACCAAGCACAACCTCTCTCAATACAAATAGAAAGTTTTGTAAATTGCATATACATACTCTACTCTCCAAAATGTCCACCATGAATCGGTATAACTTGAATCTGTATGACCAAACTGCCCTATATTCTGATGACTGGAAGTCCTGCTTGGAGTTTACAGCAGTATCAACACTACATGTCACAGCTAAAAACATATCTGGGATCTCTCTTCATTCATCATGATGACAATAATGAGGATGATGTAATAATGAGTCCCTAAATAAGAATCTGTGCAACCTACATACCACTTCCATAGTCCTTGAACAGGAAAGCAGTCTCAACATGTCTAGCAAAACAAAGGATGACTTGGGGGATTCCCCTTCATTTACATACAGTAGGAAGGCAATTGCTTTAATGATGTCATACAATGTTTATTCATTATTCACTGCATCAATACTCTAGGCGTAGCCAGTAGCTCTAATTTCCTTGCCTGAACAAAGAAAGGATGATCCCTTTGGCATACTGCATTGATGAGGTAAAAGAGCCAATCAGTAACACCAGGGATTTCCTTTGTATTAAATATTTATCCAATTAAGTGGGATGACAATTCTCTATAGGAAACAAGTTACAAAATATTGTTTCATTTTTTAAATTTTTGTATCTAAATTTGTATAATATTGTATTGTAACATACACCTGTAAGGTATTTGTAATATTGTAGTAACGCAAAGTAATAAAAATGTATTATTTTACACGTACATGTATACTTATGTATGTATATTATCTAATGCAAAGCGCATTGAAATGTATATGTAATGCGCTATAAAAATGTAACATATTATTATTATTATCATATTGTACATTTTTAGACAAATGAAAATAAATCCAGTTTATCATCCTAACAAGAAAAAAAAAATCCTAGCAAAAATAACTGAAAATTGATTGTCAAGATGGGCAATAAATTGTAAAAAGGAAAATCCACACTGGCATCAGGTAGGCTCATACAAAAACATAAAAATGAGAGAAGCAGATCAGTGAAAGAAAAAATGAAAGTTATGAATTCTGAAAGCTTTAATATATTATCAGGCTTTCAAGCACACCCAAGAAAAAAAGTAGGAGAAAAGTAGGTTCAAAATTTCAGAAAAAGTAGGGAGAAAAGTAGGATTCAGGAGAGAAAAAGTAGGATAAAAGTAGGAAATTTGCATGTCCGCAGGATTGGTTCTAACTTCTTTTTTCCATGTCAATACTTGACTGCCCACTGTTCTGACTAGAACTCACAATAGTATTTACTGCAGTCATAGATTATACCTATTTCATGGACAAGCTCAAATGGATACTTTAAATAGCTTTGAGAAATCATGCTAGATGAAATGCACTCACGGGACCATCACTATATGGAGCTGTGTAAATTTCAGCCTGTCAAGACCTCTAAGTTGAAGAGGTAAAAACACCAATATAATCGGCAAAATTTTGAGAAAATACTTCCTTCTACATTTTAGAATGATAGAATATCTAATTTCATGCCAGATCCTTTCATAGGATCTTTATCATCTTCATCAAGTGAATTTTTCAGGCTGTTTTTGGTCTGTGATCTTGCTCCTCTGCCGAACACATATGTGCAAGATATCACACACTTGCTATGGGTGGCAATTGCTCACGGTATGAAGGTACAGAGTGCGAGGTTATCTCCAATAACCTCGCATAAGTGTGAGTGGATGGAATGACTTCACTGCCAGGTTCCTATTCTTAGGGATGCAAGGGAGCAATGGGCCGATGGGTATGGCTGCACTTCCATAGATCTACCAAAGACCTGGTAGTCTAAGACCCTAAAATGGTGTCTGAGGCCGGCCCCCTTTTGGGGCTGGGTCGTAAACTGGACAAAAGCAGGCCCTTAATTTTGCCCCCCCCCCCCCCCCCCCCCCCTTTACACTTCAGTATGAAAACGTGGCCCTGACACAATTCAGGGGTTGGCTTACATTATTTTTAATTAATTTTGTATACTATTATAGGCAAGCACACAGGTATGTGCAAGATGTCACACACTTGCTATGACAGGCAATTCATCGCGGTATGAAGGTACAAAGTGCGAGGTTATTGTACCAAGGAGTTATCACTCCTTGATTGTATATAACTTCGCATATGTGTGAGTGGTCTGAGTTAGACCGAAAATTCTGTCTCTCGTTCATTAGCCTCTTAATTTTGACAGGGTCGGCCATTCACTTAGAGACAGAAACGCTCCTATCACTCTGCTGTGCAAACTGATTGAGAGCCGACGATCAGTCGGCATGTAGTTGTTAAAATGTGAATATTATGATTTTTAAAAATATTTGTGTAGACCCCTACATGTAAATTAAATAGATTAGGCCTAGGCTCTATACTTAAACGAACATGTTCAACTTACCAATTTGACTGTTTTATTCCTTTTAATGCTCCTTTTTCAGATAATTCAGGGTCCAAGTTGTTCTCGGTTTGAAAATCTTACGCTGCATTCAAACTGTTTCCACTGCACTGTGCAGGAATGAAGATGACATCGTAGCCGTTCTAGTCTACGTACAAGGGAAAATTATTATGAAGGAAAAAATGTGATGAATTCATTACGAACTCGCACACATTCATAATAATTAATAATTAATTCATAATAATTTTCCCTTGTACGTAGACTAGAACGGCTACGATGTCATCGTCATTCCTGAGCAGTGGAAACAGTTTGAATGCAGCGTAAGATTTTCAAACCGAGAACAACTTGGACCCTGAATTACCTGAAAAAGGAGCATTAAAAGGAATAAAACAGTCAAATTGGTAAGTTGAACATGTTCGTTTAAGTATAGAGCCTAGATCTAGGCCTAATCTATTTAATTTACACAAATATTTTTAAAAATCGTAATATTCACATTTTAACAACTAGGGGCCTGTTTCTCGAAACCGTCATATGTCTAAGTTCTTGACTAAGTCAGCGCTAGTTCTCTAGTTGTCCGCTACGTGTTTCACGAAGCCGTCTTTACCAAGATGCGCGACAACTTCCTGACTAAGGACTTATGACGCCTCCAAGCCTGTCATATCTTTTTTAGTCGACGTACAGCGCCATCACATGTTATTTATTGGGTAGATTATGGTCGGCAAAAAGGGCAATACATACTTCTATGCAACTCTTTCTACGCATTCACTTTATCTGGAATTTATCCATGTTTATATTATGAAAATTATATGAAAATACAGTGTTTTTGTTCAAGGCTTGTCTCCACTTAACTCTAGTGAATCAACACTCTTTCCACATTCTAATGGATAAAAATACAAAAACAACAATAGTCTAATTGAGGTCATTTCAATATGAAAGGAACTTTTTTTTTTCAAATGAAAAAGAAAACCATAATAATAACGATAACAATAATAGACTGACAGGAGATAGGCCTACATTAAAATGAGGTGGGATTAAAAAAAAAGAAAGTTAAACCAAAACTTGTCAAATTAATCCCATCATTGGAAACTGGAAAAAAAAAAAAACTATTGACAAATAAACATTGGGCAAGAAAAAAATACAAGCCTTATTGATAAGCAATGGGAAGTATTATAATCTAAAAATATATATAAATTCATAACTGTTGCCAGGTATGTTTTATGTCAAAATGAATTTAGTAAGTCTCTTAACTTCTGATTGCAAAGCTATTTTACGATATGGGTCCTTTATATCTGATCAATTAGCATGAAAAATTACGTGCTACCATAATAAACTTGAAAATCACATGTTACTTCTTATATAATAATTACAAGAGTGCTTTTTGTATGAAAACAAATAATTGGGCAATCTTCGTAAATGATTTCTATAAAAGATTTCTTTGGTGAACTAAAATCCGACGAGGGAACTGTAATATGACACCGTAGGCCAGCCATAGTCAACGGCATATTCTCTGGTTTTCAGACCCATATCAGTGTAAACATAGATTATATCGACGATTTTTAAAATGAATACTTTGAAATATACGTGTTTAAACTTATAACATGAATATTTTTGTAATCTCCATATCATACTCAAGCCCCAAAACATTATGTAAAACATTCAAAGCATATTATTATTACAATGAAAATATATGGGTTTATTTTGATAAACTATCAAATGACGACATCCGGGGGGTACCTATCCAACGTAAAACTGGCTCACCGATCATGAAATCAATCACTCATATTTTTCATTTTACAAGCGAATCCATCATGTAATTTACATAATTTAAAAAGTGCTTGGCATCTATTATACCCTTCTACATTTTCTATTTTCTTTTATTCCATAGTTCATTCAAATATTTGCAGTTGAGTTAAATTTAGCTTTTAAAAATATAGTGTAATTGCAACCAAGGCTATGTGTCGGCTCCTACTCTCGCCGATAGTATCGATATCACGAGATGTCTAGCTAGTAAGCTCTTCGTGAAACAGTTTAGGAAGATCATGGACATCTCCGTAGTTGGCGGATAAAGTTATGACTGTCTTGTCGTTGGTTTCGAGAAACAGGCCCTAGATCTCTAGACTGCCGCCTGATCGTCGGCTCTCAGTCAGTTTGCACAGCAGAGTGATAGAAGCGTTTCTGTCTCTAAGTGAATGGCCGACCCTGTCAAAATTAAGAGGCTAATGAACGAGAGACAGAATTTTCGGCCTAGGTCTGAGTTAGACACTAGACGCCCCAGGCCCAAGCCCAGCCAGGTTGTTGCAGTTACCGGTTACCGGCCGCCTCGGCATTGGCCATGGGCATGGCTGGCCCGATGACGTTCGCCGCTACGCGGCGGAGATGTTTGCACAACTAACAAAGGTCAAAGCCACAGGCACACCGCACACGCTCAATAATTTTGTCGAATTGATATCAAAAGTTACTGAAATACATTTGGAATTGAATATCTAGATAATTGGTAGATCTAGATCTAAATATGTTACATAATCGTCATATACGGTATCATGGAACTTACCTGTCAGTCTTGCTGCCCAGTTTCTAGTTCAGCTAGCTAGTATAGCGCATTTATGCATATATTATGCGCAACCATTAGCGCTAGTGTTAGTACATGCTACCTCGATCGCGACATTTCTTCTAGCGAGTATAGCTCGCGCTCGCGCGCGCAGCTCGATCATATTCGGCTAGCCTTATTCCCTGATACTGACGAAATATTTTCCAAAATGATATTGCAATGCAGAAATATTTAAGACTGATCACCAGATAAGGAGAAATAATTTGAATGTTTCTATTTCTATTAATATTTTTGGTATTCCAATTTATCAAGGTGTAATTGGGTATAATTAATAGGAATAACAGAAGTAAAAAAGTAAGGATATCCTTGAATTAGGTTATTCACTCGAATTTATATTCTACCATATTTTCTGATTTTAAAGAATGATCATATTTTGAAAAAAGAGTTATCAAAAACTTGGGAAGTTAACCCCTGGAGTTAACCCAGCACACATAGCAATTTTCTTTCTTTCTTTCTATCTTGTTTGATTAATTAGCAATTAATTCGTGAAATGGATGGTGTAAGGAAAAAGTGAAGGGGTAGAAAGGGAAGAATATCCGTATACCGACCAACTATTATATAGGAGCAGCCCGAATGGTGGGGCGCAGACAGAAATAACCGTCTGGTATATGCTGAATTCTTTGGGGAAGGATGCCAATTTTCATTTTAATAATAGAATTGCTCATACCAGACCTGGGGCCCGTTGCACAAAACTTGCGTTTAATCGCAAATCAGAAAAATAAATGGCAACTTTATTTTCAGCCAATTAATCAAAAGTGCGCATTTAGGACTTGTGTTTGATTTTTAGGAGTTGCGATTAAACGCAAGTTTTGTGCAACGGGCCCCAGGACAGGGGTGTCGATCCATGTTCATGATTGGTATCCCCCTCCCACACCAGGGACTTTTTCAAAAATCTCTCTATAAAACTTGCATTCAAGAGCATCCCAAAATGGTTTTCTGTGTGATTAAATGTTGTCTAAAGCACTAGCGTAGCTGAAGGGGGGGGGGGCAGGGGGGGGGGGCAGAGTGCCCCTCTGACAACTTTTCATCATTTTTTTTTGGAAATTTTTTTTGTTGTTGCTTGTCAGAAAATTACGGAGGAAAACATGTGATAACCACCGCCCCCCCCCCCACCGAGCGACTTTTTTGAGGGATGGGGGAAAAAAAAGTTGTCGACCCCCCCCCTCCCCCCCCCCCCCCCCCCCCCCCCCCCCCCCCCCCCCCCCCACTGAGCGAGTTTTGGAGGGCTGGCGATAAGAAAAAAATACGGGTCTCCCTTCAAGCAGAATTTTAGAATTTACCAATTTTTTTTTTTTGCTTGTCAGAGAATCATGGAGGAAAACATCTGATAACTCCCACCCACTGAGCGACTTTTTTTGAGAGCTGGCGGAAAAAAAATTGTCGCCATCCCCCCCCCCCCCCTCCCCCACCCCCACTGAGCGTGCTTTCGAGGGCTGGCGAGAAGAAAAAAATACGGGTCTCCCTTCAACAGAATTTGCCCCCCTTGTAAAAAATCCTAGCTACGCCACATGGTCTAAAGTCACGGCAAATACAACAAAATAACAATGCGAGCGAACGAATTTTCTTCAATCTTCTTCCCCCCCCCCCCCCCCCGGCCACTTTTTAATGATCCGCGGCCCTCTTAGCCTGGGGCGAAAGTATATCCACTTTGACCATGAGAAATTGAGAAGTGTATATATAACGAAGATGTATACTTACTTTGACTGATTGGTCATCGAGCCTCTCACGATGCCATGATAAAAAGCCAAAAGTTTGTGCCGGGGATATAGGTGGTGGGGGAGGGCACGTGCCCCGCTCACTGTAATTTTTTAAAAGGAATTTCCCGGGAATATCTAAATCATCAAGCGAAAGAAAAGTAAAAGTTTGCAATTTATTGATGTGGGAATATTTTTTTTGGGGGGGGGGGGGAGGGAGGGGAGGGCTGGGGCACGTGTCCCATGCAGTGGTCGGATAAATGTGATCCACCATGCACTTGCCTTATCAATTTATGCTTTAAAAATTAACACGTACCGTCCAGCCTTATAGGTCAGGCTATAGATGCCCAATTGTCTTTCCCCACTAAATAATGACAGTAATCCAGGAGCCTCAATCAGATTTCAGGGGTGTTGCTAGAAAATTTTGAGTGGGGGGGAGTGACACCGAAACTTTCGGACAAATTTTTAAGGTATGACACCCAAATTTGCCGACAAAAATGTGGCACACTAATTTCCCACACCAAAATAATAATAAAAGAATATCACAGAATGACGTAGAGATCCAGTTTATCATATTGACAGGCTAATTTTCGCAAGGGGGCAAACGCCTTTTGCCTGAATATCAACTTTCCAAATTTTTAATTTTTGCGAGCGATAAATTTTGTTTACTTTTCGAAGTGAAAATGTCCAGAAGTTACATAATTATTATGTAGGGACCTCGCTGCCCAAATTAATTATGTGAATATTCTGGCACCTCGCTGCCCAAAGAGTGAACTTGGTTGCCTGAATATCGGAACTTTGAATATATATTTTTTTGGGGGAGGGGGTGGGTTGGGCTGCATAAAACAAGAACTTAACAACCGGGTAAGTTTCTTTACTTAACACTTTTGCGGGCCTCAAATCGTCCCTTTTTTTTCTCTTCTCTTATTGTTTTTCTTATTCTTTCTTATCTTTTATCCTTATCATTTCTTCTTCCGCATGACTGTATTCCCTTTCATTATTTTGGCATACGGGCTCATTTTCGTGAAGGGGGCTGACGCCTTTTGCCCCAATATTAACCTTCAAGTGTTTTTGCGAGCGAGCGAAGCAAAATTTGGCCAGTTTTTCCTTCTTTTTCTTTACTTCCCCTTTTCCTTTCCTTCTTTTCATTTTTTCCCCTTTCCTTGTCTTTGCCTCCCCTCTCTCATTTTTTCCTCTCCTTATCCTTTTCTCCTTCCTCTTCCCTCTCCCTTCCCCCCTTTTTTGTTTTTTTTTTCTTTTAGTTTTTATTAATCAAAATCAAGAAAAAACAATTACAGAATCTTTCATTTTTTGTTTGTTTGTTTTTGTCGACAGAGGTGGCGCATTTGCCGACAGAAATTTGAGTGGGGTGTGTTACACCCCCGCCCCCTAGCGACGCCCGTTACGAAGCTCAGTTTAACTGCAATGAAATTACTGAGAGCTTTAAACCTACTTGTCACCAAGTCTTAGAGAGACCGTCCTGAAAGGTCACTTTATATAAATTCGAAAAGTTTTAGAAAATTGAATGGTGAATGTCATGGTCACTTTGACTAAGGAGATACTACACCTTCACCCGCAGACAGGCACGCCGGAAGCAGTTTGGGATTGGGGGGGGGGGGCAAACATTCAAGGGGGCTCACCTTTCAAGGGCTCATGTCTTCTCACCCCTAAAAAACACACACGCTTTCCCACCCTCTCACAACAATACAGACGCACGTACACACCTTTCAGAATATTTCGCTATTAAACACGTCTAATACAAAACCTCCACTACGTTAAAGTTAAAAGTTTGTATGCTTTATCTGTCTTCAGTGATCTCCAAAATACGAAAAATGAATGCAAAGGCTTACAATTACGTAATAAAGCAGTCAAGCTTTTCATATACACACGATTTTTACTCCTTTACTACTGATATATTTTTTTTATGGGGCTTTTTGGGGGGCGAAAATGCATTCCCCCCCCCCCCCCCCTTTTTCGTTTGGGGGCGACCGCCCCCGCCCCCCCACTTCCGGCGCCTATGCCCGCAGAGCTTTGTGGTGTGTCTTCTCGATCTCATGTTGAAATAAAAATTTTGCGTGATACGCTAACACACACACAACACATGCACACTCGACAGCTAGCTCAGCTCTGCGCCGCGCCGCGCGCCGCGCCAGAGCTAGCTATCGCTAGCAGCATATAGATCGCTAGCGTGCTCACAGCATAGAGGCTCACAGTCAGCTCATGAGCTCACAGTATACAATACGTACACTCCTCGGACATACATCGATACTATTCTCAGTGTACAATACGCCAGCGAGTCGGGTCAACAATGTCCAGCGCAGCTAGCCTAGCCCGGTACGTAGATCCATCCGGCGCTAGCTGGCTTTTTATACTTGTACTCCGCACCTGTCATGCCTGTACAGGCTTTACAGCTAGCTGCGTATTAAAATCAACACTCCCGGCCGAGTTTAGACGACTTATTTCTTGGACTCCGTTTGCTTTTTATCAGGAGGAAATATGATCTTGCTGAATACATGCATCATTCTAACTATAGTATAGGTAACATGAAGTAGATCTACGGTATATTATCATTGACAATCAATGCTTTATAATTTATTTGTTTTGATGAAAGAGAGGGAGCCGGGCCTGGCCTGGGCTGGGCCCCGCGCCTGGGCCGGGAGAGGAGATCGGGATCGGAGGCGACTGTTATTATTTTTGTCTGTGCCTGTGACTCTCTGAGACTATGTGAGTGTGACTGTGAGTATGAGTCTGACTGTGATCTCTCTGAGACTGGACTGAGTGAGTGAATGAGGTGAGCTGAGTGAACTATCTCGACTCTCACTCAAGCTCTTCCCACTCTTTCTCTCATCAAGAGATATTAAAGTGAGGAGAAGAGCTGGAGTGAGAGTGAATAGACTCTACCCTGACTGGCCAGAGGGTAGGGACATAATAATCAACTAGTTGATTGCAGTCGCTCACGAAGAAGAAGAAGAAGAAGAAGAGGAGGAGGAGGAGGAGGAGGAGGAGGAGGAGGAGGAGGAGGAGGAGGAGGAGGAGACGACTTATCATCTGTATCCCTTAGGCTTTAATTAAAAAACACTAGAGTCAAGACAAGTGCGCATTGCATTATTGTTATTATGGTGATGTGCCCATATTTCACGTGTGACCTGACTTGGCCCACAGGACAATATCTCAAAAACTTCAAAAATCAGATAACACGATTGCCTAACATAGAGGAAGCGAAAAATTGCTTACAGTAGCTGCATGCTTAGGGAAAATAGGGTTAGTTTCCGAAAAAAATTAAGTTACCTACAAGGGTCTAGAAATCCTCATTTTTGAGTGAAGATGTCATCAAACTTGTAAGTAAAACGTAACGGTGATACCAAATGATTTGCATACATGTAGACCTACAGTAAATTAATGCAAAAGTGTGACAAATAGCAAATTTTTATTGAAGAATTTCAGACTTTTTCATTTTCTGTCTGATCTTTTTTTTGTGTCTGCTGACTGATCAATGGAAATTTCACTCTGATTTCTTACATCTGATGATATGACATGAAATGCAGGAATATCAATAATATTTTTGGGAAACCTCAAGTCACCATAAAGTCTTGAAGCATTTTTATGAGTTGCATTGTTAACATTTGCAGGTGCCTAGCATAATGACCTTGACCAATGTGTGTGTGGGTGGGTGTGTGTGTGTAATTGGGTTTTTACAGACGTGTATCAATCAGATATGATTATTTACGTCTGGGACCACCTTTAACGTCACCATCCGAAAGACGTGACTCAGTCTTGAACCTGGGTCCGCTGAATCAGTTTTATAACTTTCAATGTTAGCCACAACGCCCAGTTGTACATTACACTGTAGCTTATAAACCCTCAACTGTCCAAAGATCTAGGAGTTCCAAATGGAACTGGAGTAAAATAATGCATATTATTTTAGTGCTACCATCATGCAGTACTTGTAAAATAGCAGCTTCATACTCATTTGCAAATCTGGGGGTTTATGAATATGATAATAGGGACCTTGTACATTACCCACCCACTAGTTTGGTCAAAGGTCATTTTATTTCCTGCACTGTTGTTACATACATGTACATGTAAAGCCCCAGAGACATTGCATTAATCTTATGTTATGGACATGTGCAATTACCATGATAATTACTCATTATTACATACAGATATGTGAATGGGTGCCCGTAAAAGTAATGCTCCTATTAATTACATGTATGTTACACTCCAGTTTGTGAACATTAATGCACATTATTCGATGTTATGTATAATTTAACATTAAACATTGAATATTCATTCCTTTGCATATAACTTATTATTTCATGCAATGATAGAAGTTTTATTTCATCTTATATTTACAGACTTCCTTGTCCACGTGGTTACATGGAGATTTTATCCCTGAGCTACATGTAGAACTATTTGAGAAAGAATGACAGACATGGAGGACAAGGACATTTCTAATGGTGACATTGATAGCGACTCTCCTATCTATGCGGGTCAGGGTCCAACAGCTGAACAGGATGATGTTGATGACGTGTCTTGTGAGGTCATAGATATTCAAGTCCCTGTTGAAAACAGTGATGGATGTACTCAGGCACAGAGTCATCTTGGACAAGATGAGAAGCAAGGAATATCGTGTCCTGCCACAAGTTTGGTTAACAATAAGGAGCAGACCGGTGACCATCTGTCCTTTAATCCTCAGCAGGAAGTGGAAAGCTGTCAAACTCTTAAAACTTCTTTACCTGAGTCACTCTGTTTACCAAAATGGCATGCTGATACTTTAGATTGTACCAGAGATTCGGGTTGTAACTGGGTAGATGAATACAGTGATGATGGCGATGATGATGATGAAATTCGTGTTGGACATGAAGGGAAAAAAGCAGAGTCTCCTCTTAGAAGTGCAGTCTTGAAATGTCAGTCAAATGGAAACTGTGAGATCAGTTCGTTAATAGACAGCAGCAAAGTGGAATGCAGTTCTACAGGGACAGCAGAAGAAAGCACTATGGACTGCAGATCTTCAGCATCAAATTTAGTGCAGTGTGAGCATTCATCAAGACGTGAAACATTGTCTTGTAATTATTTAGACAGATCTTGTGATGAGGATGTAAAGAAATGCTGTGAATTGGAAGATTTATCATTCAAAAATGAAAATTCTGAAACTTTTGATGAGCAAGAATGCCAGATACGGACTGCATTAGAGCTTCAAACAAGTAGCAACGTTTCCAAAGATGAGCCAGTAGAGTGCCAAAGTTGTGATATGGTAGAACATAGTTGTGCAGGTAAACCATACTCACTTAGAACCAGAAGAAGAAAGGCTAGATTCCAGGAAGATGCTCTCAAATCTAAGCCCAATACACCTTCAAAGAAGCCAACAAGTGCGTTTTGTAAAGATCCAAAGACAACATCCAAAGAATACGAGAAGAAAGAAGGCATTAGTTTGCCTGTTACCAGGAGAATTTCGCCAAGAAAAAGAAACAGGATTGATCAAGGTGAAGACCACTCATCAGTCAAGACTGTACCTTTAGTATGTGATGAGAACCTAAATAGCAAGGTTGTGATGATAGTTGAAGAACAAGAGAAGAATGACTTCCTACATGGAAAGGAAAGAAGTTCAACTGCAAGGAGCATCCTGGACCAAAGTCCAGGTCTTTCTAATGATTCAGAAGTTGTTGATTGTGAGCTAGATAGTAGCAACGACCCAGTTAGTAGTCAAATATTTACTGGTGCTCCTATGTTCTTATGTTCAAAAACAAAGACCAGAAAACAGAGTTGTAGGGGCAAAGGATCTGCTTGCCAGACTCATGAAAATGTTTCAGCAGCAGGTGAAGGAATACAGCTGGATGTTGATGATACTTACAAGAAGGAGATAGAGTCCACAATCCTAGAACTAGAACCAGGTCATGAAGGAGAGAAAAGGATTAGTAATGAAGATCAATCCATCGATTCTGATCTGAATCAAGCATGTGTTCCAGCAAACTCTCCTAGTAATGATGTTCTTAAAATATCAAACAGGCCGAGAAGAAGAAAACAGTCTTTTCGGGAACAAAGAAAAACAGCTGTGGCAGACAATGAGCAGATTGCTGCTGAAACTGGAGAAGAAGATAGGACTTTGAAAAGGACACGGAGGGTAAAGAAAAATTGTGAACCGTCCAAGAAGCAGAAATGTTTAGGGAATAAGGATGATGTGATAGACTCACAGACCATGACGTCTTCCAATGCTTCAGTTGAAATCCCTCTGCAAACAGCGCACTTAGTTGTGAATGGGGGTTCTATCCCATGTGCAGAAAACGACGAAGAGGCTCCCGACAATATTGAAAAGTTAGATGGACCAACGTCTCCAGTGAAGAGGCCCATATATAGGCCCAGGCGATGTAGATCAAGAGGGAGGAAATCAGCAAATGATCTCATTAATATTTTGACTGCTGCCTCTGCATCAGCTTTGAAGAGAGTCTCCGAATCCACATCGCCGCCATCCTCCAAGGAGAATCAAGCATCCGTCCAGACTGATCAGAAGGTGTCTTCGAAGAAGGGGCGATCATCCTCCAGGAAAGGCAAGGTGACCCGGGCTCGACAGCCTAGGAAGCGAAAGTACCCATGCTGTTCCCCAGGAGAAGATGACCCACAGCTTCCTGATTCTGTGAAAGCTGGAAGAGATGAGATGAATTCATCATGTAAGAAGGCAGATGAACCAAACAATCTGACTGCAGATGCAGGTGAGTATCATGCTTATAAAATTTCTTATCTTTGTATTCAAAGGGGACCAATAACCAAAAAATAATTTGTATGGATATTAGAAGATTTGAATTCCCCCCATAATCTATAAGGCTGTCATATCTTTCGGATTAGAAATCAGGGGAAATATTATTTCTTATCAAGGGCTGCATGGAAGCGACATGTACATGTAACACTCAATGTTAACTTTCTCATGAGTATGTCGACTTGTCTACTACATTTATTTAGGGTGTAATTTGTTTTTTGAGCTTGTAATATCTCTTTACAGAAGTACATGTGTAATATTTGATGCTGTTTTTTTCCAATGTAGCATTCCCGCACAAAACTCCAAACATACAGATCAAAATATATTTGCTGATTAAATGATGCATTAAATGATGCATACTCCATACTACCACACTTGAAATGGCATATACTAGTATTTTCACAGGCTTTTAGCTTTATTTGTTGTGCTCCTACAGTGTACAAACTACACAGAATATATTGAGTGAAACTGAAAGTTAATTTATCTTGCATTGCATTTACCTTGCTGGAAAGCTTTTCTAAAGTTTTCGTGGATCTTAATCATAGTATTGAAGGTTACAGATATACATACAGATATCATTCTCATTGATAACAAATATCTAACTGTTAGCATGGATATATCATGTGGTGCTTAAAATAGTTTGGGCAAGTGTCCAGATGAACACCTTTAGCATATGGATTGGAATCTTATTATTTAAGGTACAAATCAAAAAGAAACAGGAAGCAGAGACTTGGATGAGGATAACAGGAAATATACAAAGGGTTTACCTGATTTTCAAACAAACTTTATGCCATTTGTTTTTATTTTGATTGTTTGGTATGCCAAATTATGTGAATGAAATATTCTTGATAATCTTTATGATATGCAATATTTCCTTGTTATCATTCCTGTCCTCTGTTGATGTTGATGTAGTACAGAGCCAATTTTCTTATCTTAGATTGTTATGTTTCCCCAATTTACATTTTGGCAATGCCCAGCTGTTGTGTCATATTTCTACACCAAATTATTATTTTTTTATAATGGTAAAAGTAGATGTATGTAATGTAAGAACTGGGGATTTATGGCAAGATACATTGGGTGATTTCAAGTTCGGTGTTGAAAGCTGGTGTTGGTGTTGGGGCAAAACTAGTACCAGCCACAACACCTAACCTGAAATGAAGCTGGTGCAGTGATTGACTTCACTAGGTGTTGAGATACACATGTATCAATAATGTGATTGGTATTATTTTTATAAACCCGAATTCGGTGTTGGGGCTAGAATCAGCAGCCCAGTTCACGCTCTCAACACCAACACCAACACCGAGCTTGAAATCACCCAGTGTACATATAAGTTTATGGGTTGAAGCAACTGATTAAAAACTTTCCATTATTAATCTCTTTATTTCAGACCCAAGCCAAAAGCAGTGTGCAACCATGTTAAGGTACTTGTACATGTACTTGTATGTTCAGTTAGACTAGTGTTGAGGAAATTACTTTTAGTGTGTACTGCACTCCTTTAAACGCTATTGCAATATGTTATGTGTATCAAGGATGTACTTCAGACTTGGTACCCTACAAGTATGCATTACTGTGAAGAGATAGGAAATTGAATAAAATTAATTTATATGACCCGGTGCATATACAAAATGTACAAGAACTGGTTCCCATCCAGGAGGTACATGTATATTTGCCTTGTAAATCTTATTTGAATTACTAATAATATCATTCTAGGCCAACATTCATAGAAATGCTTTTTATTTGTGTCACTGTCAATATGTGCTTATCGCCTGTGATAAATTGAGGAAGGAGAATGTATTACATGTAGGTTCAGTACATGTACATGTATATGGAAAATTATACACATTACAGCAAATTATTTACTATTGTCTTAACACCAGCATTTTGTACAATGCCAAATCAGTTATTGCCTATAGGTTATCTTGTACAAATTCTTTTTCATAGGCCAGTATTTTAATGATAATTATTATTTACTGACCTGTCTGTAATGACTTGCTGAAATATGAAATATAAAAGAACAAAATAATTTACAAAGCCTGTTCCATGTATAAACCTGATTTAGTAGCTGTGCAAATATTTTAGATTTCATGCAGAAGGCAGTAAATGATTGTATGCAGAAGTTCTTACCTGTAAATGTAGAATACATAACTATTAATTAAGTTTAATGTGGACAGATGTATTGACTCTTGTATTTCCATTTGTCTGCATGGGCTGTATACATGTATATAGATTTGTACCATACATGTATGTTTGCCTCTATAACTTTGTTTGAATAGTAATATGGACTATATGCCAGAAATTGATAGGAAATAGCAAAGACAGAATGAGTACAGAAGATAAAATCTGTCTTACACAGTAGATCTTTTATTTAAAATGACTTCTGTACAGAACAGATTGGAAATGTTGTATTCAAAACATTTTTTTTCTTATAGGCTTGACTCTGTGTCTCATGATGATGGCGGTGGAGATGATGATGATGAGTTGATGAATCCAGTTCTTACTCCAGACTCTAAAACTAAAGGTAAAACAAACATTTTACAAAACCTATGGACATGTCAGCTTGTGCCCTGTGGTGTTTGTACATGTATAGCCTGTCCTATCCATTTGTCAGATATGCATTTATCTTGATGTACATGTAGTTTTAGTCGTTACATTGCTTGTAAATGTCAATGACTTGGTAATGAGAATTACATGTATAAGCAATAATAATAGAATGATCAGCTGAATCCAGTTCTAATACCAGACTCCTTTGGAAGCCCTTAGAGTTCTAAGTTATATCATAATGTGATTTATGCGCTATACAGTAATGCAATATTTATTATTATTATTATTATTATTATTATTATTATTATTATTATTATTATTATCAGTATTATTATCAGTATTATTATTATTATTATTATCAGTATTATTATTATTATCAGTGTTATTATTATTATTATTATTATTATTATTATCAGTGTTATTATTATTATTATTGTTATTATTATTATTATTATTATTATTATTATTATTATTATGACTGCATCAAGCTGATAGTCCTGGAGCTTGGATCAGACAAAATATCAAATAATATATTTTTATGTCATTTTATGTTCACAATGCTCTAATTATACACCATAATTCAGTAATACTGGGTAACCTACATGTATGGGACATCCGACATACCTTGGACTTGGACTTGCCCTATTGTTTTCTCTGAGGCTAGACTCTTGATTTAGTGCAGTTAAGTGTAAAATGAGATATGAAACTTCAAACACAGAATATTATGAATTATAAGGAGAGAATAGATACTGTTCTTAATTTGATTTACATGTGCTTTGTGTGCATAAAAGAGTGATTTGCATTTATGTGCTATATAACACTTATTTTTGTCTTACAGCACTTTTGAAAGGAAGTTTCTTTTCTGTATAGAACTAGAAATATTGCTTTGTTTGAATTTGTAATATACATGTATGTTACATATATATGCTTACATGTGCATTTGGTAAATGTATAGTAATCTGTATCTCATTCAAAATGAACATTACTGTTTTGACTGTATTTTATGATTTGTATGACACTTTAATTTAGCAATAGTGTCATTTGGGAATGCTTTCCTGAAAATCTACATGTATCTACCCACATATTTATGAGTAATTTGGAGGTGCTAGAGTTTGAGTTTGAGTGCCTTCTAATCATTGGATGTAGAATGTTGTATTTCCCATTATTAATAAAAAATTGCTTTGACTAATGTCAAGGTATAAACTTAAAGCATGGCTCAACTATTTATGTCTATGCATCACAGATACTCAAGTCATTGCCTGTGTCAAGTATTTAAGTGATAAATAAATTATGTGATTATGATTTGAAGAATTTCCTTGTCTCTCCTTTTCTCTGTCTGTGTAGATCTTCCCCCTGCCTTCAGTGTTAATGATGTAGTGTGGGCACCAGATCCAGGAGACAAGTCAAGATGGCCTGCTGTTGTAAGTAAACTTGAAATTAATACATTTTAGGGGTTTGCATCATTGGCTGGTTTTGATTTTTTTTTTGCATTTAATGAATTAAACCAAATGCATGACACACTAATCATCATGATTTTGAACGCAGACAAACAAAAGAACCACAAGACTGCAATATGAATAATATTTACAACCATAAATTGCATCAGGCTCTACTACTTTTGATATATTACTAATAGATGAATATATATCATTTGGAGTCTGTGACCTTATTCATATTTATATCATAATTTTGATAATGTGTTTAGATAAAATATGAATATTCATATTTATTAGATAAATTTGTGGTACATGAATGATTTGATGAAATCTCATGAAAATTCTTTGTGTACTTTCAATTTGATACTGTGACTGAATAAGTTACATGTAAGATTGGTATATTTATAATTTGGTCTATAAAAACATATTCTTACATATCTTTCAGTGAGAGCTCAATGCTCATACCCGTATTTTGCAGTAGTATGTGATAACATATTCATGGTGCATATGAAGGCTATTAAAGGACCCAAAACCAAATTATGTAGCTTTAGGGGTAATTTAAATGATTAAGCTATTAAAGCCATGATAATAATTTCCCAAGCACTTTGGTAGTGCATAGGGATGTTATCTTTTTATGTTATTATCACTTTACATAAACTTAGCATAAGCGTTATTTTGCATTTAATCATTTTAATGTAAACCTCATATCATTCTCATGGTAGGTGATAGAAGTGGCTGGAGAAAACGTGTCGAGACGAGTCTACAATGTCTTCAAAACAAATCAAGCAAAAGAACATTACTTTCAAGTGTGAGTATCTATCACTGTCGGACAGGAGGACCAGACCTCTTTTGTTCACATGGATTCAATCTTCTCTATGAATGGAAGAAAGAAACTAGTGAGAGTGAAATCTAAGCGTGCCACTCATAGTCAAATATCTTTAGATTTGAAGGGCATGTGGTCAGTTTTGATCAGTGATTAGAGTAGATCTCTTTAGTTTAGTTTCCCGCTTTACTACCAGGATATAGCAATATCTACTCCAGCTTAATGAAGGTGAAAATGAAATTGACCCCGTCATATGGTAATTAATGAATTAAATTTAGTACCCGTAATTTGTAATTGTTTTGAAGAGCTTGTTGAATAAGTGGTAATTTTCAAAAGAGACTCTGTACTGAAAAAAAAATCTTTGTTTTTAATGGATGCTTGGAATTTAAAGTTTATTATTTTTAATGGATGTTTAGAATTTAAAGTTTATTGTAAGATGATGATCTAGATATACTGGAATTTCTTTACTTTTCAATTTAAATCATTTTTCATAGAAATATGTACAATACCCCCTAAAAATAACCACAAACAAATGAAAAAAAAGAAAGATATACAGTTTAAACAAAAAGAAAACAATGAAACACATATTCACCAAATCCGTGACTTGAGCTAACAAAAGCTTAAACTTGATTGATATTTTTTGTGTGAATGTTGATAACACCGCGTGATCTCATTATAACAAACTCCTTTGGACCAAGGAAATTACTTTGTTATATCGAAATCTTGTTAGGTCAGTGCTAAAAATCAATAGAATACATAGAAGTCCTTAATGCGCACTTCTGATTGGCTGAAAATAAAGTTGCGTTTGATTTTCCTGAGTTGCGGTCGAACGCAAGTTTTGTGCAATGGGCCCCATTACCTTGTTATAATGAGAGTATGTCATACATGTAACAGTGCTCTTTATGATAAGGTCCCACTGATAGTATGATAATGTTACTTCATCATGCCAAAAAAAGAAAGAAAGAAGAAACAAGAAAAAAAAAGATTTTTAAACCCTAAAATGTTGTAATAAAAGACATCTTGAACAATTTTTTCTTTTCATTGTACAGAAAATCATCAAGGTATCTGAAGCCATATAACTGCAGGGAGAAGGAAACCTATATGGTAAGTATAGATAAAGGTTTTTTTTTTAAATCACATATGTACAATATAAGCCAAAATAACATGTCTTTATATGACATTAATGTAGAAAGCGTAATAGGGTGACATCCCATTTAATAGCTCTTTGTGTCCTGGGGCCAATGGATAGGGTTCAGAGGAGGTTTTGGTTTAGCATTGGGGTTATGTTACATTTAACATAGGACCAATGAGCAATCAAATGTAGACTGATACAAGCATGGAAAAACAGTAACATGATCAAGTTGCCAATTTGAGTTTCCCTCAAAACACTGATTTTAGGATCTACAAAGGTGAATAATTCACAATTTTCCTGATCATTGATCAAAGTTATTTCTCAAGCTTTCCGTGCTCTGTTGCTTTGACATTTTTTATTCCATCCAAAGTGATTTGCTATTTCGTATATTTCCCCTTTGTATAGTATATCTCCTATGAAAATATATGATACTTCGTTTTGTTTTGTTACACATAAAGTCTATATGGCTTCTGTAACTGAGAATACAATACAGTTCATAACTGTATCCCCCCGGCAGAATGCTGGAGGATACTTTGGATTCAGCAGCGTTATGCCGCTGCCGCGTCTGCTGCCTCTGCGTCATATTCTTGTGTGTGCTCTAACTGCCACATTCCTTGACGGATTTCTTTTAAATTTTGTATGGAGGTTTATCTTGGTAAAATCTACACAGCTATAATTTTTGGTGATGCTGCCTCCAGTTTTCCGTCTTTTATAGGGTCAAAGGTTATATTTCAATAGATGTCTTGTGTGCACTCTTGTATGCGGTCTAACTGCCACATTTCTTGACAGATTTCTTTCAAATTTCGTATGGAAGTGTATCTTGATAAAATCTATACAACTTTACTTTTTGGTGATGCTTCCCTCATTGTTCCGTCCTTTATAGAGTCAAAGGTCATTTGTTCATTTTGTGTGCTCTTACTGCCTCATTTCTTGTTGGATTTCTTTCAAATTTTGTATGGAGGTTTATCTTGGTATAATCTACACAGCTATAGTTTTTGGTAATGCTGCCACCAGTGTCCCATCTTTTATAGGGTCAAAGGTCATACTTTGGAGGATGGCGTGAGTGCACTCTGCAGGCCACATTTCTTGATGGATTTCTTTCAAATTTTGTATGGAGATGTATCTTGGTACAATCTATACATCTTTACTTTTTGGTGATGCTTCCCTCATTGTTCCGTCCTTTATAGGGTCAAAGGTCATTTGTTCATTTTGTGTGCTCTTACTGCCTCATTTCTTGTCGGATTTCTTTCAAATTTTGTATGGAGTTGTGTCTTAGTAAAATCTACGCGTCTTTAGTGTGGTTATGTTGCGCCCAGTGTTTTGGTGACGTTGCCCCAGTGTTCCATCTTTTATAGGGTCATTTTAGGTCATATTGTAGTGGATATATTGTGTGCGCCCTGCAGGTCACATTTCTAGACAGATTTCTTTTGAATTTTCTATAGAGATGCATTATACTCTAATCTTATCTACACACACATTGTTTTGGTGATGCTGCTCGTAGTGTTGACAATAGTCTGGGCCACTGGTTGCGATCTCTACATCACCCTTTTGTTTGAGGGAGGGGAGGGGGGAGGTTCTTTGTCCCTCCATCGAACAAAAGGGTGATGCAAAAATCGCTGCCAGTGCCGAGGGGATACGTTTACATTGCGCGGCAATGGAGATTTCTATTTTTTTCTTCCTTTAATAGCCCTGTAAGTGCAGGATTTGGAAGTAATTGTTAATTTTAGTTTCAGTGTTATGAGTGGACTTAGTTAAGTAGATATTTTCCCAAAGCATACAGTCAAAGGTAATGCAGTTGCCTGGGAAAATTACATAAAAACACAACTAGCATCCTTTACCTCTGTTCTATTTTCAGGCTTTGAATTCATTTTCAGAAATTCAAATTTGAATAGTGAAATATAGATGGCACTTTAAAAGTGTTGCAGAGAGCCAGCAAATGACTGAATATTTGTAGTGCTGTCATCAATTACAATTTTCTTTTCGGGTAAAAGATACGATCATTAAATTTCATGTGCAAGAACAAATTGCTGCCGCTGCAGGGAGCCTACCACTGCAATTATCGGCACTGAAATGGACCATAATAATGATTTAGAAACATAGAAACAGCAAAAAGGAGTATTATGACACATAACAAATAATTAACCCCTCGTCTACGAAGTCGGATGGGATATAGTAACGCTGCCGTCCATCGTGTCTGGTTTCTGTTTGATTACTTTTAGTAATGTTTGACGGATTTTAATGAAATTTGAGATTTGAGAAATTTGAGGTACATGGTATCAAAATACAGCCTAAATTCAATTTTGGAGTGTGAAGGTCATAGTTCAAAGGTCATAAAGTAGTAAACTTTCTATCAATCCAATCCCCTGTTACTAGTAACTTCCTTGCCTAGTAATATAATAGTATAGTCTAATGGAGGGAACTTGTTCTGACGTATATTGGCCATTTGTACCCGGTGAGGGGATGCTACGCTTTGCATTGCTCTTTTTTGATGTGGAATTCAGACAAATGTCAACTTTACTCCATTTGATATTTAATGTGGAATTAACAGTTGAATAATGTCATAGTTGTGAAGGCAATATCAGAATCTTTGTCGAAATGTCGTCATTCCATTAAAATGGCGTCTTGTCGACAATCTTGTCGACAAAAGGCCTGAAAAAAATTTGACCAAAGTTCAGAATGGATAAATTTATTGGCGAAATATCGAGCCACAATTATGAGTATGTGTGTTTCTATATTGTGATGATGTGTTGAATATGTGTTGATTTCATATTATCTCAGATTGTTTGAGTATAAAATTGAATTTATACACTCTATTTACTACGATCAGATAAGAATGAATAACATGTGTTTTTGTTTACACAGGAGAAGGGAAAAGGTATGACTGAATTCAACAAAGCTGTTGAGAAAGCAAATGACTTCATCATGAAAATAGGTGAGTTGATACGTATATTGTAATTCCTTACACACAATAAGCTATTTTCAATCTTTTTTATTTCTCTATCTGTCTCTCTCATGATTTTCCTGTTGTATTGTATACACTTGTGATTTTGTTTTTATCCCATCTCTGTTGCTATAGATTTTCCTATTATACATTTTCTTAATTCAACTGTGTGCAGTTGTTGATGCACTTATTATCAGAACTTGCACCTTGACTAATGAGTAGTGGAGGAATGTGTATTTCCTGTGGATTTTAGGTATTCTGTTATCAGAACTTGCACCTTGACTAATGAGTAGTGGAGGAATGTGTATTTCCTGTGGATTTTAGGTATTCTGTTTTACTAAGTTATTAAATAATGTATGATACAAAAAACAATCTGATCTGCTTGTTAGGGAACTATTTCTCAATTGAAGTGGAATTGCTATGTAATTGTAGCCATTGTCTCCTTGTGTACTTCATAAGATATTATTAGGAAGCAAAACTTCAAAATTTGAACAGCCTGGCCAAATGATGAATAATGATTTGCTTACAAATTTTCGGTGGTTTTTACAAGTATTTTGAGACAAATTTAGACACAATTTAATTACTTTAGACTTATGCAAAAAATATCTAGGACTTCAATTGTTCTTCTGTCATGTTAATGACACTACTGGAAATTAGATGATGTATGTATATACATGTATATATATATATTTTTTTTTTCTGTAGGTCTGGGGAAGGTGAACTGCTATGAGGACTTCTTTAAACCAAGTGATGGTATGTACTTTCCAGTGAGCTGTCATTTTCAGGCAATCAATCAATCAATCAATAAATGGTTTATTAAAAACATATTCAGTAGTACAGAGATTGAATTGCACATGCATACAATAATCAAGACATATCAATATAAATTGCAATAAGAGAATATAAAAGCCATGATAATAAGTCACAGTACCTCGAGATAAGTATAGGTTATAGAATTATAAAACATACATATTATAAATCTATTTTAGAAAAGCATACACCACACTGAATAACAGAATAAGGGAGAAATACAGCGAGGAGGAAAGAGATAGTGAGAGGGATAACAAAGATATTACATGTGAAAGAAAAACAGATTAATCCTAAAGAGACTGGGCTATTTCTGAGGTTTTGAAGACTGGGGGGGGGGGGGGGGGGGGGGGGGGAGGGGGAGGGGGGCATCATGGCCCCCATAAGATCTTGGCTATACAATGTCCAATCGTTACCAAATTTGGCGTGCACTTAGTTTATGATGTAATGTAAAATAATGCATAGTTAATTTTATTAAAAATACCATATTTTAAAAATGAATGCTAATTGATTATGCAAATATAGTAATTTTTATGTTATTTTATGAATTTTTCGGATTTTTTTTGTCAATATGGACCTCCAATGCTCTCCCATTTGTGAAATATGTGACAGGAAGTTATTTAGTAAACTAATTTATGCAAATTACATGCATTGATTAATCAATTTTTCTTATGTATTTCTTTATTTCTATTTCTTATGTTATTTATTGTTTCAATCCTTTTGATTTCTGTTATTTGTAATCTGTTACAGTTAGAAAAGTTATTTTCAACATGTGCATGCAAAGGTTGTTGGTGTGTTTGCTAAAACAATAATTTGCATGCCTCAGGCAAACGTTATATTAGAACTTCACTTGTTGCTGTGCTTGACAGTGACTCCTGGTTCAAGCTTCGTGTAATTTTATCAATATGATATTGTGAAACCAGTCAAAATGAATCATCTCTATACGCTGTGTCAGAATCGTGCATGATTGAATCCCTAGTTTCATATCACTTCAAATTTTCTTATATTTTTGAAGTGCATAGAGTGTTTTCCTGATGACAAGACAAAAGCAGTTTGGAAGGTCTTTAGCATCAAAGTTGAATTGATTATGGAAGAAAATGTGGGATATCAGTTTATGAAGGATGAATTGAACCCTGGATCTTGGCCATATTTGTCATGTTTGTAATATGTGCTCTATGACTATAAGCATATTATTATTATTGGGCAAGACGATGGAGGTATTTTATGATGGTTTGCTTGTGTGAGAAACAAACATTGGGCTTTCTTTGAGATATGATAGGCAAATACCTCAAGCCCAAGTGCTTATGGTGTGTTGATCAAAGTCATGAATCAAAGGCATTTAGAATATTAAATATGTCAGAATGTTTTTGCCTTTAAAGGTGTCAACCTTTGAAGTTGAATAAGAAGACTGAGTTTGACTTTCAATATTTCTCTCTTTCTTTTCAGCATACCTTGACTCCCCGCCACCATCTCCTGACTATACATCCCCTCCATCTCCACCCCTGATCGTTGGACACAGCAGCCCAGAATACCCCCTTCACCGTCCAAAGACCAGCCACCATGTTATTGATGTTGATGATGAGGAGGAGGAGGAGGAGGAGGAAGGAGGCCTGAATGATAGTCTAAGCAGTGTCAAGAGCCATTGCAATGAAACCTCAAAGGAAATCACAAGATTGTACGTTGATGACCTTCAACCTTAAAGTGTACCAACCACCCGAAAAAATAATTTGTATACCACTAGAAAGTATAGAATAAACCTCAAAGAACTTTATCTGAAATTCTATAGGTCAACATTTTCGGAGTATGAAGGAAATAAAGAATAACATTAAAGTGCTCGACCGGAACCGAACCTCCGAGTTGGGTTCCGCGCGAGCCCTTATCTTTGCGAGCGCATACGGGTGCGTTGAGTAGTCTACTCACGAGTCGTTTTTATGCTTATAAGGAGTATAATTAAACTTGTAACATCTCTTTATAGAAGTGATATTCAAAGCCCATGTTTTGAATATAGTAGATTGACATGGAACCTCTAACATACAGAGTGAAATATTTTTTGGTGATTGGTACCCTTTAGGTACCCTTTAAAAGTCATATAAAGTTCCGGAGTCTTCTTCTTCTTCTTCTTCTTCTATCCTGCCCATGCTGAAAAACTATGCCTGTGCACAGGTGATCAGGAAACAATAACACTGTCAGAGTTGGTCATTAGATGAGAGACACGAGAAGAATGAAAGACAGAAATAAACAGAAACTGGAATTCAAGCCTTTTAATGTAATTTCACACTGGTGTGTATCAAAAGATCTTATAGGCCAATCCCCAAAAATTTGTCCAGTATTTGTCAATGCAGTTTATAGGGGACCAATTTTCATCTCATCTACCTGCATTGTGTAATGTGTTTCACATTATTTGTATTCTGATTGGTCAAATTGATAATAATGATAATTTCCCTGTGATTTTTGTGTAAATATTAGTCCGAAGATAGGCCTATTGCCCAATACTTATCGTTACTCTAAACTGAAACACAATCGCAAATCAATCTATAACCCTATAAATATATATTTGACATAATGAAGTCCAGATAGAGCAGCTGATATGTTGGATCACCAACTAAGTTGTACTTTACAATAAGCATCTTGGGTGGTATTCTGAAAAAGATGTTATCATATAATATGTTAGCAAAACGATGTTAGTTGTCAAAACAAATCAAAATTAGGAAAAGCCATTGGTTCATGTCTGCGAAAAGCTGTCTGAGCGTGCATAACGTTGAAATAGACGTATGCGCAAGCAGCAATGATATATATATATATATATATATATATATATATATATATATATATATATGTGTATAGCCTAAGCGCTCTATAAGAAGCCACTATTATCATTTTTATTATAAGTGTTTATTCCTCAAAATATGAGTTTGTTATGACAATTAACATCTTTTTCCTCAATACAAAATATAACACAGTTTTCAGAATATGACCCCAGGATATTATTATGGTGATCACTATATTACTGCTTATTGATATCCCAGTGTTCAGCATTAATACTGTAGTATCTGGAAGCTGTCATGAAGATAAGTACCTTTCTGTTTCCATTGGCTTTATGTTTGTGAATTGATATGCTTTTCCTCTATTTCTCATCTACAGGAAAAGGAAATGGCAACGCAAGGAAAAACGCCTTCTTGAGCACATGAGAAGTCTACAGACAAAGGTAATGCAAAACTACATGAAATATGAACAAATGAGAACTAATTTCATAGCACTTCTCTGTGGTAAGCAGCCATGATAGCAATTTAGGCAAGTAGACGGAGCATGTGCATGAGTATGATATAAATTTCAACATATCTAAATTACTTCATATTCTTTGTTCAAATATATCCTGCAATTACATTTAGCAAAATATGTAGTTGCAACTTTGGGTAGTAAATAAGATCCATGGGCGTAGACACGCATAGTTATCCATTGTTAGTGGGCTGGGGGGGGGGGGGGATGATCTATTCATCATCCGGCCACTAACAATAGAAAGTGTGTTTGTATCTACGCCACTGATAAGATCTATACTTCTTTGGATGAAATGTCCTTCAATACAATTTAATAAAAGGATACCCACATTTGTTTGTCTAATTAGGCTTTTAGCAAAGTAAAAATAATGATAATGGCTGACATGACTTGCCAGACAAGATATAGTGGCAGTCCTACAAACCATGATGATTCTCTTGAACTCTCAAACTTCTTTTAAATCGCTACTCATTAGCATTTTAATCTTCTCTCATCCCTTTTGTTTTTCATTCACCTCAAAATACACTTCTAGATAGATGCACAATTGAAATGTTTGTATTATCACTATTGTTATAACCACAGGAATACCTTGTTGGGATCCAGCACGGTAAGGTTGCAAGTCACAGACATCAGTGGTTTCTATCCACTAATCCCACTGACAAAGGAAGACTCCTCAGGGGATCCTTTGGCGCTCTCATAAATGAGAAGAAGGTGAGAAATGTATGGAGTAATATTCTGTGATCAGGAGCGTTACATCCAAGTCCCTGCGGGGTCGGGCTAACTCGGCACTGCGTGATGACTATGTTTCAAGAGTTGAAGTCCCCGCTACGCACTGTACCGTTTTTCAGCCTTAAATTTCATGTTTTGTATAATTTTACTCCTTGAAATTTTCACCATTACTTCTTTGATGATCATTTTACACATTGACATCAAATAATTTTGTATTTAAGTGTTTTGAAATGTGTAATTTATGCGAAATTCAACACAAGTATTTGTGATCAGTTCAACTCTCTGGGCTCACTCGGCCACGATTTTCCGACAAGGCCGAGTTCGCCCTAGTGCCGAGTTAGCCCGGATCCGTCCCTCCTATCCAAAAATATATTTGTCTATACTCTCCATACTTCTGGGCTGTGAGACTACAACATTGATAGCCCGTGCCTTTTCCTCATGAACTATAGTGACCCGATAATAATGCATTAATAGGTATAGGCCGTTATGTGGTTATGAACATTGAACTAGTCTTTATACAAAAATACACGCATGAAAGGAAAGAGTGTACCTTTTAAGGAGAATTAATCCCAGAATATAAATGTACTTATGTTCAAAAGTGTAATATATTCTTAATCATTGGCCTGAATCAATTTAGAAATAAAATATCAGAAAAGGGTTAAAATCAAGACATGCTAGCACACGGTATCATCTGCTAACACTTTACATGGGAGATGCCATTTTCTTGATGATATGGAGTTGTACATGAACCAGTGGAAACCATTCTGGTCAGGAAGATATTTTTAATCCTAGAGCTGAATTTGATGTTCTCGATAGGTTTCCATGGTGAGTGAGTATTCACAATTGAAGGTTTTCGGTAACACCATGTGGGAGCCTCTGTGAAAAGGCTGTTGATATATTCTTTCGTGAAAAAATAACCCACTTATGGGGCGTTTAGAGGAATTAAGGAGAAGTGAAAGGAAAGGAAAGAGATGGAAATGGAATGAAATTAAATTAAACACTTACACAAGACTATTTTTGGTTTTAGTTTTCGGTGTTTGTACACCAAAAATGAAGTGAAATGGAAAGAGGAAAGAAGAAAAAGGAAGAAAGAGTGATCGAGATCAGGAAAGTTCTGAGTAGGTCACAGAAGTTTGGAGAGAGTAGTTCTGAAAAGAACTGTTTGTATTCCTCTGTAGAGTAGTTCTGAAAGAGAGTTTCCGAACTATGGTATTCTTTCGGTAAAGGAGTATATCTGTCTCGACGCGTTTCGAACAGTGTGCTCTGTTCATCGTCAGGAGATTAACTCGAGGAAAACTGCAGTGCGGCGAGTATTTATGCAGTTGAGCGGACCGGGGTACTGTTACTGTGCGAGCCCGTGTTCGCCATTCCGGGCCTCTGATTGGTCCGTTAACGGAAGTGGGCGTGGCTTGCGGTTGCGTGGTCTAAATGTGTGTCTGTGTCGGAAGTTTGCCGCGCAAATGTCTAAGTCTATTGTTAGTCGTTTCCTGTCGGGTCCGTTAATCTGTTTAGAGATTATTGATTGGCGTGAAGTAGTGTGTTGTGTTGGGGGGGGGGGGGGGTAATGTAGTTTAATGTTGTGATGTACGTCTGTTTAGGAGAGGTCGCCAAATGTCGTTGATGACTAGTCCGCTGTCCTGTGGTACTGTGTTGTGTTGTTGTATTTCGATGGCTTCCCGAACTCGTCTGGTGTGCCAGTGTTTGATGGAGGTGATGAGTTTCGTATTGGGCCAGTCGATAGGGTGATTGAGTTGCTGGGCATGTTTGACAATTGCCGACTTGTCCCAAGCGCTGTGTTTAAAGCTGGTCTGATGTTCCTTAAGTCTGGTTTTGAGGTGTGAAGAGTGTGGAGTCAAGTTTGCTGAAAGAACGGTGTCTAACCTCGATGCTGACATTCTTGAGAATGCGTTGTATTTTGTGAGATGTGTGGCCTAAGTATGGGAGTACGACCGTGGCCAGCGCTGGTGGATCTGGGGCCCGGGCCCGAGGTAACTTAGTCTTCACCTTGTGGGCTGGGTAACCGTTGATTGTCATGAGTGCTGTTTTGATGTGATGCAGCTCCTGTTGAAGATGGTCCTGGTCGCTGATTGCGTGTGCCCTCCGGATGAGTGTGCTAGACACTGACTGAAGAACCGACGGGTGGTGGAAAGATGTGTAGTTCAGGTATCTGTTTCAGCAAACTTGACTCCACACTCTTCACCCACAAGGACAAGAAACCTACAGACGCCTACCCGGGAGTTTACAAGATACCATGCCAATGTGGCAAGGTGTACATCGGAGAGACAGGACGCAACCTCAAAACCAGACTTAAGGAACATCAGACCAGCTTTAAACACAGCGATTGGGACAAGTCGGCAATTGTCAAACATGCCCAGCAACTCAATCACCCTATCGACTGGCCCAATACGAAACTCATCACCTCCATCAAACACTGGCACACCAGACGAGTTCGGGAAGCCATCGAAATACAACAACACAACACAGTACCACAGGACAGCGGACTAGTCATCAACGACATTTGGCGACCTCTCCTAAACAGACGTACATCACAACATTAAACTACATTACCCCCCCCCCCCCCCCAACACAACACACTATTTCACGCCAATCGATAATCTCTAAACAGATTAACGGACCCGACAGGAAACGACTAACAATAGACTTAGACATTTGCGCGGCAAACTTCCGACACAGACACACATTTAGACCACACAACCGCAAGCCACGCCCACTTCCGTTAACGGACCAATCAGAGGCCCGGAATGGCCACGGGCTCGCACAGTAACGGTACCCCGGTCCGCTCAACTGCATAAATACTCGCCGCACTGCAGTTTTCCTCGAGTTAATCTCCTGACGATGAACAGAGCACACTGTTCGAAACGCGTCGAGACAGATATACTCCTTTACCGAAAGAATACCATAGTTCGGAAACTCTCTTTCAGAACTACTCTACAGAGGAATACAAACAGTTCTTTTCAGAACTACTCTCTCCAAACTTCTGTGACCTACTCAGAACTTTCCTGATCTCGATCACTCTTTCTTCCTTTTTCTTCTTTCCTCTTTCCATTTCACTTCATTTTTGGTGTACAAACACCGAAAACTAAAACCAAAAATAGTCTTGTGTAAGTGTTTAATTTAATTTCATTCCATTTCCATCTCTTTCCTTTCCTTTCACTTCTCCTTAATTCCTCTAAACGCCCCATAAGTGGGTTATTTTTTCACGAAAGAATATATCAACAGCCTTTTCACAGAGGCTCCCACATGGTGTTACCGAAAACCTTCAATTGTGAATAGAGCTGAATTGTTCTCTTCATTACAAAAAATCCCCATATATGATGGAAAATATATAACAGGATTCTAAAATTTGAAATTTATAGATTTCTTTTTAAATTCTCTGGTTTTGCTAAATAGAAATCTATTTCTTGGGCTTGCCTGGCAGAGCAGAATATAATTTATACAACACGCATTCTGACTATTGAAGTCCATTGTCTCAAAGCAAGTGAATGCATAGTTTGTCACTATTGACGCTCGGGAAAGTTATCCATAAATTTGAATTAATTTGCTCCGTCACATACATCATAGTTTCAGGAAAATAGATTTCTATTTAATAAAATAGTAATTTTCAAAGAAATAGAAAATAGAATAATGTATATATCTGTTAAATATTTAAAATCCCAAATGGGATTTTGTATCAGGAAGAAAGACAATTTTGCATTTGGATTAAAATTATCTTTACGTACACATCAAGAAAATGGCAGCCCCCAGGTATCGCTAGCAGATGATAAATTTTGCTGAGAAAATCTTGATTTATACCCATCTCTTATATTTTAAAGTACACATTCAAAGAAAATCACAAATATGATAAATAATGTATCACTAGAAACTGGCAAGTTAACAGATAGCAATCGTATCAGTTTAAAGTCAACTACATATCAGGTAATTAAACAATAATACAAATAAAACTACCTCCCAGCATCTGCGATATACAAGCGCTTCGCCAAAAAAATAACAATGTTTCAATGACGTCAATAAAGGGAACAATCCTGTCCAAGCAGACGACGTCCCATAAAGAATGAACATAAGTGCAGTGCAGTTATTTCTCAAATTATAAAGAATTTAGTGTATTCAAATGTGCCCATATTTCACACCATTCTAAAATGGGAATGAAACAGATTCTGATTACTGAAATCTTTTGTTTGTAAATACATAGGATGAGGGTTAATGAACAATCAAAGAAACCACACTTTCAAATTGAAAAGCCCGCTGAATGATTGCAAGGACGGTATTTATCCCTCATTCAACGCCGAACGTCCAGCGGTGTATGCAGCTGTGAATGCAATGGCGTCTATTTTGTTTACAAGCAACTGATTCCTTTATTCTTGTAACGCTTCATTTTCCATCCAAATAAACCCATGCACGGGGTTTAGAGTGAGGCAATATATGGATTAAACATAATAGACTAATGCTAGTGAAGTGAAATAACTGAAGAGAAGATGACAAAACAGGCACTGAAAATATGTGAGATGTTATGGGACATCGTCTGCTTGTGCAATTAACGTCCTCTCTTTGACGTCACACATTTCAGCGGCTTTCGGAGAGCTGTTCAGGTGCTATGTCGGGGCTGTATTTTAGCAATTTGTAATTGATAATAATCATTACTTCGAATGTTTGCAAGCGTCGAATTTTGACAAACTTGTCCAGTCTAAGCTTCACCTACGCAATAATGAAACTTAAGTCAGTTTTAAAAATTAATGAATATCTACTTTAATGCAAAACGATGTAGGATAACAAGAAAGAATAGATTACATCTTTGAATATAAGCGCATTTATATTGTGAGGTTAATTCCCCTTTAATAAGAAAACATGTCACATGTGACTGGTCCATTAACTGGTAGCATTAATATGGATTTGTTTGTTAATAAATACCTCTTAATTTAATAGACATTTAGATATTAGCACTCTAGAGTTTCCTTTATTGGATTGCATTTCCACTTCACTATCAATTATTGACCTTCCAAAAAGTTACAAGAAATAATTGTCTTTTTACAGAAGAGTAAAATCAGTCATAAATCTGAATTAATCTCTTGTTTTTCAGTGGATCAAATTTAAATATAACTGACTTCCCTTAATGGCTAGTGAATTGAAAGTCTAATACCATTTACATGTAGTGTAACTACAGACCTCGCTAGAGGTGAATTATGTGCGTAGAAACAGCGAACCAGCCTTGAACAATGGATAACAATAGACCTGCTGTGACATCGTTTCCATAGAGCAGGAAGCAAGTTGTTGATCAACTCTCAAAACACATGGGGAACTTATACCAAAGGACAATGCTCATTCAAACAATCAGGAAACAGGCACAAAGGGAGTAGGGGAGTTAAGAAGGAAGAAGGATTTTTAGGAAACTGGTTGCCTAGTATGTACTTAGTGCTTAGCATGCAGGTGCTAGTCTGCTAGGTGATTGTAGTGTTTGAAATGTGTGTAAAACAATAAGCTGCTTATAAGGGTGTAGACTGTAGAATAATTGAGAATGCAAAGAATATTTTTCATTGACCTTCAATTTTATAGAGATTACTTGTGTGAGTGGAATAAAGGGCATTCGATTAACCCTAAAAAGGCCGGGTAGGGAAAAGTCTGAGCTTTCATGAATTTTCGGAAAAGTCAACACTAACTTCATATAATTTGAGGGGGGTCATCTTGTAGCAAAATATTTTGCAAATCTATAAAAATTGAATATCCCCACATGTTTAACACCAAAAGCAACATTATCAGGAGTACAGGGCCCCGTCTTATAAAGAGTTGCGACTGATTCAAATTGATCGCAACTCCTATCTCTGTAGTAAAGAGTTGCAATTGATTTCAAGTTGATATCAGTTCTAATAAATTGCAACACTTTATAAGACTGGGCCCAGATGAAAAATAATTTAGAAAATAATAGATTAATAATTAAAAACGATATAGAGTACCGTATGATTTATAAGTGTCACTGTCTCTCATCCTCTCCCCTTTCAGCGATTTGAAACTGTGAACTACCTGAGGGATCTACTAATTAGTGACAAGTCTCTCTTGTCTAGCCCTCGCTACATGATGGAAGTCGCTCTACCTGAGGTATTATTCACATCTCATTACATGATAAGTTAATCCCTTACAGCAAGACGTTATATAATTATTTCACAAGGGTTGTGGCTTTCTTATATTAGACCTGAAATAATTATTTTTATGTAGCTCATATCAAGATTCTAGGCCTTTGATTGGTCAAACCTGCAGGCATGAAATTTGCTACTGACCGCAAGGCAGTTTGGCCAAACATTTTGATCGACATAGCTCTACTTGCACGTATAATGCAAGGACGCAGTAGATGTGCATGAACTTAAAATGGATATGCGCTTAAATTGGTAAATTTACCTACAAAAAAATACTTTTTGACAGGCATATTTGGTCAAAATATCTCTAGTTGGGAATCCACACGCAGGATGAGTTATATGAAAAAAAGATTGACTGCTTATTTTTCGGGTCACGGTTGAAAGTACACAATACAGTTTCTAGATCACCTTGGGCAATAGTTTTAACCATGCCCCTCAAAGCAGTCAATATTTGTTCTTGTATACTATATTCATTGTCCACCATGCTGTTGAACATAAAAAAGTGTAGCGATATTTCGTGGAAATGAGTGGTCTGAAAGAGAAATCACAGTATATTTGTATTCTCCTTATATCAGTTTGTCCATTTTTGACTGTGCTTCTTGAACCTTTTAGAGTAGCTTTATAAGTAAATGAGAAGTAAAATATAATCCTGGGCCAGATAGTTTTTGCTATTCAATCTGGATTTGCTTAAATTTCTCTCTAAAAGCTAGTTTTATTTAAAAGATAACTTTACTCACCTCTTTATTAAAGACACTTGCCAATACTATACATGGCTTTTGATTTAAGACAGGTTCTTTTAACCTGTTCAATACAAAGCCCAAGATAACTCAGGACTGAGTCTCTGGAAAATTAATGTTACACCCAAATCAAATTATATCCAATGGGTTAATTATATTTCTAGAATAAGTAATAATAATATTGTCCATTTATATAGCGCAGCTACTATACAAATGATACTCTACTGCGCTTTACAAAGTATCATATTATTACCCCGGCTTTATTCAAGCTGCCATGATAAGGCGCTAAAGCATTCAAGGAATTTCTTCCTACCCGGTACCCATGTCCTCTACCTGGGTGGAGATTGGCAAATACAAATTAATGTCTTGCCAAAGGACATTAGTGCACTAACTCACTTTACCCATTGCTGGTAATTTTGTGAATGATTATACATCATCGTAATGTATCATGTCTTGTTTCAGGCTCTGAACTTTGCCTACCAGATGACTTTCAGGGTTAGTAAAGATGAAGCTGAGCAACTCATTCACATGGACGGTCAACAAGTCATCAGAGATCTGGACATAGGCTGACCATAGCAGTGACTGATGGCACAACCACACTAGAGCAATAAAGAGTGACCACTGGATAGCATCATTAAAATCAGTCTCTTCGTCAGGTCTTTCATAAACAAAACCAACAACATTCTAGCAACACAACAATAAAGCAAGCAGGATATCGATGGTCCATGTGATAAGCTGAAAAGGTTACAGAGCAGGCAAAAATTTTTAATTTTTTTTCCAGGGCTCTTTTTTCAGGTGCTTCAAAATTTTGGGGGGCTACTTTTTCATTTTCCAGGGCTCTTTTTCAATTTTCCAGTGCTACTTTTTTCCAATGCTCTTTTATCTACATGTTTGGGCTATTTTTATTGCAAACTCTTCATGACTTCCCATATGTTTGTCATGTGACATGTCTATCTCACAAATTTAAGTTATAAATGAAGATGAGTCGTGTACACAGACATTTTTTCGGATGGGTAATCGACTACTCGGTATGACGATTTTGCCAATAAGATAGGCTGACCGCTCCAACCCCGTAGCCCGCCACCTTTCTAGGCCAGAGCGCTAGCGTATGGCCATGAAACCAGTCCCAAACAGCCTGTGCAGCAGCCGTAACTAATGTCCGATTTTCGTTTAAAAATGTTAAAATTAAACAAGTTTAAAACAATCAGTGTTGCTTCTAAAATTCAGAGCAATGCAAATAATCTCCTCCTACCTACTTTCATGAAGACTAAATAAAAATCGAGGTAAAATAAAGCGAAATAGATCGTAATTTCCTTTCCTTTTTTGTCACAGTCGAAATCATGATATTGCAGTATTCACCAGTCGCCAAGAGGTGGTGCTCGTACCCGGAAGTACAGTTGGCTTCGTAGTGTACATGAAATCCAATTCATCTTTCTCCATATTGAAAATGTGTACATTCTGAGCATGCGATCGACATCAAATCCGACGCCCTCCGTAAATCTACGACATTGCCAACGAACAAGCGCAGCGCTCATCAGCAAGTATGAAGTATTTCTTGCTTACTTTACATGTTATTGTCCTTTTGTTTTCATCTATATACTATCTTGAAAATATTCTGTGCTGATACGCATCCTTTCATTTTTGACACGGTGAGCTACGGTGCACATTGCGGTGACCGGTGGGTATGTGGCTGACTCACACACCCGCTAAAAACTTTGGCCAGCTGGTAAGCCAAGCGCATGGCCACAGCTGGGTGTAAGAATTACAGGGGTGATTTTTATTTTCAATGTCGCCCCTGTCCCTGCATTTTCAGGAGCTCTTTTAAGACTTTCCAGGGTGAATTCGCCCACCTCCCTCATGTATTTTTTTTTTGCTGTTACAAAGGTAGTGAACATCACTTTCTAAATAATGATAATAATAATAATATACCGTTCTTGTATAGCGCATATCACATTATGATATAATGCCCCTATGCGCTTCTAAAGGGTTTGGATTTATTGTGAAATACTCCAAGCACGTAATGTTCAGACTTACATGTGATTTTATGTATTAAGAGATTTGCAACTTTTTCCTTGGACTTTGTGCCTACACTGTATTTTCCAATTAGTGGAAGTTATATACATGTTGAGAGGGCATATTTTTAATAATTTGTGCAATGTTGACGTGGACCATGTAGATGTAGACATTGGTAGATATTAGTACATATTTTGAATGAAGATTTTTGCCACATGTAGCAGATTGAATAAAGAGCTGATTTTAGCTGTCATGTGAATTGAAAAGTGTACAGGAGAAGAACTTAGCAATGTTTAATGTATGCTGATTTTGAGTTGGGTTTTTTTTTGTTGTTGTTGTCTGTTCCACTTGCTGTAAACCATCAATGTCAATCAACAATTGACCAGTTAAAGGACACAGAAGATATTGACACTGTGGAAATTAATGACTTGATGCATTCATAGAAAAAGAAAATAATAAAATGATATGAATATAGCACTGAGTCAAAGAGCAATACTTGAACTCATTGGAAGTAATTATCATGATATTGTATGTGGTCAGATGTAACTATCTTGTTAATTGTTTACTTTTCCATTTTTTCCCTTCCAGCTGTTCTGTGATCTTTTACCATAATAAAATTTATCATTTATTTTTTAAGTTGTACATGTATATATTGCATTCAAATAAGATGATATTATTTTTTAAATTTCTTTTGGTGAGAATCTGTTAAAGAAGTATTCAAATTTGGACAGAATAATTGTTGCCTTTTCCTTATCGTGTGCATCACTACAAGCCTTGACTTATCATGTTTTCTTAATAACTACTCTTCATTCTAAAATGAAACTGCATTGCTTTATCCTTGCTGTACTTCAGAGATTATATATTTTTTAAAGAAGGTGACACTTGGGTTAAAATTAACAGGTATGTTTATCTGTACTAGATGATCTTAATCAACACTATGCATTATTAAAGGTATAATTTGTCATTTAGAATGAGATGATGAAATCAGTAGTAGGTAATATTTGCAGCAGTATTAAAAAAAGAAAAATGTCGACTGCAATAGTTGTCCAATAGTATTTTTTTCTTATGTGTTGGCTCCCCCACATACATAGCAAAATAATGTCTAACAAATTCAAATCCTTTTTTAATTTAATGTTCAGTAATGAAAGAGAAAAGGAAATAGGAATGAAGTGTGTTGAATATGGTTTCATATCGTTCCAGTTTTGTTAAAAGATAGCTGTTTGATATATTTTGATGTTCGGTCCATAATTTCCAATGAATTCCAGTGTAATCTGAAAGGAATGCCAAATAGTTTTCCCTGTATTTAGTGAAGTATCAGCGACACTTTCATGGTGGAGAATCACATCATTCTCCTGATGACGATCAGAGCATACTGATCGAAACGTCGAGAACCACAGAGCTCTTAGCGGAGCTCACCAGCCCTTTTCAGGGCTCTTATTCCTTGAAAGAATTACATGGTGTAACCCTGAAAAACTAAACCTACAATTCAGTTTTCCCTGTGTTGATCGAACTTTGGAATTTTCTTCCCAGGTCAAGGATATGAATTATTTTTTGTTTCTCATTTAATGTAATATTCCACTTAAAGAGGAAAAAAAAAATCACAGCATTCAAGAATGCTATTATCTTGCTACAGTAGTTGATAACTAAAAAAAATCAAAGAAATGTAATGAAAAGGTTTTGGGGCTTACGAAAATTAGAAATGTCATTGGCACAATAGCTGATTTTCATTTTGCTTGAAATTACATGAATCCAGTATCCCAAAATAGAACTGTGCACAATTCTACACAAGAAGAAGATCAAATAGTACCTTTGAGAGGATAGTAATGCTCTCACATTAAACAAATGATGCATGCAAATCAGTTTGTTAGATGACTTTATCAGCATGAGTTGAGTCTCTTTGCATCTTACTATATGCAACCATCGAGTACGATAGGTGCAGACAGGCTCATCGAGAGCTGATAGATCGTATAATGAACAAATGAAGGCATACTTCATTGATATAATATTTGTATAAAATGCACTATTTTATTGGCTCACAGATTTTGATTATGCTGAATTGCTTTTCTTTTTTTTTTCTACTATGCAGCTTTCATCGTAAAATAGTAAAAGTTTATGTTACAATAATTTGAATTAGATTGACATACTTTGTTCGATAGGGAGATTAGAGCACAGTGTGTACTAATTTGGTGCATTCATGATTAAAAGTAATTTTTATGTGCCAGTAAATTTTACATAGCGCATACGTTACATGTACATGTACTAAGATGAATACCTCACAAAGGAAGATGAATTTTAGAGGGTACTAATCACCAAAAAATATTTTGCTCTTTATGTTAGAGGTTCCATGTTGTTACACTACATTCAAAATATTCAAATATTAATTCTCTGAAGAGATATTGCAATTTTAATTACACTTTCTATAAGCGTAAAAGCGACTCGTGAGTAGACTACTCAGCACAACCGTACACGCACGCCAAGATAAGGGCTCGCACGGAAGCAAACTCGGAGTTCGTTTCTGCGCGAGCATTTTCAGGTTATCCTTTATATTCTTCATACTGGTACTCCTTAACTATAGAATGCCAGATAAAGTTCTTTGAGGTCGCTTTTATACTTTGCAGCTGTACACAATTAATTTTGTCAGGTGATTGGAATGCTTTAAGCATTGATAAAGTAAAGCAGGCACCATAAATTTTGAAAACTGTTTTTAAAATGTTTTTGAATGTGTGCACTTGAACAACTCTTGTATAAAACGATATTGTGTACCTGTTGGTACCCAGTTTTTATCTTACTCTTAAAATATGCATTCTAGATAGTAGTAGTAGTAGAATGGTTCACTTATCCCCTTCAAATGTGAACACCCCCGTGTCCCCACTTACATGTAGATCTGTGCTCTGCAAAGATAACTTTTGGTTAATAGTTATAAGATATACCCTCTTCCTTTTCAAACTGTTCATTACCTGAATAAGTTAAGTTGTGCAGAGCATACCTAGAAAGCTGATAAACATTTGTGTGTTCATGTGGTAGCTACTACTATGAAAACAAAAAGAAGATCAATGATAAATTCTACCTTTTATTTGTATTAAAGGGAAAGTCCACCCTGATATTAAGTTGGTTTTAAAAAAGGCAGAAAAATTAGAGAAACAGATCAGTGAAAGTTTGAGCAAAATCCGATGAGAAATAAGAAGGTTATGAATTTTTGAAGTTGTAATCAATCAAACTCGAATTGGCAACTCTGTGATGTATCTTGCTAGCTCCTCTCCCATTTGCCCCGTACACATGAATTCATACATTTTCATTTTCTTTGTTTTCGATGAGGGAATAGATTTGTATCGTACAGGTTTTGTGTAAAAGCATAAGTGAAATGATTATATATAGGATGCATGTATGATTAAATATTTTCTTTAGAGAATATGGAAATTTATGATTTTTTCAGTATAGGGCAAATGGGAGAGGAGCTTGCAAGATATGTCATGGAGTTGCCAATTTGTTTGATTGATCACAACTTCAAAAATTCATAACTTTTTAATTTCTTATCGGATTTTGCTCAAACTTTCATTGATCTGTTTCTTTAATTTGTCTGCTTCTTTTAAATCAAGTTGATACCAGGGTGGATTTCCCCTTTAATGAAATTCCCACCTTTAGTAGTACTATGCATTCCTGTCTGAAAGTGTTCTGTGTAATTATGAAATAATATAAGACATTGTCTTTACATTGACTACATTGTATGTAAGTTGAAATTGAAGTGACATTAATTTAAACCTGGGGAGCGTTTCATCAAGCGTTTTGTCAGTGATTTTTATCCGACAACTGTTACAAGCTACTGAAATCCTTGCATCTGATTGGCTGAGAGCAAATTTGTCAGTAAAAATCACTGACAAAACGCTTGATGAAACGCTCCCCAGTTTCTATGCCACCCCCTCCTAGAAACAAATCATAAAATAAACATATAGTGCTAACATATCTTTCAGTAGAGAGGCTATACTTAAAATGAAATGACTAACTGAAAAAATGTTTAAACTGTAGGAATACAAAAAGAATAATCTCATTAATGATAGAACATAGACATTTCTACAACCATAATCATGAAAATATCCCCGACTTTGTAAAACCCAATCATCATCTTTTGAAAGCTTTCTATGAATAAATCATTTACACTTTTGTAAAATTCATGTGAGTCTTCTGTAGTGTTGATTGATGATTCTTTTATGTGTAGTGCATACATGAATATCGATATTTGGACAGAAACGGCAGTGGTTTAGATGATTCTTTTTGATGATTTTGATGATTCTTTTATGTCTAGCGCATACATGAATATCAATATTTGGACAGAAACGGCAGTGGTTTAGATACATGTACCTGTACATCATTCTTTCTCAAAAGTGGTTTGTTTTTCAGATTTGATAATGAGAGGGTAGTGAAAAGATGGGGGGGGGGGGGGGGGTAGAGGGAGGGAGAGAGGGGGGGGGGGAGAGGGGGGAGGGGGGATAGAGAGAGATAGAGAGAGGGGGGGGGGGGAGAGGCAATAAGAGAGTGGGAAAGGAGGACAGAAGGATATAGGGAGAGAGGTGGAGGTATGTTGAGAGAAGAGGAAGAGATAATATACCAGTATCTCACTACTGGTCTAGAGGGAAGAGAGAAAGTAAGGGACATAATGAGAAATACAAAAACGATTAAAAGAAATGAGGAAATAGGAAGAGAATTAGAGGATAAGAGAAAGAGAGTGAGAGAGAAGATAAGGAGTAGGAGAATAACAGTGGAGGACAGGAATGAAATCAGATGGGACAGATTGAAAAGAGGAGGGTTAAGATATGTAGAGACTAGAGAAGATGAAAAAAGGGAGTTTAAATGATTTTACAAAGAATTGGCTCTAGAAATAGTGGACCAAGAAATACATTACACTGTACACACATAGAAATAGGATTTTAATATAATATCAGAAAGAGATTTAAATGATTAATATTCTTGTTTTGTCATTTCATTAACACAACAAGATTTTTTAAAAATGTGTTTTAGAATAATTGCAATTTTAAATATGCCAACTTGGGCAGAATTCAGTGCTGGCTACTAGACAATTAAAAACATTTTCAGTGTGTGTTTTCAGTACAAAAAGGAAAATAATCATTCATTTACACAAGCATAATATCTTTCATTTTTTAACTCTGATTTCCAACTTTTTTCTGTGGAAAAAAGCCCTGATGTCTTTTGAATGTTTGGTAAAAGCAAGGAAATTCTTGATTTTCCTCTCTTTCTTTTAGTATAAAAAATCCTTGGTATCAATATCAATATCATAATGTACATGCAAGGACATGTATCCTATTATGTTAGGTCAGAATTTCCTTATCATAAGCCCACATCACAAACAGAAGCAAAAAAAAATGCAATCTCCCCTTAACGAGTATTGACTTTATGTCGTAACACCTGAAGTTTATCTCAAGGCCTTGTGATAAAGCAAAATGAGAGGAGTGATTAGGAACGTGAACATACATCTGAATGGTTTTTTAAAATTTTAAAAATTTTTGTGTGTGTGGATAATTTGCCTTGCATATGCATGATTAGTACCAAATCACTGAATTATAGTTACCAAACAAGAAAACACACAAACAATAGAAAGAAAATGACCATGAATGCACACAGACAGACTTGCAAACTGCCAGATTTTCATGTTGTGTAATCTTTGCAAGAATATGCAAACTTTGTTAAAGAGACAATAAATTGTGAAGAATCAGGAACCACGGATCTACAATGCATGTATGTCAGCTTGGTCATTGGCAATACTTACTGTATATGTTGAATGACATTTTTGTAAACTTAATTGTACAAAATCTATTGATAAGATTTCATACAACAATTTTTAACTAGGCAATAAAATTGGGCTTCTGTACTCACATAATACGTTTACATTATGTGATGCATACGTATATAAAAGAAATGGAAAAGGAATCAACATGACTTGATAAATAATTATCATCATCATCACTGTCATCATCATAATCATCATAACCATCATTACTGTCATCATAAAGATTATGATCACTGTTATCAAACTTTCTCCATCTTCAAAATCATCATTCATCAAGATAAATCCAACCTCTACCCTAATGCCCATTCACCCACATATGATTTTTTTAAACAAAGAAAAATATGGACCAATTCAAATGTTTCTTGGTGTAATTCCTTTAATAACAATATCCAAGACAGAAAGAACATTACACTAAGAAAATGTAATACAATGTTGACAGAATTGGTTCAAATTTAGTAATACTGTAAAAGTAGAAATAATTGGTTCTTTTGTTAATTCGTAAACATTTTGTATGCATAAAATTAAAAAAAAAAAAAAAAAAATCATACCAGCAACCTTAGGGCTCTGCATTAACTGAGACACACATAGGAAATCATTTTAGTTTTTACAGACTTTATTTCAAAATAATAAGGGCTTGTTGTCCATCTCCATATTCTCAATGGAATAAAAGACCTGCCAACTCTGAAACCCAAGAAATAGGGACAAATGACAAGGCGGAGGCTGAAAATCAGGACATTTCTGAGTTTCCTATACATTACTACAGACAGATTTTTACAAAAATAGGGACACAGTGGTAGAAGTGGCCCCTTTCTTTTACCAAAAATTGGGATTGTCTCTGTTAAATAGGGACAGTTGGCAGGTATATTGTTGAAATAGTGGGGTCTTTGTGACATTTAGAGAGTCATTTGCCCTTCAACCCATGTAAATGTTGAGCTCTGCTATTTGCATACCAGTAATTTTTACTCATTTTAAATAGATGCAGTGGAATTGAATTAGCAGTTAATGAACAGTAACAAATGTGACCCTCCACCATAAAACGACCAATAAGTCGGAAATTTGGGTCTTTTAAATTTCAGCACAGTCTGAAAGTTTAGATTCTTAGCCTTTAAAATGATGTATAACTTGTCTTGTATGGACTAAGCAAACCCTTGTAAATTACAGTGAGAGTGCCAATGTGTCAGACAGGCTAATGACCAAAACAATAGAGAAAAGTGTCTCTAAAGAAGAGTGACCATTTAAGAGCGCTTAATCTGTGTCCTATTGTTTGTTGCACAAAAGGTAAGAGTCAAAACTCTGGAGCCTACACTATGAAGTACTAATTGGATTGGGTTGAAACTTTCCATACCTTTAGAATAGATATATTTCTTTGTTTCTTTAGATTTTGAATATCTGACAGTATATAGTTTTTGAGCTATTCCAGAAAAGCGATGTGAAGTACTATCCCAGCAAGCTGAAACACAAAGTTCGAATGTCCAGGAAAAAATGGTCCTTTTGAATGAGAGTAAAAACATATTTCAACATGGTATTTTACTCTGAAATTTTGTCAGATGGTAGATTAATAAATGAACTTTCAGGAAATACAAGAAACAAACAATCAAAATTTCAACCCTAAACCACCTTTTTCCGCTGTTTACTCTAAAACTCCCATTGCGACTTATTGGTCGTTTTGTGGTGGAGGGTCACAAATAATACTTTGTTTATGGTGCATATATCATACATTAATTCTTATTCATAATAGTTTGCAATTTTGTCCTTCAGTAGATGAATAATCAAATGTGCAAAGAAAAAAAAAATCTGCTTCTACACTACAGTAGTCTCAGTAGATAAACCCCAAGAATATGAAAGAATATTACCAGTACATCCATTTTAAATGTACATGCACATGTTAGAACCATACTACATGTCAGTGAGAAAATTGGAAAATAAAGTTGTATGTGACTGTAAAATAGTTAATGTATACATGTATACTGTACATTTGATAATAAAATGCGAATATTAATTAGTAACAACATAGCACGAACTTGACATGAAGTGCATGGAATGTACATCAGCTTACATGAATGTCATTTTACACAAAGAGACTGTCTTCTACTAATCAAAGCTATTACAGTCCAAGCAGCTCATTTCCTGCAACATTACTACATATGTATCTTTTACACCATATGTGACATAAGCATTACAAGCCCTTTCCAAATACCTTAATTCTATGTGAACTTTTCCAAATCTAGTTCACTAAACCATTGTCTCACCACAGTATAACAATTTCCCATGCACATCCCAAATGCAAACCATCTGGGCCTGCATTCTATAAACTACTTAAGAATGATATTTAAGAACTTTTCTCATCTTTTTTCTTAAGACAAAATGTGTATTCAATATAAAGATATTTGCTAAGAACTTTTTAATTTAAGACCTTTTTCTTATCCGATTTTTTGGAGTTAAGTATAAAATCTTAGATTTTTCTACGTCAAAATTCTTAAATGGACATCCGATTTCTAATATACAAAAAGTAAGAATTCCACCCTATATTTAAGCATCCTAGGGAGGATGCTTAAATGGTCCGCTGGGCTGCTGACAGGGCTGCAGACATAAAGAATGAAAACCTACATGTATGGCTATGACTACTGAAAATATACAAATGCACCGTGTACCATGGATATAATCCATGAATGCACGTGCGTGCCATACCATACCACAGGTTTTAGACTTTAGTTGACCTATTTATAGATATCTGCGTGATGCGCGCCTCGTCGCGAAGAGCAGTGCAGTTGACAGCACACATGGTACACGGTATATGTACATGTACGTACGCGCAGTGTGGAATTTTGTACACAAAAATGAAAGAGCACAACGATCTATAAAGACTGTCATGACACAACTTGGAAATTAAATTGTGAATTAACAACACTCTTTAAATAATATAGAGACAGGGATCCCCGGCATTGTTAGGTGAGATAAAATGTGTTTAATATATGACTGAGACCTGAGTAGCCTATACCTGTAACGTTAGATCTAAAAATAGACCTACCACCAACTTTAACTTAGATCTAACGGCCTGGTCGCCGATGTACTTGGCGCTAGCCCTGGCCGGCCGGGCGACAGGACTAGCTAGCTACGCCTACGTGGAGCCTAGCCGAGGCCTGCCTAAGTCTAAAATAGCACTATAGGCTCTTCTAAATTGTTAGAAAGAGAAGTTCAATGGCCTATATATAGACTAGACTCTCGACGGTGGATATAGATCCTGAGCGCTGGCTAGGCTAACTAAATCTAGTTAGTGCAGCCACAGTCGATCAAACCCCAAATTATGAGAATTAATCATTTCTGTTCGGTTTTCCCAATAATAGGCTTTGTTTATGATTTTCCTGCGGTGCGATTTTTATTTTAACATGCAAAATGCATAGGCAAATTTGGGCTACAGTTGTGTCGTTCGACTCGGCTATCTGACTTGACATAATGTCTAATGACATCACCGAATCTAAGAAATTGTTTAATCTGTCGTCTTAGGTAAGAAAAAGTGGTTAACGTTTATAGAATACGGCTAGGGCATATTTCTTAAACTAGACAAATTCATAGAAAATTTTCTTAAACTTATGAAAAATGTCTTAAGAGTTTATTGAATACGGCCCCTGTACATTATGAGCATATCCTTCAGTCTGCAGGCACAGACTCATTATTTTACACTAAAAAATAATACAGCCCTGTACCTAGCCTAACTTGTCAATCTCTGGCAGGAGCAGCTACAGTACAGGGCCTCCAGTGTGCTGTCTCCAGTCTATCATTTCAGACCCCATGTTACATGCTATGACAAAGGTTTTTACCTGCAAACTCATTGTTGATGTACATGTAGCACTATGAACATGACAGACAAAGAGAGTGGACAAAATAAACAACTCCTCATTCTACCCTTCACAATGGTTCTGGAACTTCTGGTAGTTAAAAGAACATCCCTTCATGGCTATAATTAGATTATGAAAATATATATGGAACAGTTGTCACATGCATAATCATCTGTTCTACTTATTTTTACAGAATAACAGGGAAGGGATGTTTTTTTGACTACCAGTACCAGAACCACTGTGAAGGGTAGAATGAGAGGTCGTTTGTTTTGTCCACCCTCTTTGTCCGTCATGTTCATAGTGAAGGTTTCATGATCGTGAGTACAAGTGACAGGTACTCATGTACATTGCTATCCTGCACACGATGCCCACAGAAAATAAATAGAGATTAAAATGACATGATTACACAATAGAGATTATTTGAAGTACATTGTACATATATAATGTACATTATGAGAGACATGGACACTATTGTATATGTATTATTGAGGATTTTATATGTTGTGCCCACACCCTAAAGTATGTAAACAAATAAACATAAAAGTTTCATAAATGTATGAAAACACAATATTAACAGAACATTACACTGGCAATTACTATCATACATGTAAGTGTAATACAAATTTACATGAAAAGGAACAGATTGTCCAATCATACCAAGTATACAAGTTATAACTAAACATATACATGCAATTGCACACTTATCTTTATAAGAAATAAAATTTGACAAAACGTAAAACCACTAATCCAGATAGCAATTTTTAACATAATCACACAAAGCACTTTGTACATAAATGGAAGCATCAGGCAATAACTCAAAATACACATTAATTACAACTTCCTTTCCAAATCTATTAGATTAACTCAATATCATCTGTAAGAAAATCTTGGAGAGTAAAATAACATAAATTCTTAGCATGGGTACCAGCAAAAAAAAAAGAAAAAAAAAAAAGCTCTTCATGCTCATTTACATAAATCTGTGCATAACCTGGGTGAGGGTAGCCTTGATAATACCACTTGTTGATAAAATGCTACAAATTTTATGAGTATCTCTGTAATTATAAAGATCATATAAAACACACTTTGTGCAGGTACTAGCACACCATCTACAATGTAAATGCGAACAGAATAAATGATATCACTCTTCTTGATTAAGGATAACCGTACTCAAACCTGAAAAAATCTGTAATTTTGTACATCAATAAGCTGTTTAAAAATTTATAGATGTATGCTGTACAGTACATGTGAACTTAAGCATCTGCATACTGTACACAAGTGTGCTACTTGTTAAATGTTACCAATCACCAAAAAATATTTTAATCTGTATGAATAGAGGTTCTATGTTGTTATACCTGTACTACATGTATATTCAAAACATGGGCTTTAAATGTTACTTTTATGAAGAGATATTGTAAGTTTTACAGTTTCTACAAGCGTAAAAGTGACTTGTGAGTAGACTACGTGACGCACCTGTACGCAATTGCGTGGAACCCAACTCGTAGTTCGGTTCCGCGCTCGCACCTTCATGTTATCTTTTATTTCCTTCATACTCCTGAACTGTTGACCTACATATAGAATGCCAGACAAAGTTATTTGAGGTTAATTTTATACTTTCTAGCTGTACACAAATTATTTTTTCAGGTGATTGGTACACTTCAAAGAAATCAAACAATAATGAATGTTTGAACTTTAAATGTATACCACAGGGTCATTGAAAAATAGGACACATAGAAAGGGGAAAGCCTCCATTTCCAATTGGCCCATTGTGGCAAGAAAAAAAAAAAAAAAGGTATTGGCTGCTTAGACTGACCATACAGGCAAGAGTGGTGCCCTATACTTTGCACTTGCATTTCTACAGTGCGTATCAAAAAAAAGTATACCCATTACCCAACTGTGATAACTCCTTATCAAAAATTTATAACCATTGTGAGTTTGTGACCTTCAAATTTATTTCATGGTGAAAATTAACATGTTTTCTCTCCAAAGATACCTCATTCATGACTTTTCTGCCACAGACGAATGAGCACCGGGGTTTGAAAGTGTCATCACAATCAGCACGGTTATGAATAAGGTATCAATAGACAGAATATAAGTTGCTCTTTACTATGAAACACATTTCAAGCTCATAGAGGTTACCACTTTTTAATTAGAAGCTGGGTATACTTTTTTCTGATATGCACTATATTATTTAACCATTAAAATTTCATTTTAGGATGGTACTTGCACTTTAAATCTTCTGTTTACATTCATATAAAATGGAATTGGTGATCTCTTTAGATGTTCATGACTTCATGTCTGTTTTATCACTTTCTAATTCAATGATGAACTCCTTGTTTTAAAAAGAAAAAAATGAAAGCTTTGCAAATTTGCCAATCAACAGTGAAATATCCTCAACATTTCAATGGGTTTCTTCACTAATACTGTTACAGAGCTTTCCAGAGCTACATGTATATCTCTTTTCACCCATGTATTTCATTTTCAACATAATAAAAAAAGCGAACAAATGTTTTCATTTAGTTTTCTACACTTTTTTCTTACAGTTATTTGAAGAATGAATAATTTTTAGCTTGATATATGAAATGATGGCACATTCTTTTTCCAATGGATTCTTGTCTCCATGTACTTGTGTGTATAAATTTACACATAGTAATCAAAATTATATTTCAGAAATATATTTGTGGAATAAAACAGGTTAATAGATTAAGATATAATTTGACTAAGCTGCTGAACACTAAGCAAGTATTTTAATCCCTTTTGTAATATTTTTTGCCAGGAAATCACAGGTCTGCAAACTTGCAGACTATTGACTGGAGAAATTTACACAATTACCTGCAGGAAATCTGGTTTTTGGTAACATTAAAAAGTCAGAGATTCATGTTACCATGGTATTGACTGAAGTACTGTAATGCCTGCATGTACGTTTACATGTATTGTACATTTGTGTAGCTTTTAATTCTCATTTAATGAGGCCCACCCTCTCCAGCGACCTTTTAGGAATTGCAGGTGACATGCATGTAAACCTTGCAAGGTCAAAGTAATGATAAATTCTGGCCACACATACATGTACATGTAAAGCTTTCAAAATGATACTTGATCTAAAAATTAACAACACCCCCACATCATGCTTCACATCAAGATAATGAGCTCTCGTGTAAGGAACATGTATCTAGAGTATCTAGTAAAGTTAGCAGGAAACTTGGTGTAATAAGAAGATTAATGGGTTGTGTTAATGAAAATACATTACTCACCTTGTATAATGCTATGGTTATGCATATCCTAGATTATTGTTGTATTGTTTGGGGGATAGATTCAAGGAAGACATTGAAAGATTAAACAAGTTGCAGAAAAGGGCTGCTAGGATGATTCTAAAAGCAGATTTTATGACTCCTTCTGATACATTATTCGCTTCTTTAGGGTGGATGCGTTTTGAACGTATAGTTCATTTTTTCAGACATTTATTAATGTTTAAAAGCATGAAAGGTATTGCCCCCTCATGTTTGCTGAAGTTATCTACTTTTAGGAAAGACATTCATATACATGGAACAAGATCATCATCTCAAAATAAGTTACATTATCCCAAATGTAATACAGAGTCCTTCAAACATTCTTTTCACTATTTAGCAGTCTCACTTTGGAACAGTTGGAACCCTCTTGTCAAAATATATAATCTCTTGCATCCTTCCGTCAATATTTGCAGAATAATCTTTAAATGCCTTCCTTATATGTATAATTCAATTTGTTTATCAATTGTGTTTGTAATTTTAGCAAACATGTGTTATTTCATTGCTGATGTTTTTAATTTGTTTATTACACATAATGATCATTGATATGTATCAACTACACATGTATGATGCTCGCATTTTATTTTTATTTTGTATATGACCCCAAGGGAGAGCAGCATTTGTTGATTAGGTTTCCTGATTAAATATTGTGAATAAATAAATAAATAAATAAATAACAAGCAAGACTGTACTCCCTATTTTATTACAAAATATGATCTAATTCCAAATATGAATAATGAAGTCAAAACAATGAATTTGTAACATCAAGTCAATGGAAGATGTTTTTTGTGTGCCCTAGGAACTCTAGTCTATGGTCACTCATGGAACCATCACTACATGTACATGTATGTGGGGCTGTGTCAATTTCGGAGGTGGTCACAATCTCTAAGTTGAAGAGGTAAAAACACCAATATAATCTGTAAAATTTTGAGAAAGTACTAACTCCTAGATTTTAGGATGATATAATATCTGATTTCATGCCAGATTCTTCAATAGGATCTTTATCATGTTGATATATAGTGAAATTTTCAGGCCGTTTCTGGCCAGCGATCTTGCTCCTTTCCAGCACACACAGCAATTCTTCGCAGTACGAGGGAACAGAGTGCGAGTTTATCTACAATAACCTCACATATATATGTGTGAGTGGTCTATGGTAACATGCATTCCTGGAAAGCTACATTGTGAAACAACATGCAATGCACCTTTGTTGTCATAATGCTAAGCACAAACTTGCACATACCCGAAGCTATATTAATAGATTTCATAACCCACCAAATGTTGATTGCATCTGTTAAAGGGCACAAATGACAGATTATATTCATACCATTTACAAATTTATTTGAAACCACAGCCATTGAATATGTTCTGTTCCCATTAAAGATTAAACTAAAAGGACTACAGCTTACAAACACAGAGACATTATTCAGACATGTACAATTTCATGAAATACAAATTAGTAAACAGTTTACAAGGAATGCATTTATAAGTAAAAGTTACAAATAATTTCTGGGAAAGTGCTTACTGCATCTTATTGAAACTGTTTACTCCAAGGCAAATTATTTATTGAACAGGATGTTTTACAACACTTTGTGTTTAAAAGGAAAGGTGCTTTTTTGTGAAGAATAATGCTATTTTGAGTTGACATCAAACACAGTCATATCTTCCTCATCATCTTCTTGATCCAGTGGTCTCAATTCCATGTCTGATGAACGTGTTGCCAGAACACCATATTTCTTTGACTTTCTCTTTCCTCTTGACCTGTGAAAATACAAATTAAAAAACAAAACAAAACAAAACAAAAAAACAAAAACAAAAACAATTAGAGTGTCTAATTTTATTTTTACTTACAGAAAATCTAATTCTGTTCTGTTTATAGGTGGAGGTCCATGTAGGATTACTCCTTTTTTTTTTTTTTTTGGTCTTCTTTTTGTTGTTGTTATCAAGCAATTGGTTATGGGGTTTTTAAATCAAATTTCATGTACATGTAAAACCTTGGCCATGAGGCTGAGCCTGAGGTACATAACTGCTGATTGGAAAATAATCAGGTCTTGAGGCATAATTATTAATATTATGCATGATTGATGAACTATAATTTACTGTATAGACCTTGTTAGGTGATCCAATGTTATTGTTAATGTTAGACCTTTTTTAAATTGAAATTTAAACATTGTTAGGTTAAAAACAAGTTCACTAGCGAGCTTTCGATTTGCACTTCGACATATTCGACTGGTACGATCGAACCACATTTTGAAGCTCTGTGCATGCGTCACGTCGTCTCCCTCGTCCACTAGCCGAATCGAGGACGCGTGCACCCTGGTATTGCCGTCGTCCTAGATTCAGCACGAACGTTCATATATATGACGTCATACAAGCTCCAAATATGGATGAAAGTGCGACCCACACCGTCGTGAGAGATCGAAAGCGTATAACACGAAGTGAACGGACTTGGCCTGTGCGACGTCTCCACGCTCTGGTGACTCGTCGCAGAAGTCGTTCGGAGCAGAAATCGAAAGCTCGCTACTATATTCTAATTGTATTGACTATTGACCTCATCTAACTCCAGGGACATGAGGGAGCTCCTAACATGCCTAACGCGTAGCGTTGGACCCTGGACATGCTGGAGTAAGACCTCATCATGCTCATTTTCATTCTCACCTGAACCACCTTACTGCAAAAAACACAACTGCTAAACAGGTAAATCCGATAAGCACAAAGAAACTCCTTCTCAACATGCTTTTGTCGTACAACACGTTGCCATAGTCATATGCTCCATCGCCGTCATGTGAAGTTGTATCATTAGCATTCGACACTACCACCACTGATTTTGCGGTAGTTATGCTACTGCTGTTGGTGCCCGGTTTCGTCGTTGCGCTACTGCCAGGTTGTCCGGCGACAGGATCGGGATCCGTGGCTAACGCCAAATCCAGCTGCGAACCAAGAATTACGGCAATAACATAAAACAGTGTCGTGCAAAGTTGAGAAACGTTCCTTTTACAAATAACTTGCATTCTCCTGAGAGCGTTCGACGTTAATTTGTCCTCCATTTTTTGAACTCAATACAACAGGAAATCTCGTGTGTGTGCTGAGAGCTAGAGAGATATCGAGCTAGCTATAGAGTTATTGTACGAATTTCCACGTCACATATGTTTACGTTTACGTCTATGGTTTACGTACGCACGCTCTTAGGATATAATAGCTCAGAAGTTGAAGTATGTGTATCACATACTCATTGATAATAATAAATTCCGCGCTTTTCAAATCTTAAAAGCTCGATTTTTCTTTTCAAAAACTAGTCTAATAACTTGGTCTGTATGTATTTAACATCAGCACTCAACTTCCCCCCCCCCCCAAGTTAGCAAACATAATGATCTGCTTTAATACAAGGCAAAGAAGAAAACCTTCTACTTCTTGACATTTTAATAATGATTTATCTAAAATTTTATCTGATGGATTCATCATACCTGGGTGCCGTTGCATAAAATTTACTATTATAGTAACTTTGCTATTATAGTAACTTTTCATGGAATACTGGCTTTTGATTGGCTCTTGAGCAACGTTACCATGGTAGTTACCATTGATGGCAAAGTTACTATAATAGTAAGTCTTTATGCAATGGCACCCAGATATCAAAAACGCAATGATTTGCATACTAATACTTACCGAATAGCATTTTTCGCGAGGTACGCATTGAGGGGGACTTTCCCCTCCTATTAATGTGCCACGCCTTTTCTCCAGAGGGAGAGTCGAAAGTCTTGTCGAGGTGACCAGCATTTCACCTTGTTTGGCTAGGGCTTCACCTATATGGGCTTCACTTAAGGGGTGATGGCAATGTGATGGCGATCACGTGAGCGAGCAAGGAGAGAGAACAAATATTTTATAGACGTTTCTTTAATAATTAAATGATAACCTGGCATTTGCAAGCTTTTAACAAGCAATATTTAATTGAAATTACTAAAGATTGTTACTTTAATTTGGGGTCTCACTTCTTAGGACAGGTAGGCCTGTTATCTGCAGCCTCTTCTCAATGTGACTGAGAAGGGGCTTTTCTCTTTTCATATCATTTGCATTCGTTTCATATAATATTTATGTCAAAATGATATTAACAACCCCCTATACTGGGGTCGCAAGTTTGAAAATCATCCGAAGAGATTCCATCATACAATATTGTAGGCTCTACTCTCCGACATATGCGCGTAATCACAAGCTTGCCACGGGGCTGACTTATCCGAATATGATAGAGCAGGCAAACATCATGCATGCTCTCTCCCTTTTTAAATTTTATTATTATTATTATTTTTTTTTGTTTTGGTTGGGGGGGTGGACGATATTATGGTGACGTCCACTGGTAATGCATCATGAATCGATTTGTATATACACTTCTAGATAAGGCAATTTAAGTAATGCGAGCATTGGCGTAGACAGTCCTCATAGGTGGGGGGTATGATTTCCCTCAAGGGCCATATATATATATATATATATATATATATATATATATATATATATATATACACACACACACACACACACACACACACACACACACACGCATATATATATATATATATATATATATATATATATATATATATATATATATATATAGAGTGTAGGGCGAGGGTGTGTAAACATGTATGTATATGGTTTTTCTCTTTCAAGATACACCTTTATCATCATGCTTTACAGTTTTGAAGTATGACTTGAATATTGAGCGAGCGAGCAAAGAATATTCAAAATTTGTGTGGTCGCAATTATATTGTAAAATAAAAAAAGGGAAACACAATTCTGATAGGGTTTCATTTGCAAAATTTCACAATGAAAATTTATTAAATAAGCTATACTTTTAATACGAGCGAGCGTAGCGAGTGAGCATTTGGGAATATTGGCTCTAAGTCACTTTGGATTAGGGGCACATGTTATGGAAAAGGGAAACGTGGTACTTATCATGGGGAAAAGCACACTCATTAGAAAAATAAATGAATGATTCGAAGTAGCATTGGTGGACAGGAGCGTAAATGAGAACATACATGTGTAAAGGAACCACAGGAACATTTTGTGCATCAACTGGAACTCGGGAACAAACTTAAATTGCAAAGGGTTGATGGTACCAAAATGCCGATGTCTTTTAGAGAAAGGTGACGACTTGTAATTTTCAGCAACAGTTCTTCAAACGATTTCAAGTTCCAAACTTGTCAAGCTGCGTCTCCATAGGGAGTGGTAGGGACGGGGAAGGGGAAAGCTGGGAGGATAGATGGGGGAGGGAAACGGATGGGGTAGCCAAGTCGGGGAACCAAGTCTAGAAAACATGCATGGGATCTTCTTTTATACCTAATTAAACATTCATACTAATTAGTCACTAAACCTTGTTAGGGGGTGGGCCTTAATCAAAGTTATAATTCTAATTGGTCAAGAGTCACTGACCACTCATCAAGTAATAGCAATCTCCAAACAATCTTCGTCAAAATAAAGGACTACAACATCTATTCAGCATTAGGGACAATATAACAAACAATCCTATTCAGCCTTTGTTAAAGGAGGCATGATCAAAGCATCAAAACCGCCCTCATATATCTGACTTAACACAATGGTGGATTTTAAAGCGCTAAATAGAGTGTTGGCTATTAAGGATTCAGGATGTAGCATAAAAAGGAATTATAGAAAATATGAATGGGATCAAAGATAATATGGCTGAAATCTGTAGAAAGAACTTGAATAGAAATAGCCAGCATAAATATACTGTAGTTCTGTTGTTCACAGAAACAGATAATACAGGTGCAAAGAAGAGAATGGAGAGAGAGAGAGAGAGAGAGAGAGAGAGAGAGAGAGAGAGAGAGAGAGAAGTCAGCACAGAGGAAGAGAGATTGAAATAACTCTAAATGATATTTACAATACAAGGCATGTTTTCATGCCCGCTACATAAAGTAGAAAATTAAATCAGTGTCTATACATTACAAAGAAAAAAAGTGACTTCTTACGTTATAAGGGATAAAAGGGATTAATGTTCTTGTTGAAAAAGGAGGATTTATTAAAGGTAAGGTGAGGGATGAGGTCTAATTATCAAAATGGGCACTTGGAAGAATATGGAACGGGAACTCATTCGAAAGAAAAATGGGGGTACTTATAGGGCACTGTGCCCAAATGCAATCCCCGGAGCGGTGCTTCTGACCGGGTCTACATGTTATGATTGTCATTTCATCATTCTTCTTTGTAATTTATTTGGGTGATGATGACACAGGTCATCATCCTCGATAAATCCCCACCACATTCGATTCCTGTGACTATATTTTCATTCCAATTTTGAAAATTGTTGGTATTATTAATAACATGAGTGAGGCAAAAGTGCATTATAAAGGAAACGAAAGTTACTAATTACGTGTACTTTTAATCTAGATAATTTTTCTGCAATGGCTTACATATAACAATAATAAATATGACATTGGTGAAATAATGGCACATTCAATTCATAAGATAGCATTACATATATGATTTGGTTATGGTTATAATGGCTTGCTTCCCTTTAATATGAAATATCTAATCTGTTTTCTGGAATATTTCGAATTATCATATTGCTATTCATAGAAATTGAAATATATGTATAATCAAATAGAAATTACTCCCCTAAATATCATTCTTTGAAACATACTTATAATATCTGGTTATAAGTAAATAACCTTCTGTTTTCATAACAAAACATAGCAATAACGCGACGTATATTCAGGCCCCGGGAGCCGGGGATGTTGGATGTGCTGTAGGGGGTGCTGTAGCTAAAAAGTAGTTAAAAAGAGACCCCAAATGGCTGAGAACCTTTTTTTTTTTTTTTTTTTTTTTTTTTTTTTTTTTTTTTTGCTCGTCAGCGATTTTTGTAGTTAAAAAGAGACCCCAAAACGGTGAGGACCCTTTTATTTTTTTGGTTGTCAGAGATTTTCGTTGTTAAAAAGAGACCCCGAAACTCTGAGGACCTTTTTTTTTTTTTTTTTTTTTTTTTTGGGGGGGGGGTTGTTTTTGTTGCTCACAGCACCCCCATTAACAACATCGTTCCCAGGCTCCTGCGTACATTTGATCAACGTATGTGGGCATAGTTTTTATCATTCCCTGAAGCATTATTATGCTTGGTTAAATGCCCTGATTGAGTACGGAATGAAGGTGTTTATGAACCGCTGTGTCCTACATGTCAGTGACCTTAGCCTGCTTCTTAGGTATAGTTGAAAAAAAAAACCTGCGCTTCGTTCTCCATAAGTGCCTGTCCTTAGCAGACGTGGATTTAAAAAAAAAAGAAAAAGAAAAGAAAAGAAAAGAAAAGAAAAATCCAAAGGGGGAGTGGGGGGGGGGGGAGACAGTAATTTAAATATAGTGACAAGTCGACTATCCGCTTGGCCAGCGTATTGTAGCGATATATATAGAGTTCCGCGGGAAAAAAAAAAGAGAGAAAAAAAAAAGAGAAATTGAAAATCCCTTGGTGCATGTGTAGGCCTGTATGATTGAAAGAAAATGGTAGGACATTGCATAATGAGGGGTGGATGTTCTAGTGACGCCCGTGCGCCCCCGGTTATTCAAACTTCGGAGCAGAGGCGGCGCACCGGGGGGGGGGGGGCAGGGGGGCACAGTGCCTCCCACTTTTTCAAGTACCCCAAATGTGCCCCTTTTCATACCTGATAGGTGCCCCTTTTTCTTCGTATAGTGCCCCCTTTTTCTTCGTATAGTGCCCCCTTTTTCTTCCTAATAAGTGCCCTTTTCACCTTCTGATAAGTGGCCCTTTTAACCTCATACATGAGTGCCCCTTTTGAAATCCGATAGGTGCCCCTGTTTTCGTCTGATTAGTGCCCATTTCCCGTTCTAACAGTGCAATTTTCCCTTCTGATAAGAGACTTTTTTCACCCCTGATAAGTTCACCTTTTTAAGTGCCCCCTTTTACTTTTGATCAGTGCCCCTTTTCTTTTCTTATGGTATAATTTTCCCCTTTGATAATTGCCCCTTTTGTCTTTTGACACCGAGTGCCCCTTTTTACCTATATATCCCGATGTCGCTTACAAACTGTCCCCTAAAGTCCACAAAAAGAGCCATATATCTAGCTCCAAATAATCAGAGGCTTCATATTAATACATGTAATAGATTCCCCTACTGATATCAGCACAAAGTGAGGCAGTGGAGTAGGTGGCAAGAGGGGCACAATGCCCTAGATTATACAATATTAATCATTGCCCCTAAATCATAAAAGGAATGAGGAAAAAAAAAAAGAATTTCTAAATTTTTTCCAAAGCTCGCTCGCTACGCTCGCTAACATTTACTATATAATCTTCCTTTCATATTAGGGAAATCGCTGTGTATAATTAAATACCACAGCCTTCAGCGTTAGAAAACAACCTTAATTTTTTTGCTCGCTAGCTTCGTTCGCTCGCAAATGAATAATCAGACCATCACACAAAATATGTTAAGATAGAAACAGTAATGTGTCGAAAATGATCATCGATAAAGTGTATTAATCATATCGTCACCGTTTTCACGAAGTGGCCTCGTAGTGCGCGCAGCGACAAAAGTAGATTTCGAGAAAAACGCATTTTAAAAGTTAACGTTATTCAAATTGTGATTTCGGGGGTTAAACGTACATTTTCCAGGATTTTTTTTTATAACGACATAGTACAGAATTTAACTATTCTGCCCATATACTTTTTGTTTACAATAAATACATAATCAAGAGGAAATGTTGTTACAAACTGTGGGGACGGTTTGTGAAAACGACAAGTATATGGAATACGCATATTTTCGTTTTCACGAACCGTCGCCACAGTTTGTAGCAACATACCCTCTTGATTATCAGCTCAGTATGTATTTATTCTAAACAAAAATTATATGGGCAGAATCGGTAAATTCTGTACTATGTCGTTATCAAAAGAAATCCTGAAAGATGTACGTTTAACCCCCGAAATCACAATTTGAATAACGTTAACTACCGTTTTCACGAAGTGGCCTCGTATAGCATGTATAGTGCGCGCAGCGACAAAAGTAAATTTGGAGAAAAACGCATTTTAAAAGTTTACGTTATTCAACTTGTGATTTCGGGGGGATAAACGTACATCTTCCAGGATTTCTTTTGATAACGACATAGTACAGAATTTACCGATTCTGCCCAAATAATTTTTGTTTACAATAAATACATACTGAGCTGATAATCAAGAGGGTATGTTGTTACAAACTGTGGGGACGGTTCGTGAAAACGAAAATATGCGTATTCCATATACTTGTCGTTTTCACAAACCGTCCTCACAGTTTGTAACAACATTTCCTCTTGATTATGTATTTATTGTAAACAAAAAGTATATGGGCAGAATAGTTAAATTCTGTACTATGTCGTTATAAAAAAAAATCCTGGAAAATGTACGTTTAACCCCCGAAATCACAATTTGAATAACGTTAACTTTTAAAATGCGTTTTTCTCGAAATCTACTTTTGTCGCTGCGCGCACTACGAGGCCACTTCGTGAAAACGGTGACGATATACTAATGTCTCAAAATGGTATTTTCCGCCTTGTTTTCACCCTTTGTAGGTAGGTGCCCCTTTTTTTTCAAAAAGTGCCCTTTTTTGTTGGTGCCCCCAATTTGAAAGACGCTCCGGCGCCCCTGCTTCAGAGAATTGATATTTACAACTTCTAAAGGCATTCAGAAGGTGATCATTTTCCCAATTTTCTCTCCAAAGAGTAAGGTCAGAATTTTACGTGTGGACGGCATCCTCTATTCGATGTTGACTCAGAAATCAAATCATACATTCGGACTGGCTCCCTAGCCTTCCGATTACCAATGTGCCGGCCTCTTTGTATTCGGGGGACCCATGCAGTCTTATCACGAATGTATATACATACATCTATTTATTACGCCTATATAAGGCGTAATAAATAGATGTATATACATACATCTATTTATTACGCCTTATATAGGCACAACAAACCCGAGATTGGAGCGTATCTATGATAGGACCACTCTCATTATTACCTGCAAAAAAGTAATCGGGGTGGAGGCAACAAAACAAAATCGCATATAATATTAGTTTGCTCTTATTCATCAGAGAATGCCACGCCTTTTGTACCATTGCGTCGGTAAGATCCTCGTCTCTTTTACTCTCTCACTTCTCCCCCAATTTTATATTTTTTCCTTTTCTCTTCTCTTCTTCTTTCTTTTCATCTCTTTCTTTCTTCCTCTTCCTTTCTCCCCTCTCCTCAAGGCTCTTTCCGCTGTTTTTGTGGGCGCAAATGGTCCCTGTGTGTGTGTGTGTGTGTGTGTGTGTGTGGGAGGGACCCCTTCGTCCCACTGAATCCGCCTAAGTACCTGATACAATCAATGCTTGAAATGAAAATGACGATGTTCCTATTGGCATAGGCGTATATAGAGGTACAATGTTTGCAGGGCCGGTTACTAAAAAAATGTAGTCAACAAACAAATAATGCAACGAAAAAATGAATACGACATAATTTCCCTGTGATTTGGAACTCAATCCCCAAATATATTTCTAATTGCAATACAATCACTTTCAAGAAAAGTTGAGGCAATTTCTTTCAAATATAGGTATATGTTTTCTGGGCCCTCTTGCATAAAAAATTGCGATTAAACGCAACTCAAAAAATTAAACGCAACTTGATTTTCAACCAATCAGGATCGCGTATTTGGGACTTGCGTTTAATTTTTTGAGTTGCGTTTAATCGCAACTCTTTATGCAAGAGGGCCCTGATCCGATTTTTCTTTGTTGTCTATATTTGTGTAATATTTTTGTTTTTGTTTTTGTTTTTATTCGTTGTCTATATCATTTGCACCATATTTTCATGAATACATGTTACGTTGAACACACTGGCGTAGCCAGGATTTTTCAATAGGGGGGGGGGGGCAAACGTGAACGATCCAATCGCGTTGCCAGGATTTCATTTTTTTTTGGGGGGGGGGGGGTTGGGGTTGTGAGAACGCGAAGCGTGCGAAATTGGTGATGAGCACGCAAAGCGTGCTCCCTAGGGGGGTGGGTGCAGGGAGGGAGAGTTTCCCCCCTCCCACGCGAAGCGCGAAAGCTCTGACGTTTTATAGCAAATTTGAGAGAAAGATAACGGCTCGTAGCACTTTTTTTAGCCGGAAAGTTAGTTCGACGCCCGGATTGCCTTTCAATTATTTGGACGCAATAATGCACTGTAACAGGGGTGGGTGCAGGAAGGGTGACCCCCTCCCGCGCGAAGCGCGAAAGCTCTGACGTTTTAACAAATTTAAGAGAAATATAACAGCTCGTAGCAAACAAATTTTTTTAGGCGGAAAGTTATAGTTCGACGCCCTGACTGCTTTTCAATAATTTGGACGCAATATTTTACTGTATGTAACAGGTGTGGGTGCAGGGAAGGGGGAGTTATTTTCCCCCTTCCCGCGCGAAGCGAGAAAACTTTGACGTTTTAGCAAATTTTGATTGAAAGGTAACGGCTCGTAGCGCCTTTTTAGGCTTATTTGTCTCACTTCTCCCGCTTTTTCATTCTCACTTTTTTTTAGGGGCTGAATAGGGGGGGGGGGACAGTGCCCCCTGGGCCCCCTTGGCTACACCTATGGTTGTACAAGCTTGTATGCTTGTACAAGCATGGGTTTCGATCCCAGTGGGGGGGGGGGATGGGGGTATATATCCCCCCAAATTTGAGGTTGGGGGGGGGGAGGATGGCCTGTATTATCATTCCCCCAATATTTTTGGATAAAAGAAATAAGAATTATGATACATTAACTTAAAACTAATAATTATCCAAACTCATTATGTTTGATTGATTGATTGATTGATTTTATTTGCCAAGCCTCTAACATACAACAATAAAAGAATATCAGATCAAAATTATGTAAGCTTGAACAGGATAACCCACGAAAGCTCGAGAGCTTATTTCCAGTGGGGTCCCCACTGTAACATGTTTGATCTTGAAATACCATCACATTCTTTAAGGAAATAAGAAATGCCCTAATTTCAATGCGAAAATATCGAAGAAAATTTGTTCGCTCGCATCGTCTAATGGTGTAGAACCATGCATTCCTTCTTTTCATTAAAAACCATTTTGGGATGCACTAAAATGCAAGTTTTATAGAAAGATTTTTGAAAAAGTCACTGATTGTTGGAGGGGGATACCCTCCTCCCATCCCCCCAGTCGTGAACACGGATCGACACCCCTGTCCCCAAAAGCTCTGTTTATGTAGTTCCCCCCATCTAATTTCGTTTATGACTTATTTTGTATATGTTTTGAATGTACTTTTTAATCGAGAATGAAAGAAATGAGCATTGAATTGAATTGAATTGTGTATGCAAAATTTCAAAGTGAGCACCTTGGGGGAACATGCCTTATATATGGAGCAACAACCCAAGGAAAATTGGTCCCCTGCAGGATGATCGTCCCTGCCGGTGTCCCTGCCCGGAAATTTTGAGGAAAAAAAATCTAGTAGATAACCTTTTCTCTTTTTGCATATTATTGAGGATCTGAAATGCCTTTTAGTGCAATAAAGTTTCACCATTAAAAAAAAGAAAACTATTTTTGATTGGTTGCTATAAAGCTCCCTCGCATAATCATTGTTTACAGCCATGGGAATGACAAATGCAGATTGTCCCCCATTGTCCACCCTTTTTTGTGATATGGACGCGAAGGATACACCATCGTCCAAATTTAGGGCGGGCTGCAGCCCCCCGAATAATCTGCAAATATCTATAATTGATTATTATGTCATTTTTCTATTAATATTTCATAATTATTTGGCAATATTGGCCAATTATTTTTTGTATATTGTATTATACATTATTTATTCATTATGTTTAGAATTTAATTCAAATTGAATTGAAATCAAAATAGGAATCTTGTCTTTCGCTGAGCATATCATATCTAGATCCTAACATAAAAACGCGCGCCATCTAGCGATAGACATTGTAATAATCATCAAAATATTAATCAGCTGGGATATCGGAAGAACGCTCCCTTAATTCGTTTCTTACCAGATATGAAACTGGTTTTGATTTACGGTATTTAATATTTCACCGCATGTTTTGCTGATTGGAACAGATGTCAACACCGCAGATATTCGACTACATTCAAGGAAATTGGGCTGAGCCAGTAATATCCAACAAAGCATCATCATTCCTCCTAAGATTGAGAGTACCGTACATGTAAGAAGAGTCTATGTCATAACAACGAACTCAGGATCGGAAGATCGAAGCTCAAGCCTCAACAATCTGTGCACAGCTATGCCTATGCAGTGGGCTCTACTGAGTAGCTACATGTAACTTTCTAGATCAAGCCTTTCTTTCAAAGATTGGCGAAATGTGCAGTGCAACTGTTATATTACATGTAGCTTGAACTAATCAGTGGATCCATCAGGCAAAACGTCTTCTTCTACTTTCTAGCTTCTGACTGAGCTGAGTGTAGACATGGTAGATAATAATGTCAATTGTCATGAATTGACTTATTGAGATGAAAGCTTTTCAGTTTGCTGCAGCATCCAAGCTGATCCCCAACTGATTTTAGATGACATTTGGATGGCACTGTCAAGACACTTTTTAATGAATTGTAGACTAGGTGCCGGTACCCTGGCAAGCAGATTTGAGAATAAGTGGTTACCAGCTCCAGGTGAAATTTTACGGGTTTGGTCTTGGACTTGTGTGCTTGCAGCATCACCTGTGTGTAACTATGCAAGATGGTGAAACTGAAGGATTTTCACATAGTGTTAGACAACAACAAAAATGTGTATTCGGCCGGAGAGTTTGTTTCTGGGCATGTTGCTGTCGACCTCCGAGGGGACATGAAAATGAGAGGTATTCGCATATACATGCGTGGACTTGCCAAGGTAAATAAGCTGTTCTCCCTCCCCATGCTCTGGCTATAGTATAATTGTAAAGCTGTGTGTGCCTGCATCTTCTTTAAATGCCTTATTGTGTGTATTAATCCTTTGAACCTTTGAACCTTGAAGAGGGTTCCCCTGACAAAATGTCCATCTGGCCATGAAAGAATTGTGTCATTTGCTTCTTAAGAAAAGGAAGTGTTTAAGTTTGACAGGAAATTCAAGGGACAAACTATAGCTTACCCATTGTGCTTACCGGTACTCATCATCATCATCATCCGTGAAAGTACAGGCCACCGGGATGGTGTATCATCGTACTTGTAGAATTGTGCAGTTGTATGTACAGTGCTGTGGAAGATCTAATCTACGTGCGGTTAAAAAGAAACTGGTGCAATCCTAGCGCAGTTGGGTTTTCTGCACCTCAGTCTCAGTAATATGTAGGCAGGGCTTAAGACTAAACAGGGATCCGGTGCATGAATGGGCAACGGACCCTCATATTTTAACTAACCAAACATCAAAATTTAAACAGGGGCTCAAATTTAATTTGCTTTTTGGAAAAAAAAATCCTAAATATGGGCTATGATTTTGTGTTGGAAACTTCCTAAGAATAGCTCCACTTTTAGATCTTGGCTTTAAACATGTGGTACTATTTTTTTCTAAATAATACCTCGCCCATAATCTCGCTAAAGTGCAAATTCCAGATGCACAAATAATCATTTTGCTTTTTCATCCAACCAGCCCTTGTGCATTTCAGTATCATCCAGATTTATCATTGGTCTCTTGAGTGTGACCTCATGCTGATTTATCACTCTTACTCCTGCTTCAATCCAGTTAATCAAATGTCATGAATGTAAGAGTGAAAAATATACAGGTACCAAACTGTTTATTTTTTTCTGATACATGTTTTCATGAAGTTATATGTATTTTGAGGGGATGTGGCAAAATTTTAGGACTCAAAAGATGCACTTATTGGCATAATGAAAGCATTATGACAAAGGCAGAATCTTGATTCAATTCATATTTTTATTTATAGAGTACTACCTTTACACCCGAATGTAGGCCTGTATATAATTATCATGCCATTTTCTCTTTTCCACCTACCTTTCTCCTTGAATCTCCCTATTTTCTCTTTCTCTCCACTCTGTTTTTTTTCTTATATTCCTTTGTTTTTGTCAGGTACATTGGAGTGAGTCGAGAGGGGGTGGTCACCAAACAGGATCCTACACCAAGTATTATGATGCTGAGGAAGAGTACTTCTATATGAAACAAGTCTTGTTCGGAAAAGGTCAGAATTAATATCCCTGTATCCTTGAATCTGGGCCAGGTGAAACGTGGCTTAATCTGTTTTAATTTACTCATTTATGGCAGGCCAACTGTCTCTCCATTCCTTAAAAATTGCTTTTATGCATTAGAATGAATGAATTAAAATATGTCGTGAAAAGGAAAGGTGCAATGGATTTTATGATTATTAAAACTTAATTTTGTTGAAAAATTTCTACAGATGCATGTACTCTGTAGGAGAGGTTGATGCTTGACCCTCAATAAATGCATTGATTAACTCTTTTATTAGGTTTGTCAGAGTTTAGACATGGACCTTCATTGTAAGTTAGTCAGCTTTGAAATACCAGCCAGATAGATGTAAAAATATGAAATAGGAACACAAATTTGTAATTTAACTTACAAAAACTCATTCCTTGCGGTTACCAAGGGAGATGTAATGAATTCATCACTTATAGTTACTAAGCTAGATTTAATGAACCCTTTGGCCAGAATTCACAAAGGTGGTTTCAATTCAGACCATGGTTTATGCAGATTTTGTGGTATAAATACACTTGATTTAGTGCATATACTTAAAAAGATCCAATAATGAATGTGCGCTGGTCGCGCGTGGTTGGCAAAAGAGCTAAATTCACGCTAGTTGCCATGGTTCAGACCATGGTTTATTTGAATTCATTTAAATAAACCATGGCCTGAATTTCCATAAACCATGGTCTGAACCATGGCAACTAGCGTGAATTTAGCACTTTTGCCAACCTCAAGCGACCGGTGCGCGTTCATTATTAGATCTTTTTAAATGTAAGTGTATGCGCTAAATCAAGCGTATTTATACCACGAAATCTGCATAAACCATGGTCTGAATTGAAACCACCTTTGTGAATTCTGGCCTTTGGGTTTGCTGTGGGAGATGTACATGTAATGAACTTGTCTCTTTTGGATTGCTAGGGGAGATGTAATGGATTAATTTCCTTGGGTTGCTGAGGAAGATTTAATGAACCCATGTTTTTTTGGTTGCTAAGGGAGATCTAATGAACCCATCTCTCTGTGTAGCTAAGCGAGATGTAATGGTCACAACTGATCGTGCGTGTTATTGCACTTGTGTGTCCGCAGCTGGGATAGGCTGTGGGCCAACTCCTGCGATTCGTACGTACTTCTATTGGTCACAACCAGTCGTGCCCCTCTCTGCATCTCCTCTTACACCCTCCTCATTAACATACCCCGTCTTCCCTGCAAGAACTTAAGAGGCGAATGTACAACCCCGTACAGGTACTGTGCAACCGACGTGCAACCGACGTGCAACCGACGCATGACATGTCACGGCTCTGTATGGAGCCATGTGCAATGATCGCAAGAAGCACGTGCAAGAAGTATGATGGCTGCGCGTGTCCCATGCGTTCATCAGAACACGTAGCCACACGCAGGGATTGTTGGTCAGGTCCAACAGCCTCCTTGCGTGTCCTGCATGCTCCTACATGCTTGGAAAACATGTGCAGGCCAGTGCATACGACGCAAGGATTTTCTGCGAAATCCGTCGCAGACCACACGCAAGGAGGTGCACGACCAGTTTTGACCAACTTCAAAGGAGATGTAATGAACTCATCTCTTTGGGTTGCGAGGGGGATGTAGTGAATTCATCTCTTTGGGTTGCTAAGGGAGATGCAGTGAAACAAATAAGCGGGGGCTATGGGCAATTAGCCCCCGAAATTCTTGAAAAAGCCACCGTAAATGAAAAAAAAGCCACCGTCAAATACTATTTCTGCCCATGGGTCGTAGTGCATTAAAATCTCTGAGCGCAATAGGTGGCCTTTAAAGTAACCCTTGCGAAAGAAATTTCAATTTTTACACTGGGAAGATGTAATGAACTCATCTCTTTGAGTTGCTAAGGGAGATGTAATGAACTCATCTCTTTGGGTTGCGAGGAGGATGTAGTGAATTCATCTCTTTGGGTTGCTAAGGGAGATGTAATGAATTCATCTCTTTGTTTTGCTAAGGGAAATGTAATGAACCCATCTCATAGCCTTCATGATAGGGTTTGTAAAGTGAGATGTAATTAACCTATCTCAGTAGTTGGTAAGAGGGATGTAATGAATTCATCTTGTTAAGGTTGCTAAGTGAGATGTAATGGATTCATCTATTAGGTTGTTAGGGGAGAGGTAATGAACTCATCTCTTAAGCTAAGGTTGCTATGGGAGATATAATTAATGCATCTGTTTGGGTTGTTAAAGGAGATATAATAAATACATCTTTTTGGGGTCCCTAACAGAGATGAAATGAACCTGTCTCTGGGGCTTCTTAGGGAGAAGCAATTACATGTACCTCATCTCAGGGGTTACCAAGAAGGATGTAATGAACTAATTTCCTCATTTTCTGAGAAAGGCACATGTAATTATTATTATTATTATCATCATTATTATTATTATTATTATTATTATTATATTTATTTATTGATTTATTATTATTATTATTATTATTATTTTTTTTTTTTTGGGGGGGGGGCTTTATACATGTACTTTGAAGATGTTATTATTGATACTTTTTTCTTTTTGATATTTAGATGAAGATGAAGGTGGAAGTAATCCTGTATTGAGAGCAGGGCATCATGAACTGAGATTTAGCTTCCAGATCCCATATGGGTAAGTACGTGCTAACCCTACTAGTATGTATGTATGTATGTAACTCTGTCTGCTCAGTGCCATTAGGTTGTAACAATTAAGCTATATCCTGATTTCTTTCAATAACTTAACTTTTTTGAGAACCTGTCGACTACTGAATCATTGTATTCCCATAGGCTTGATACAGAAAGCACCTTGTCCTGTTAGTCAGTGGATTAAGGAACCCATTGCTTTTCTATGTACATCAGTAATGCATACTTCTATGTTAAGACAAATGTAAGATGAAATTAATGGTGATGCAGAGCAGAACATGTGACCAAATTTTCAATCAATTATTCAATTAGGATGTACTCAGATATTTTATAAACAGGGATAGCAACTGATTTACATGTACATTTTATGTTCTGGTAATTAATACTTAGAATATGGTGCGCTTAGAAACAACAGTATTAAGCGCCTAATAAATGTTAGGTATTATCATTATTACATTAATTTGTAATATTATTTAATTAAGTACCGTACTTTCACCAGTCATGGTGTACCCATGTACATGTAATACTGCTTCATTGCTGCAACGACATACATATATGTCAATTGCCCCAGTCTCTCTGGTGCGTAATGAATGGATGCAATTGGCTAGCAGACATACCAAAATAAGGAATATGCAGCCCGAGAAGCACATTTCACAGTGTGCATGCGTAATCTCGCAAAGAAAATGCAATAGCCAGATAGCTTACTGCCTATGGTTTCGTAGTGCACCATGTACTAAGTTAATATTTCTACAACAGAGTGATTTATTGTAGATGAATCCTTCCTTCACAATATCATTTGCGAAGGGTGCGTCACCATTGGTGCAATGTGCAGCGAAACTGAAGCAGCCGAAGCCCTGCAGGAGCGCGGCAGTAGTGTAGAAGCAAGATGCAAATTTTTTAGGTGGATTTTATGAAACAGCATTTTCGACATCGAATGGTGGGTGATTCCTCTACAAATATAAATATTATTTTTTGAAAATTATTAATCCAAAACTGTCAAACCCCTCCATGGCTGGTGATAGTACGGTACATTTATTCCTTCACTCCAAAAATACATAGAGTATATTTTGGTCTACATTTACTGTAATACCTCACCATGTAGCCTAAAGCAATATGTTACATGTAATTGATGCTGTATTGGTGCAAGAATATTCCTGGGTTCATGAATTTTCATGGAATTGTAATCTAAATGAGATGATTCAGTTATGTGGTAGATTTACATGTAGCACCGTATCCATTTGAAGATTGCAATGTACATACATGTAGCAATTGAATTCCCAAACTGCAGCAACAAGGCACACAGCACATTATCCAAGCAAAACCTTGAATATTACATGTATATAGGGCCATTCTCAGTCACGTGTGTGACCAAAATCCTGAAAAATAGCTCATTTTAACCTGATTTTGTAGCATTTGTCTTGTAGCAGAAGTCTCTCATTTTGGAAATTTGAATAACAATCTTACCCCCAACAGATGGAGGGTAAATATTTTAAATGAGAGTACATCATTTTCTTTCAGGGGTCAACATCAGGTCGGTCACGTGTATGACTTTGCATGAAAAAGGGTCATACTTGTTGGTATTCAAACCTACTTTTCTAATATTTCCCTTGGAGTGCAAGTTTCCACTTTTCATTGCTGTATGATGGGATTGCTCTGAACAGTTTGAAAGCAAATTTCCATAAATTAGTGGACATTCTTTTCTGTGTGACCACTCAATAAAGGGTGTTTTAAAAAAATTTCTCTGTAAAAACATTGTGGTTGGGAAATGACTTTTTCTTGTCAAAGAAAAGGAAATCTTTTTCATGTAAGAAACAGGTAGTATAAAAAAATCAATAAAATGTGTTCTGATTTTCCGGCAATGAGGCAAAATTAGTCCCGTGTGTGACCGAAAGTTTCACTTTACAAAGAATGGCCCATCACATGTTTTGTTGATAAAATGTCCTTCATTAATACGTTTCGCTTCGCTTCGCTTCGTAGTTTTCTGACTTGATTATCGTGAATTTTTACGCAGATTTTTTATGCCTGTATATACATTTCTTCGTCATATGTCATTCTTCATACTCATCTTTCATCATGGATGGACATATTTTATGGGCTACTTCTCTACATTAACCGTCATAGAGTCTAATGTAAGTACTTCTTGTGAGACTGTCGTCAATATCATACCTTTAGTCCCATGGCTAAGCCTCCACGTAGTAACAAATACAGTGGTCAGCCAGGGACATCGTCCTTTAGGTTCAAATTGCCAAAATGGACTACCAAAAACAGTATAAAATACACCTTGGATCTCATCCTGAAGGTACATGACACTGTGCCTGATGGACTATCTTCTACTGATTTCTACTTGGGAGAATTGACTCAGGTTTATCCGGATTTGAACACCGAAATTTGTCGCCATTTTGTATTGTTGTATACAGCCACGGATGATGTTAATGATGTCACTGAAGAAGAAACAACGAACAATGGTTCTATTTTGAGCAACGAATCTACTGTCATTGATGGATTAGAAAACCTTTGTCAGATTTGCAATCTGAAATGCGAAGAGAACAATAAAATCTGCATGCGATGCAAGTGCCTGCACCACCGAGTAGACCAGCTTTGTATGGAAATGAAGAAGGTGCAGCATACCATCGAAGCATTACTTGACAAACCACCTGAAAGGAGACCGCCCGACCCTCCTTCCCATGTACCCATCCAGCCAGATTACCAAGCAACCCATCGCCAGGAACCATCCCTCTCAGCTTTTCCTCCTCTTGGAAATCAACCTACACCTCCTGGTACTTCTCGCCGTCCTCCTCGTCAGCCATCTACTACACCCATCCCTCATCAGCCACCCTATCGCCCTCCCATGAACAGTTTTCCATCAGTACCGCCCACCCGAACAGCCCAGCTACAGCCACCGCAACTTCCCCAGTTTCCTTACCAACCGACGCCACTTCTACAATACACCCAGTCACGTGACCGCACACACCCCCAAACACGCCCTTCAAGACCACAATACAACGCCATGCCAATGAATCAGGCTCAATTCGCATTGTATAGACGCCCGTCCTACGCTTCAATGGTCAACGCTTCTCCCCAAACTATTGGTTTCAGGCCAGGATGTGAATATTGTGGAGAGCCGAACCATCGCGCTCAACGATGTAGACACGGAGCTCCACTTCAGTGTCGCCAATGTTCACAGCTTGGCCATAAAGTAAGATTCTGTCCTTATTACTAGGATGGGGCCAAGAAGAGAGTGCCCCTGATGACAGATATATATACCACAATACAGTAAGTGTAGACACAAATAACGCTTGTATTAAGTCTGTTATTCCTACAAATAAGTCTTCACAAAATCAATTCAACAAATGTTCAAAATCACTTACTCTCGTAGATGGTAAAATACCTATACTACCGAAAGGAAATATATTTTTACACTTGAATATTAGAGGCTTAGTTAACAAAATTGAATCACTTCGTTATATTTTGTCTAACAATACTATAGATATTCTTTGCCTTAATGAAACTTTTTGTGACTCTTCTATATCTAATAGTGAGATTTTTCTCGATGGCTTAAGAGTTGAACGTAAAGATAGAACACGTCACGGTGGAGGAATAGCTGTTTATATATCTGATAAGATTTTTTATACTCGAAGAAACGATTTGGAAAATCAACACCTAGAAATGATATGTCTTCAAATAACTTTACCATTTCAGAAAAGTATTTTTATTATAAGTATTTACAGACCACCATCTTGTGATGTTTCCTTTTTTGAAAAATTTGAAGAAAGCTTAGAATTAATATGTTCGTCAAACTCTTCAATATATGAGGTACTCGTTTTTGGAGACCTTAATTGTGATTACAGTAAATTGAAGGATATGCGATTATTTCACAAATTAGATTATTTGATGGGTTCGTATAATTTTGTTCAATTAATTGATACTTTTACTCGTGTTACGAACAATTCCAGTACACTTATTGATCTTGCTTTTACTACATGTTCTTCAACAATTGTTGAACATGGTTGTATACTAACTTCTGTTAGTGATCATTATATGGTTTATGCTATTCGCAAATTAAATCAAAGAACCAAAAAGACTGTCCCTAAAACGATTTCTTTCCGATCGTTTAAGTATTTTGATGTGGAGGAATTGTATGCTTTGTTAGAATCAGCACCTTGGTCACGTTTATATGATATTGGTGATGTAAATGAATTCTGGAGTATCTGGAAATCAATTTTTATTTCCATTATAGATAAAGTTGCTCCAAAAAAGTCAGTTCGTGTTAAAGATCAGTCTCTTTCATGGATTACATCACGTATTAGAAAACTGATGAGGAAACGCGATAGAGTTCATAATAAATTTTTGAAAGTTAAAAACAAGGTTATAATGCAAAAAGATTTTTCGTTAAATATATTATGTGAAGATCTTTGGATAAAATATAAAAATCTTCGGAATATGGTCAACATATCTGTGATGAATAGTAAAAACGAATATTTAAAAAATCAAATAAAGAAAAATGTAAATGATGTGCAAAAGATGTGGAAATGTTTAAAATCATTATTACCTAAAAAAGCTTCACAACTTCCATCTATTCTTTATGAAAATGATATGGTATTTGATAACGATAATGATATTGCAAATGCTTTTAATGACTATTTTATTCGAATAAATGCCAATTTTCAGCAAGAGATGAATGCCAAAGAAACCGACGAAGGGTGTACTATTATATCCGGTGCTTCTAATTCTGTTTTTAACTTTGTTTCTATTGAAGAAGAATATGTTGAGAAATTAATATCAAATTTAGATGAAAAAAAAGCAACAGGATCTGATGATATTAATGTAACTTTTTTACTAAAATCTAAAGCTCTCATTGTACCTTTTATTGCAAAGTTAATAAATATGTCTTTTGCAACGGGGGTCTACCCTGATGATTGGAAGTATGCAAAAGTTTTTCCGTTATTTAAAAAAGGTGATATAAATTTTGTTGGTAATTTTCGACCTATTTCTATTTTACCTGCTGTAAGTAAGATAATTGAAAGGATTGCTCATGAGCAGCTGTATGATTATTTAGTCAACAATGATATTTTAAGTAAATCGCAGTTCGGATTCCGTCCAGGGCATTCCACATGTGCGGCCCTTGGGTCTTTAACGGATAGTTGGTTACACTGTATAGATAAAGGCCTTATTGTAGGTGCTCTGTTTATTGATTTACGACGCGCTTTTGATACTGTTAATACTGAAATATTATTGAATAAATTGAAGAAAATAGGTTTAAGTAATTTGTCCTTGGCATGGTTTGATTCTTATTTAAATAATAGACGGCAATATGTTACAATACAGAATGCCAAATCTAGTGATCGAATTTTTTCTATTGGCGTTCCACAAGGGTCTATTTTAGGTCCTTTGCTTTTTTTGATATATATTGATGATATGATAAATGTTTTGAAACATGGAAAAATTGTAATGTACGCTGATGACACTACCCTTTTTGTAAGTGGAACCACCTTTTTAGAAGTACAGACAAAACTTCAGAGTGATTTTAATGCTATAGGTAGATGGATAAATTGTAATAAGCTATATCTGAATGTCGATAAAACAAAATTTATGATTATTGGGAGTAAACAAAGATTGAATATTAACAAAAATGACTCCATTTCCATAAAGTATGAAAATATGTGTATTGAACAATGCACGAGTTTTAAATGTCTGGGTATTTTTATTGATGACAATCTATTATGGTCTAATCATGTAGATTATTTATGTAAAAAAGTATTTGCAGGTCTTGCCATGCTCAGGAGAGTAAAACCATATGTTGATGAAACTTCAATGAAATTATTATATACATGTCTTATTCAATCACAAATTGATTACTGTTGTGAAATTTGGGGGAATAGATCTTTGAGTCATATAGAAAAGATAACGAAATTACAAAAGAAAGCTGCCAGATTGATATTAAATTGTAATATATATACTCCATCTAATGAATTATTTGGTCGCCTGAAATGGATGCCTTTTAAGGAACGGGTTAAATATTTTAGATGTATATTTGTTTTTAAATGTCTTAATGATTTATCTGCTGATGTTTACAAAGGTATTTTTAAAGAAGTCTCAACGAAACATAATATCAACACTCGGCAATGTGCTGATCATGACCTTATAATTGGTAAATGTCATACAGAATATTATAAGCATGCAATATGTAATGACGGTGCAACTCTATGGAATAATTTGCCTATAAATATAAAGCAAACAAGTAATTTAAACAATTTTAAATTGTCCTTGAAGAAGCATTTTCTGAATCTGAGTTAAGATATTGTCACTGTTTGGAATCAACATTATTTTTTTTTTTTCTGCTCCCAAGGTTTCCCTTTCTCTATCTCTCATTCTTTATATTATCATTGTTTATCCTTATATCAGTAAGTTTAATAGTTATGATTACTGACACTGATTATTTATTGTGGTTTAGTTTTGATACAGTTTTATTGAATTCGTTTATAATTATTTATGTTACTGCTTATTTGATATATGTATGCTCATCTGATTGTAATTCAAATCATTTTTAATTGTATATAGTTTTTTGTATTTTCAGGGCCCCATGGAAGATCAACTTTTGTTGAATGGGCTACCCTGATGAAATATCAATAAATAATAAAAAAAAAATAATAAAATATAAATACAGGTATAAGCTCTTATATGCAGTGTACTAGCCATCACTATCATAGTCCAGCAGTTTCCTGCATTGTAGTTCAGAATTATTATATTGTATAATCAGTGTTAAAAAAAAACTTTTATCATTCCCGTGAGCTTTTTGGGGTTTTGATGTTACAAAAAGTGCCATTTTCTCACAGGTATTTTTATGTTTTTATCTCTTTTTCACTAGATCTCTTTTTCATTGTATTTTTTTAGCTGCTGTACATACGTGTACATGTATTAATTGATCTTCACAATAGCTTATTGGTAAAATAACCAATAGCCTTAACAGTCCTGTAACCCTTTTGCCATTTTTGATATATAATGTTGCACAAGTTTAGATGAACATGTACATGTATATGTTTTTTCTAAAAATTGGAGAAAAAAGTATTGCAAGCTGTAATGATCGCTAAGATATATGTTTAAGCAACTGAAATCATTTGGTTTGATCTACTGTGATCAAATCTCTTTACATGTAGAGTTGTGGAGTTGTTATTTGTACATGTAGCAAGTGATATGAAACAGGGCCAATAGTCTGTAGCAAGTTGTTGATAAAAGTCACGTGGGTGAATTTGTAAATTTTGTACTATACTAATAACATATTGTGGTACCTATTGCAACTTTGGAGTATATTTTAGTGACAGATCTATAAGTAATGAACTGATGGTATTCACTGTATTTCATTGTTTCTCACTATAGGAGGGTTGCCACGTCATTTGAAGGAAAGTATGGCAGGATACGATACTGGTTAAAGGCTGAGATTGACAAACCATGGGGCTTCAATAGCAAAACGAAAAGAGCATTCACAGTCATTGATCACATCGATATCAATACGCCTCAACTACTAGTGAGTACATGTACTATCTTCTCTGATTCTTCAATAAGTCTTGAGAGAATTTAAACTACTTTGACAATTAGTGGAAACATGTTCAAGTACTGTAGGAGTATGTGTATTTCATTAGCATATCTACTGAACAAGAAGGGAATTTAATCATTCAATTCAAATATATTTATTGTTGAACATCAAAATAAAACATCAGATGTACATTCATGCAAATAATAGCATTTGAACAAGAAAAGGAGGACAAAAAAAAGTATACACTTGAAATAAGAAGGCTTCAAATCATATTGAAATCATATATTGAAATCATATATTTCAATACAAGAGTTAAAGCCCTTTAGGCTCTGAACAGACAGTATTATGATGTGATGTATGAGTGGGTGTTCAAAATGTACTACATTGTACATGCCAGTACATGCAAAGAACATGTTAATATCTTAAATGCGGTCAGGCAGTGGTTTCAACGGAGAAAAATCTGTCTTTGCTGATGCTGCAAAATAGTTAGTGCGCATATGAAACTAAGTCTCGTCGAAAGTATATTGAGGATCAGCGAAATGTCCTTCTCCTTGGCAAAATCTGCATTGATCACTGTGATGTGTACGTAAGTTGATGTGTACGAATACGGATGTCTCCGAACTCACCTTCGCCTCGACTGCGTAGAAACACGCGGGCACCGCCGACTGACCGCCTTTAAAATAACCGAATCATTGTTGCGAATACATGTATCTTGAAGCTTTTGATCCTTTGAGAGATTTCTATGGAAACATAGTTTTACTTTCAGTTTATCAGATTGGCCTATCAAATGTGAGATAGGGAAATTGATTAGTTTTGCAATCTTTATAGTAAGTGTTAGCTTTTGAATTTCTGGTGTCAGTACAATTGATTTATGGGATTGAATTTTTGTCCTCCTCTCCAATGTTCTTTAAGAGAGGAAATTTTGGCATGCCATCTATAATTGAAACTTAAAGCTTGGCAAGCCACTAGTGAAGAAGGGAAGTGCCTAATATATCCTGCAGTAGGAAGACATGTTCTCAGAAATTTGGAATGCAAATTCAGATGAACTCAATAAAGATTCACCTTTCAGTAGTGTTCATTTACATGCAAATACTAGTAGGTGTGTTAGATTAGGAGAATTCATTAGTATTCTGCTTTGTTTCAGGGTGAGCTATAAACTGCAATATTTTGAAAACACCTTTTATGTTTTTGTTCAACAACAAAGCCTTGAAATTTCCTGTTATTCTGGGAATCTACTATTACAATGTAGATTAATTTCAACCGTGATGTTTTTACTTATTCCAAAAGAAAAGACTGAAACACGTTTACACGTACATCCATCATCTAGGTTTCATTAGTGTGACCTAGTCACGTTCAGTGAGAGAATGTAAAAAAAAAAAAGGAAGAAAGAAAGAAGAATTCATAATTAAGTTCACAAATTTTTAGTGTGCGTGCACTGCTTAGTGATGACTTACAAAATTAATTTCTTCAGCTGTTCTTTTCTTAGATCTTTCATGAAGGTAATTTGAAAAAGATTTATCTACCATCTGGTTACTATTATCATATTAAACAGCAAGTGAGCTTTCAAGATGGCAATCCTTGGTATTTAAGAAGTATGAAATTAGAATGTACATTCTGTGTACATGACTACATGTACATTTACATACATGTAAATTCTTGGTTTGGAGTGATGTGCATGATTTTAATGCCGGGTTCTCAGCTATCCTGAAAATCAGGGAAATCCTGGAAAATGAATTCCCTTTTTTTCCAGTCCGGGAAAAAATTTAGAAAAATCACTTAAATCATGGAAAAATCATGGAATTTCATCAGCCCCAAAAGAAAGCAGTGTCTTGTCTCTTGTCACCATTTTTTTTTTTATAGTGTGTTTAACCCTTTTGAGACAATTGACCATATTTTGTGGTTTGGCTCAATAAATCTTGATTCTGAGCTCTAAAAAATATACCAGATACATTAGTAGAAAGAGCAAAACTTTCTGCACACACTATGTCCATTTTTGTTGCATGACCATATTGCGTTTGATGTCAGGAATTTTAAAAAGGAGAAAAAGCTTTAAAATCCTTGAATTGGCAACACTTTGAAAGGTTCAAATTTTTCAAAATCATTGTTTTTTATCAAAATTGGCAAATTTTTTCCAACTTTTCGACAAAATTCCTAACCATGTATATTTTTTTCAAAGACGTTAGTCACGTTACACCTTATTAGAACCATGTAGCTCTAAAATAAAAATATTATTGTTGCCAATTTGAAGAACAAAATGTGATTAATTTAGCCCTTTAATAATTCCTGTCCTGAAAAGATTACCTCCTAATTATTCTTCAACTTTGACACTCCGTGAGCAAAAAATCAGGGAATTAAATAGTTTCCATGTAATGATATTAGTACAGTGCTGATGAATTGGAAGCGTGATATAATTCACTTTTTTTTTACCTTCAGGCTCCACAAACAGGTTTTCAAGAAAAGACTGTATGCTGTGGACTGTGTGTGGCTGGCAATATCAGCATGTCCATCAAGACTGATCGTAAAGGATACTGTCCAGGTATTTACTTCAATTTCCTTTACTTGTTTTGTTTGTTTGATGGAAGTTCAATCACAAAATGAGAAGGATATTTATTGGTGAAAGAAATATGGAAGTTATTTTGTAGATGTTACTGGCAAATCTTATGGATTATTTAGTTATTTTAGAATTCACCAATTCCCCATTGATTTTTTGAAAACCTAAATAATAATGTAATTATGAAAATTCTATCCAGCTCTACCTACTAATAGGTAAATATGAACAATGTACATGTATCCTAACAATATTTCACTCTTAAAGAACTCTAGTCAGTCAGTCACACAGCCCCCTTTCCCAAACAACATGTAATTGATGTTTATTGAGATGCATTCTGTTTAAATGTACATGTATAGTCAAATGACTGAACATAGGCCTTAATGATGGTAAAGCTACATGTTTAAGATTGTTTGTACAGTGGGAGGTTTCGAGGAGAAAGGGTGAGCAAGAAAGTAGAGAACTGGAAGGAGGAGAAGGAAATGAAAATGAAGAGAGACAAAAGAGATCAAAGAGAAGAAATATGAGATAAAACGATAATACTTGACTGAAAACGGGACCTTTTAAGTTGATGTACACTTCTTTCCCAAGAGCCAAGTGATGAGCTATTGCTTTCACGTACTAGAAGTTATTTTAATTTATTAGTTGGAATGCAATTGTTGCTATGTTGTGCAAACCCTTGTCAAGCTTTTGGGTCATTAGTAAAAATTGTTGAAGAGGCATTCATACAACTTGAATATGTTTGCTGGTCTATTCTTTTACAATTACAGGAGAATCGATCGCCATATCAGCTGAGTTTCAGAACGGTTCCGCTCGACGCATCAAACCTCGTGCTACTCTCTATCAAAGGACCACATTCTTTGCCGATGGGAAGTCAAGATCTGTACGCAATGCTGTAGCTGGTCTGCAGGGCAATACGATTAGGGGCAGGAGGACGGAAAACTGGAACAATAAACTCTTGAAAATCCCGCCAATCACACCAACGCTAACAAATTGTGGCATAATAAAGCTGGAATATTTCCTGACGGTAAGCACAGTATCAATCCATTCACGCTGTTTGAATGACTGTCAAGAGGAGATAGGATTCATACCCCCGACTTACATGGAATAATAGTAGTAATAATGGCTTCCTAAACTACGCATATGCTTCGGATGTGAGAAGGAAAGGATTAGGATCTTTCAAAGACAGTATTTTAATGTAAATATCAGACATAATGAAAGGTTAAAGAAGTGTGAGGGTGAATAGTGTATGGTATTTTAGTTTAGTCAGTACAATATCTTTTATTTTAGTTTAGTTTAGTTTAGTATTAGTTTAGTCCTTGGAAAT